>JAUPFT010000019.1:41685833-42005833 GCA_036936625.1 Parnassius smintheus behrii | reverse complement strand
ACTCAAAATTTCATCATTCAGAATATAGCCATTCTCGTCTCTTATAACATTAATCATAGGCTGTTTTGAACGTGTACACGTATATAGATGTTTACTGTGCCGTGTTGTAGTGTGATTGAGCGTGTACACGTGTGTAGATGTTTGAAGTGCAGCATTGTAGTGTGATGTGTGAGTGAGCGTGTGCACGTGTGTAGGTGTAGGTATTTGCAGTGCAGTCTTTTAGTGTAGTGTTTCTTGTAGTGTAGTCTTATAGTTGTGGGTGCGGACGTGTGCATGTGTGCACATATTTGCAGTGAAGTTTTGTAGTAGGGTGTGTGAGTGGATGTGTGCATGTGTGTTACAATGTAGCGTTATAGTGTGTGTGTGTTTTTAGACAGCTTTGGTGTGGTGTTAGAACAGGCACGTGTTTGTAATGCAGCATTGCAGTGTGGTGTGTGATCGGGAGTGTGAACGTATACACGTATTTGCAATGAAGCGTTGATGTATGGTGTATACGAGCGTGTAGACGAACGTGCGTGCGTGTGTGTAATAGTTGTGTGTAGTGAGTCAGGACCTATTATAGAGCAGCGTTGTAGTATGATGTGCTAGTGTGCGTTTGTTGCGTCTATGCATGAGGAGTTAGCGGTGTGTATGTGTGTACGTGTATGAGGTGTATAAGACTGTGGGTGGTGTTACGAGCCCTGGTTAGGGCACTGGTGTTGTGAGAGCGTGCATGAAGTGCATGTCTACTAGTGCACGTATGCGCGTATGCGTGTGTGCGTATATGGATTGTAGTATGTTAAGACTGCGGCTGATATGTTTCTGGCGCAGACTAGTGCGCGTTCGAAGGTTTATGCGCACGCAGGTATCGGTGTGTGCATGTGTGCGTGCGTACTAGTGCTTGTGGTTGCGTGTATGTAACGGTATGTTTAGACTACAGCTGGTGCGTGTGTGTGCGTGTACCTGGGTGCGGAGGGCGCGCGAGCGACGCGAGGGGCGGTAGGTGCGGCGCGGAGCAGGAGGGCCGCTGCGCGCGCGGCCTCAACGCCGGCAGCGGCAGGTGCGCGCGCGCGCGCTGGTGACCCGTGGACGGGCCCCACGTCTTGCCCTTCACGCCGTCCGCCGGCACTGCAATTGTTTTTTCTTTAATTTCACACTCACACGGTGAGCATATTCGCCAGATCGAGAAATCTTTGGTAGATGTTAAATGTCTTAATAGTCAAATGTTTCGTGTTTTAGAATAAAAACTAAAATTTAATTTCTACACGGTAGAGTCAAATTACAACATATAAGAATGGGTGAGCTCCAGCACGAGGTGACAACTATAAATGACAGCTTGATGCGTTTGTTTCGTTTACTAAATGATTCTTTACTGATGACATCTGCAAAACTAAGCTACAGTACGGCCAACTAGCAGCGATACGAAAGGTCATTTACCTTAAAAACGACTGTGGAGTTAACAATCTATTATCTATCTGTTTCCATCTTGTGTATTTATAGTAATGTCTCGTTTTCCCGGTAAAAACATGCCAGGATAAAGACGGGTTCGCCAATATTCGGGAGGCCATTTAGTAATTATTGTTTATTTAATTATTGTTATTTTGTTTTGTTGATAATTGTTTTTTATTAAGAGTGGTTAATGATGGAGCCATAACCAAGTACGTCGAGAGATAAATCAACAGATTTTACTTCTCCGAAAAAGAAACGTCCAAAGGTATGTATAGGAACAGGATATATACGAATTTTGTTTAGTAAATTTAATTAAAACTTCTTGGTTCGGAGTGTACTTTAAAGTTAACTTAAAGTTATTAAAAACAGCAACTGTAATAATAAAACTTTTCTCAATTTATTAAGGATGCATGTAAATAAAATATTTATATCATTTTAATTTAATTTTAGGTGACTAGTTTTAAAACTATGGTTATTAATACCTACAAATATGTTAAAGAAACTTGGATTAATGCTAAATACCCAGAAAAGAGATGGCGCAGAAAACATTTATTTAATTTTAATCTACATTATACAATACCTCAAATTATAACGAAATTTATAAAATGTGTATTGTTTTGGTTTGCTAGACATTTTTTAAAATTATATTGTCTAATTAAATAAATATATATATATATATATATATATATATATATATATATATATATATATATATATATATATATATATATATATATTATATATATATATATATATATATATATATATATATATATATATATATATATATATATGATTTGTAACTCCTTAAAAATTCATTGGTAAAAATCAAGTAATTGGTAATTACTTACGCACCTGAAGTTGTTAGCAGAGTCTGAAAGAGTCGCCCTTGAAGAGTGTTTACATCCTAGACAGAGAAACCTATGGACTAATGATTAGCGTGGCCTCGAGTGAGAAAGGATCATAACGTAGTTTTAGGTTATACAATAATCTTTATGACTTTTAAACATATTTAGATAAAAACTTTAATTGTTCTAAGAACTGAACTGAACAAGATTCACCAATCTTAGGCTCACAAATCACTTTTTTCTCACTTAAACAAACTTGTAAACTCCTTAGATTGCTACGAACTGTCAAAGTTCTGCAGTTTGCTAAACAAAAAAACCGGCACGGAGAAAGGGACAAACAATCACACTGCTCTGTCTCATTTCTATACAAGACGTATGCGTAAATCTATCTTTTTCGTGTGCGAATGCGAAAGAAGGCGCCAATGTGTCTGTAGGTTTGTCTGTCTACGGTTTACATACTAAACCGGTGACAAATTGAAAATAAGACAAGTTAAAATTACTCAACTAAATGAAGCGAGAGAGGAAGGTCGTGACTGCGCCAAATGGAAGTCCGTAATCTCTGCCAACCCCTCTGGGTGGCGGGCGTGAGAGTTTATATTATATAATTATTTATGATACTTACGTGCTATTGCCCTCATAATGGCGGGTGATCCTGGCGGAGTATCCTTAGCGACGGCTACGAGCTGTTTCACGCTGGACTCGTCGTCGGACGGTCGAACTGTCAGAGTATGTCGGAAATCAAGTGGAGATGAGATCGTGTCTTTCTTTAAGAGTTTTATTTTGCTGAATTTGCCTGGAAATCAGAAATTAGTCATAAATGTGTTATAATACCATAGGTATGATTTATAAATGTGAATAACCTACAATGGAAATTTAATAGATGGTAAGGCTTCCTCTCTTTCTAAAAAAATACATTTAATACAAGTAAATAATGGGTTGCCATTGTATAAGTGGCCCAAAGCCTTTAAAGCAAATTACCCTTCCGTTTGTTGGGCTGCGGCGGCTGACTATGTGACATGTTGCTGGCGAAGATGAGAATGTGAAGTTCTCTTGCAGCCAGGTCGATCTCTCGCATCTCTAGCTCCCTCTCCTTCTGTGCAAGGTTTTGTTCAACCAGCCTCTGCTGTAATTGGGCTCGAGTTAGTTCTTCTTCCCGGCATCGAAGCTCCTGTAATTGTTAAGACAGAATAATAAATCAGCTATCTAAACAGAAAAATTGTAATTTACAACATTGAAAAGTCTGGCGGATATATGGCATATCCCACTTGTGCACTAATTGTATATCCAATTCGTAGTCTAGTATCCTAAGTGGATACTAGACTATAGATCGGATATTACACTCGGATATACACTTTGTGGGATTTGCTGTTATCCTTTAAAGGCTATTAAGAATTGTGATTTATCATTGTAAAATATCGACACCTGCAGCCACCTGGAACAATGAAGGCTAGTGACATCTCAGACTACTATCATGGGAGGTGTTCTTTAGCCAACAGAGACTTGTCAAAGGTTTAAAGCCCACCTACCATCAGCAATGTGCCTGAAAAGCGTGGTGATAACGGCACAATCCACTGGATGTCTAGAAATAGCCTTAATCGAAATAAAATCTTAGGAAACGAGCTAACAATTTACTTGATGGTAACTTGTTGCTGCACAGTCATACTAAGTGGACATCTAAATCCGAACAAGACCGCAGATGTCGGTAACCAGATGTAGCCTGTAATGGCTCTAATCGAGGACACGAAATAGTTAGAGTCCTCTGTTAACCAATTCTGCTGTATGAATCCAAAACCCAAATCAGACACAATCATCTGATTTCTACTATCTACTTTTTTTCTAAATTTTATCTATAAATACTAAAAAGGTGCAAGGAAGAAAAAAGAAGTGTCTAAGTCTAGATATAATCAATGTGTATTTCTAGTAAATCTATTTAAAAAAAAATCATAGAAATTTGTATTATAATCAAAAATATTGAATATGAATGTACGTACATTATTAAAATATATTTATAATTATTACATTGCTACTAACCTCCTCAATAGTTTTGCATTCCTAAGTGCAAGCATTTGTACGAAAAAGCATTTGTATGTTAGTTTGGACACATTACACATATATAAAGTAAGTATAATTGTTTTCTAATATGGTATAAAATAATTTAAGCCACAATATGACAAAAATATATTAATCAACACAAAGTGTACTCGCGACTTTTTGTTGCAGACTTTAGAATAACCAAATATAGGTAAGTCTTAAATCTTAGATATTAGGACGAAACAACGTTGATCTTAGAATAAATATATAAAAAGCCCAATAGTTGGGCATAATTTTCATTTTTAACCGACTTCAAAAAGGAGGAGGTTCTCAATTCGACTGTATTTTTTTAATGTGTTCTGAATTCTTTTCTCTGGGTGAACCCATTCTTTTTTTATTTGAAAGCTGGTGCTTTTCATGTGGTCCCATATCAACTTGATCAAGATTCTGACCAATAGTATTTGAGTTATCCTTAATAATACTTATTTATTGACTTCGACTATATTGATGATGTTCTTATCTTATTTATATTAAAGTCGGTTGTACAAAATTTTTAATTTTACCACATTATGTCACGATTTTAAAGTTTGGGAGAATCCATCACTCTGCTTCAATGGGGTGATGAGATGGTTATCACTAGCACTTTGAGGTGGAAGTAAGTATATAAGTTAGTAAGTAAATAGTAAGTCAATTTTAATTAAATTTTCTTCAATTTCAAACAATATTTTGGTAAGAACTCTTATGATAAGTACACATATATTTTAAAGTCTTAAAACGGTTCAGCTTTCCGAATAAAAGAAGATAAACATTGTTAACATTTGTAGGATGTTAAACAACAACTACCTTCTCTTTCCTTCTTAAATCTCTAAGGACCTCCTCAATTTCCAGTCTCCAGCCGTCTTGCATGGTGTGGAATGATTCGTGAGGCGCCCTCGTGAACTCTGACTGGCGAATGTGCTCTAACTGTTCCAGGATCTCGGGGAACAGGGGCCTCTCCCGTGGATTCGAGTGCCAGCATGCTGAAATACAAACACTTTTTTTGTAATAACTGTTGCTTTGCTTTGTGGTAGAAGTCAGAAAGGATTAAGTCTTGTCAGTAACAGTTGCGTTGGGTTAATGGTGTAAGTGATAAGGACGGGAATAAGTTTTAAAGGTGCGACTGCGTCTTGCCATTGCTATTGCCATAATTGATCCGTCTGCTAAGCGTGGAAGTTATGTTAAATCCAATTACTTGAACTGAGATTTTACAAAGCTGTTTAATTGTGAGGTGTTCTATTCACCTCACAATTAAACACATGCATTACCAGTGAACCAAACATCCTTTTTCTAGCAACGAAGCATTCTATATTGAGACAGATTTAGGTGTATACATAGGCTACCGATAGAAAATACCTAGACCGATGACGGACAGAAGCGTCAAATTTTCGAGAAGTGTACTGCAGTATATCTTTAGTGACAAAAAAAGTCCACAACTTTTCTTACGTGGTAGAGCCACGCTGCAGCTATATTATGGTCATAGCACGAATGGGTCGGCTCGACCGGGGAAGGACCATGCTCTCACAGAATACTGCTGTGTTTTGTATGGTGAGTGTAGAGATCTGGAAACCCTTTCTTACTGGAAACGAGGCATTCCATCTTAGTCCTCATGTGTGACAGCGCATCTGCGTTTTGATTCTTAATCGTGGATAAATGTATGTCTATGGGCCACAGTATCCACTTACCATCAGCTGGACTCTGTGCTCGTTTGTCACCTTTATTCTGTAAAAAAAATAAAAATAAAACAAAAGCACATATTGACCCAAATCACACTACACTCACCTTCCATCAGCACCCTCCACGGTTCAGGGCACGTGCTGGGTATGGGCAGCGTGAGCTTGTTGACCGCGACCCCGTACGCGACTGCCAGTGCATCGATGCCCTTGTAAGGAGTTTCCCCAGTCAGCAGTTCCCACAGAAGCACTCCATACGACCACACGTCAGAGGCGTGCGAGAATGTCGAGTTTTTTATCACCTGCAATGAACATAGAAACACTTAATTAAATACTAGCAAGTATGTGATTAAAATGTGCAAAAGTATGTGCGTAGACTCAAGGTCAACAGCTTTTGTGTCTTCCAAAGGCTATAACACCACGAACTTCCCGAGTCCGGGTTGCTACTAAGAATTTCTTGACAGTAACTCAATAACTGATTAACAACAACACAAGGATTCTATAACAGAGTGACAAACGAACTAACCAGTATACCTGATGGTGGGCGGTTATTGCAGCCCACAGGTACTTGCAACCAATTTCAAGCAAAGAAGGTTACGGGTGCGTTTTTGAGCCTCTGAGCCCAAAGAAACATATGAGTTTATAATTAAATTGGATCTCCAGACCTTCTAACTGGATTACACTCGTGCACGTTTTATGCTTAGCGACATAAGTAAGACGGTCGAGGGAGGGAGGATCCACCGTGTTCACAAATAAATGTGTCTATATATATTAGAAATATGTAAATTTGTAAAAAGACACCCAAGTTTTTACACCAAAATCATAGACGCGCCCCGACACAACGTAACTCGCTATAAGAATAACCTTTTGCAACCGAAATCAAAATTAAAATTACACAGTACAGGTCCTTACTCGATGTCAATAAAAATTTATAATAAATTGCCGGAATACATAAAAGCCGAAACAAATATTAATAAATTCATAAGATCTTTAAAAGAGATACTTATTAAAAAAAGTTATTATTCAATTAATGAATACATTGAGGAAAAGAATTTTTAAGTGTCTGCCCCTCTCCTGTTCATTGCTATGCCTTTCGAGGTGCACGTGATTGTTAGAACTTGCATGTTTTGTTTAGTCTCTAAGTCACATGTAACGCAATTTGTGAATAAATAAATAAATAAATAAAATTAATCTTTAAAAAAAACTTTGTCAACTTTTTTTCTAGATTACGGGTAACAAACGAGAACTTTTGGTAAGCGAATGCTGTGGCCCATAGACATCTACATTTATCCTTCATTAAGAATCAAAATGTAGATATACGTTGTCACCCGTGAGGACTAAGAGACGGAATGCCTTGTTTCCATTAAAAAGAGTCTCCGGTTCTCTCTCTACACTCACCAGACAAAACACAGCAGCATAAAGCTGCTATTTTACGCTAATATTATATGAGAGACTGGTCCTTCCCCAGTCGATCCGATCAATTCGTGCGTTCCACGTATTAAAATAAATTTTGAAATATGCAAATTATAAGCACGCAAGGTTTAATAGTTTTTCTCGATTCGAAATGATTCATGTAAAAATACACATTGTCAGTGCGTCGTTCTTTTTATTTACGCTTTTTTTGTCTAAATAACGCGAGTTTATTTAGACAATTAAAAAAAAGTTAACAAAATAAAAAAAAAATCTATAATTATATTATAACATCAATAGGCCCACATCATTGTGCAGGATGAAAGGAATGCTTGGGTTATGTATAAGAATGAACTAGGAAAGAGAGACAAAGCAAAATTTATGTTGCAGAAGTGAATGACTTAATCAGCAAGGGACACCCTTGACGAAAGTTTATCGATCAAATAGGCGATATAGTGAAGATGGGCCAGAATAAGACTCGCATTACACATTACATACGGAATTCCGTAACGGAATGGATGGATTGTCCACACCACATACGGAATCACGTTTTGCCCGCAATATTTCGTACGGAAAGCTACCGTAGGTGTGTGATGGGTCATTGATTTTATATGGAATTGTTGCGTTCGAAATCTGGATTCGGAATTCCATATTTATGTGGCGGGTCTAAGAGTACCCTTAACCGACGAGCACGTATACGTAAGTATATGGATGTAAAGGAGACGAAAGAGGTGTCAGGATCGTGTTCGTGCCAAATGGAAGTCCGTAATCTCTGCCTTGGATAACAGGCGTGAGTGTTTATGTGGTTAACTCAGATCATATAAACAACAGGAGATATGGCATGGCACTTGCGAACGCATCCGGCCGCAAAGCGGCCTGATGCCAGTTTCGGTAATTAGTCGAATGTCAACTTGTGACGTCTTCACTGCTCGTGATTTTTGACAAAATGCCGCGTTGTTCAGTGATTGTTTGCAAAAATAACAGCTGTATTGTGAATTACATGAAAGATGGCATCTCATTTCACACGTAAGTACTATACTATATTAATGTTTTTCTTATTCAATTTATTAAAACATTACTTCGTGGTACTAGAAACACGATGAAAACCAAATCAAATGTTTTCTTTAGGAACAAAAACCATTGCTTGCTTAGTACAAATCGACCTGTGAATCAGCTGGTCTAATAGCGCAATGGATAAGTGTTTTACTGATACTCTCACTCACACGATAGTTTCGTGAAGCAGCCGCTGCCGGCTTTTGTGAGTGAATGATAGCGACAGACGTTTTTGTGTGAATAAGTTTTGTACGGTGCATGGTAAATGCACGCTGCCTATGATGAGATAAGGTTTATAATTGGTTGTGTAGTATGTTTTGATTTATAAAATGCGAGTGTGTGCGCGATTGTGTATCTATTGCTGTGCATATGTAGTAGTTGGCGCGTGGTAGGGGCCAACTGGAGACACCGGGCTCCGATACATTTTCAACTACTGAGCATATCTCCTGTTGTTTATATGATCTGAGGTGGTTAATTACCCGACTGCCCTAGAAGGAGGGTTGCGTTTTCGAGAATATGTATGTATATTTAAAAATGTCTATTTATTTGCCACGTTTTGTATCCTAAACGGCTTGATGGATTTTAAGATATAGGGTGTCATTAAATTCGTCTTAGGTGTGGAAGTGTTCTATGGCATAAAATTTTTGCCTTTCAGTTAACTATTTTTCTCATTCGGGTATTTTTAATTACTGTTGTAACCTTTAAGCTTGTTATTGAATGTTATTGCGACTACATAAACATCGCGGTACCGGAATGCTGTTAGTAAATATATAATAAAACGCGGATATTTTAATACCCCCCTGTCAATGCCGGCGACAGCTCTGTACCGTGGGAAACAGATTAGCAGTCGGTCTAATACTTCGATAGTTTAATTGGATTTGTAAACTAGATTGGAGATTAGTTTATAAAGGTAGTACGTGTGATACTTATGAGATGGTTATTATAATGTTTTATATAGACCAATTATGTTTTGTAATTAGTATTAGAACTTCTTTTGGGTTAAAGTGAGGAACGTCATGTAGTGGTGATGTACTACGCTACCAAAACAATTAGGCGCATTCTGAACATGGCAGCTTGAGGACTAGTGAGGGGAACACTTTCATCTGTATAATACCAGGTGATACATAGTATGAGTACTAGTATATACTACTCGTAGTTATTTATTTTAATTAATTACAATAGCTACGTTTGTGAATTTAACTGCATCATAGTGTTATGTATCGACCACTAAAACGAAAATAAGTGAATGGTTATTTTCAGTCGACGTTACGATACTTATGGTATTTAGAATTTCAGAAATTTTGGGGAAAGAAAATACTGAAATTAGGTCAGCAATGCCTATTAGGTAAATTTATTTTAGGATTTTTTAGATCGGAGGTACTTATTAGACACACAATTTATGTTTATTATTAATAATTTTAATGAATTTAATAAACGACAGAAAAGTGACTACAGATAACGGGTCAAGGTTTTAAAAGTGCTCTCGAAGCGCCCAGCTGATGCGTGACAGTACTTATTCTGAATCAGTATCTGACTCCAATTCTTCAATCCCCGAAATTCTTTCAAAATCTGATGTATCATCATCACTGTCGCCATTGTTTATATTTATTATTAGTTCTCTGGCGTCTTGTAGTCCTTGTTTCTCCCAGTACTTCTGCCGTAACCGGTCTACATGGTTAATTTGCTTTTTCCAATCAGTTTGCGTAATTGACTGTATGGCCTCCCTGGTTAAAGATTCAATAAGCCTTTCTGACTGTTCCACATTTTTGTCGGCTATCCTTTGTTTCATTATGTTCCAAATATACTCAATAGGGTTTAGATCACACTGGTACGGCGGCAGTCTGAGAACTTCGTGGCCGCTTTCCCTCAAAAGTTTGTCTACTAAATATTCTTTTCTGGCTTGTTTCGAACTATCAAGTAATACAACTGTGGCTTTGTCATGCGGGCATCGAACGCAATGTTTTTTGAAGTCAACCAGTTTTGCATTTCTTCCTTGCGAGACGCCATTGAGGGAGGCTTATTTAATTGTTTGCTATGATATGGAGCATTGTCAATAACTACAATGCTGTTGGGTGGCAAATTTGGGATCAATTTTTCACTTGAACATTTTATGTAGTTATTGCTGTCCATCTCATCATGATAATCTCATTTTGAGCTTTTGCATTTATATAACAAATATGCACCTTCGACAAACCCAATCTCTCCTCCTGAAATAAAAAATTACAACTTATTTCACATTATATTTCCTCTGCTATGTCTGTTGATGTATGTGTCATATTATGCAATGTCTTTGTAGTGATAGCAGGACACAAAAACAATCAAATTGACGTTGACATTGATAATATTATATTAGATAAACTGCTGGATGCGGGCTACGCAGGACCGTTAATCTTTGGGGGAGGCCTATGTTCAGCAGTGGACGTCTTGCGGCTAACAACGATTAGATAAACAATATTCCTGCTGAGAGATTTTTGTTTAATATAAAGTCAATAATAGCTCACACCTAAGGAATATTTTTTATCTTTATCGCAATCGAAAAGTGATAGGTGATAATCAGTACTAAGAAAAGTAAGAAAACAATAGGTACTAAAAACGAAAGAAAAACAAGGAAAGTTGTTCATACCTGCGTGAACTACTATCCAGCGCTGGCCTGCACTAGCGTTTTTTCTTAGGCCTGGGACAGTTTGACTTTGCCAGCACTTATTTACAGTATAATGCGAGTGTATCCAGGTTTCATCTGTGAAAATAACTGGTTTTTTGTCTGTACCCAAATCATCATTTTCTTTTAACCGCCGTAAATAGCGAGCACGCCACGCTGCTATTTCTGGTCTTTCGATTAATACATCTCGCTTACTGCCACATTTCTTAAATCGGAAGCCTAACTGTTCAGTCAAAAATTTTTCGTAGAGTCTCCCGTTGACCAGGAAAATTAAGGTCTCTTTTGACAGCCACTAATAGTTTTTTCAATGTTGGCACTTCTTTGTGAACGGTATAAAAGGATTCAATTTTGGTTTTGATAGCACAAATCATGAAGTCATCAATCTCCAACTTTTTCTTTTGTATTCGCTTTTTTCCTGGAGTAGACAGTTTTACTGACTCTGTTGGGGCTTCGCTTGAAGTACTCGGTTGCGGTTCACTTTCAACTTCAAGTCTTCTTCGTTTGGCAATCTCGTTTTCCTCTTCACGTTTAATTCTGGTCAGTGTGCGTCGACTTACACCAGTAGCAGCACACACTCGTTTGTCTACTGCTGTTATTGGAATAGTGATTCCTCCTAACTTTTCTTCCTCAAAAAAAATGAAATATTCTTAATATGATGGTCCTTTCTGACCCACGGATTGTTCTTTTTTTACCCATTGTGAGATATTAAGAATATAATCACCAGTATAATAATATGTTCTAGCTTCGTAACTAGTATGGTGTTCTCCTCACTAGTACCCGAGACGTCGGCCGCCGCTGCCGCCGTGAAGCTTTTTTTGTTTTGGTTGCGAAATACACACAACACAGTAGCAATTAACGATAAAGTAAACTCAAAACAAATAATAACAAAAGTAACAATATAACGAAAAACAACTAATTAATAACAAAAATCCCGCACAGACAAACACCAACGCTTAGAGCAAGTGTCCGACTGCGCCGATGCAGTGTTGCCGCTACTGAATTCCCAAAATGAATATACCATTGCTGAAAGTGTGTATTTTGGGTTTAAACATGTACATGAGTATTTTTTTATTTTAAAATTACCTAATGCCCCTTCTATTCACTCGTTATTTTTTAAGTTCAAATAATATGAAATTTGGATTCCAATACGCATGTCATGTTAAAAAGGTACGCGAAAGAGGATCAGGCACAAGTCAGAAAATCCATTCAAAACCTATATAATGTTGTTCCTTACACTCATACGAGCAACATACTTTAGAATCATTGAAATCGGTCCATTCGTTGTGTTGTGATGATATTACACGTTTTATAAACGACTACCGCGAGGCGGCCTAAAAGCCCGTGTGACGTCACAACATCTGATCCCGCCTTCATGTAAGTGAGGTTTCTACCATGAAGATAGAAGCTAACCTAGGTCACTTTACACAAAACCGGTTTCTAGTTTATTTTTATAACTCATTATTATTATATCATCGAACGAATTAATTATTATTACACATCAATTTCTAAAACTACCCTTATTATTTGTCAGACGTGGTGAAAATTTTTTTTACTGTATATTCTAGTTTCTCAAGTTCTATGAATCTGTATTCATAACTTAAATCTTGATTCTTCTTCAATATTAGTAACCTAGTAACGAAACGACGGCAACACTGTACCGCAGAAAGTAATTATTGCGCGTCACTATGGGACGTGCGGGACGAGTGCGACGACGCCTAATTGTTTTGGTAGTGTAGTAAAAGGATCTACTAGCCCATATCAAATCGTTGGTGTTGAAGAAACGACAGAGGGAAACTGAAACAGGAAATGAGCACTAGCATCTTTCTGATAACAAAATAATAATAATGTCCTCCAGACCGAATTTCAGTCACGGCGGCCTGCCTCAACGGAGACTAGCCACCGGCGCAGGACAGGATTAAAGTGCCCAAGTGTATGCGCAAGCACAGGTGCACTCTCTATTCCCTTACTCACATAATCCGATGGGACGGTAAACCTCAGGATCAGGCGCAGGACCAACGGCTTTACGTGCTTTCCGAGGCACGGGGGTGAGACACCGCCAACTTCCTGACTCCAGGCAGCTACCGAGAATTTCTTGACGAAAAAACTCAATAATTCCAGCCCGACCCGGGATCGAACCCAGGACCTCATGATCAGCAGTCGCACTACTACAACCACTAGACCAACGAGGCAGTCACACAATATAATAAAAAAATCAACAAAATAATAAAAAAACTGCAGCAATCCTATGGAGCAATATATGGGGGAAGTTTATGTTTGGCAGTGGACTTTAGAATGGCTGTAATGGTAATGAAAATGAAAAGCCGTGATAGCTCGGGGGCAACATGGTCGCCATAATTATCACAGAAAAGCAAACCGGGTTAGAGCGCTGCCAACATCAATGAAACTGGTAGTTACAATTTTAAATGCCGGCGATGGAGGATAACATCGTTACGAACTAAATCGATAGGAAATAGGAATAAAATATTTCAAGGACATCGAAGTCCGCCAACACTCATTGAATTAATTGCCTCCATAATTTATATACCCTTCAATAATGAAAGGTGAGCCCAGGAGTGAGCGTTTTAGGCTTTAACTATTTTTTATTACATACTAGATGATCCAATAACGAAAGAACGTCTGAATCCAGAAGTGGGCTTATTAAGCTTTAACTAATTTTTATAACATAACTAGATGACTCAATAATGAAAGAACGTCTGAGTCCAGTAGTGGGCTTATTAGGCTTTAACTAATTTTTATAACATAACTAGATGACTCAATAATGAAAGAACGTCTGAGCCCAGTGGTGGGCGTATTAGGCTTTAACTAATTATTATAACTAGATGACTCAATAATGAAAGAACATTTGAGCCCAGTAGTGGTCTTATTCTGTCCTATTAAAAATCCTTAAATCCGCAATAAAAAATACATATCAACGATCTGGATAAAAACTATACTATTTCTCAAGTTGGAGCAACCAATATATACTGAAAAACTTACATTAAAATCGCTTGAGTGGTTTCGGAGATTGGTGTGAGCGAACATCGTGGCACGGGATTTTGACTTCACACATAAAACCCACACGGAATCATAAAGTTTTAAAGTATCTTACATTTAATTTAATTTATTGTATACATAATTATAGAAATGAATATTGCCACGTCCTTTTTTGGCAATAAAGAAGTAATAACGAAACCGAAGCTAATGTAAAATAATTGGTCGCACGGTCGTGAAGATAATGTTGTTTCTCGATAAGTTAATATTTTAATTATTTTATTTTATGTATAACTTTTTTCTTTTTAATCGAATCATAACAAGTTAAGTACTTTGATTAGACGAGTTAAAAAATGAGGAGCTTATAATATTTCTTAGCACACTCAAAAGAGCCTAAAAATGAAACTTTATTATAGTTTTTTTTACAGAACACAACCACCTATAGGCACAGGTTGTAGCAGCACAGCGCTCGCTAATTTCGTAGAACGCTAGCAAACCGAGTTCGGTCTCCGCTGGCGTGGCTAACATTAAAGCAGGTATGGGTTTTATTTAAAAAAATACTGTACCATTGAAGTTTAAAAATAACAAAAAAGAGTATACTTGCGAAGTTGCTTTAGCAGTTCAGACTCTTATTTTGAGACGGCAGTAGTACATCAAAATCATGATTCGATCAGACGATAGAACACTGACATTAAACAAATGAAATTCCGCAAAATAAAGAGTTTTCATTCCATTTCACTTCAGCCTACTGCTGAACTTGAGTGGGAGATGAGTAGAGCAAGTTCGACATTAGGTCACAGAATAAATAGTACTACGTATTATTACGATTAGGTGCAGTGGAACGTAGGAGTGGGCATAATCATTAATCTCCACGCTTGGTGGTTGAATTGGCGATAAAAGTGCCAGATGTATTGCACCTTTGATGCTGCCCGTCGGCGGTTTGAGTGGGTATTTTACATCTAATAAATAAAATATTTGGGATACATCTTTTCGTATAAGTATACTTTAAAATTTAAAAACAAGAGTGTGATAACCTGTGCATGCTGCTATCACTGCGAGCTATATGTGGAAGTTCAAGGTTTAGGAGAGGGCTACTCGGAGTATTTCTCAAACGAATTCGGAATGAGGATTTCGCGCAGTAGAATCAGAGTAACCGACATAGCACAACGGATCAAGTAAGCTGAGTGGGTACGGGCCAGCCATATAAACTAAAGAACAAACGACCGATGGGGAATAAAGGTTTTCGAGTGGCAGCCTCGTACCAGTAAGCGAAGTGTAGGGCGACCCCCCATTAGATTGACGACCTAGTAAGATATGCAGGGAGTGAATGGATGCAGGTGGCTCGGGACCGCATTTTGTGACATTCTTTGGGGGAGGCCTATGTCCACTGGTGAACATGTGAGGAGCTGTAATCGTGTACATGAAACTAAGAAATTTAATGATTTTCTTTCAGGACTAGGATATTTACGCGAACACTACAAATTTATATTTTTTATAATTTATAGATCGGAACAAAAATTAATAACTTTGATCTGTGATAACCGCGGTTAATTATGACATTTGGACGTTGAACATCTCAGCAGGTAACCACGGATGCTGTAAAGTGCTCGAAACGTCGGCAATATAAAAAAGTTAATATACGCGATAAAATCCGTAAAAACTAGTTTTATTTAATGTAAATTTAATACAGCTGCAGCCTGCCTCTACCACTTAAAATATATATGTCTTCAAAAAGGTTATATATACCTCGGGTGGCATCCAGGCGTAAGTCCCCGCAGCAGACATCCTCGTGGTCTTGTACACCTCGCGCGCAAGGCCAAAGTCTGTGATCTTGAGTGTCTTGTTTTCTAATGTGTCCTCCGGCAAAATCGTCTCGCTCAGTAACACTAAAACAAAGAGACAATTACCATTAGTCGTTTGATTGACTCATAAATAGTCAACAACAGGCCTTGGGCCTCTACCACATCAGGGAGCGTTTTTTATAACCCTCAGTTTTGGCGAGCGGATTGCTGATCGCAGTTCCAGATGTCTTGGCATTTTATGCTGGTTTCCGCCGCCACTTTTAGCCGAAGATAAATACGTGATGGTCTTACTGTCACATGTTTTGGGTCTTTCCATTAGTCTAATTTTATTGTATGAAATGTGGTGATAGATTCTCTGATTTCGTCACCACATACCTTAATTAATAGAGTTGTGCCAATTAGTACTTTGGCCGATTGGCCAATTAGCCGATTAACCGGTTAAGAAATGGCCGATTAATCGGCCCAGCCGATCCCTATCCGTTGATAAATTCAAACGGTGGAACAAAAATTCTTCCAGATATCTAGAAATGTCCCGTTTAGCCAAAGTGTGAGAGAATTTTTTCTGAGGCAAAGAAATCGACTTCAACCAGAAAAGGCTGAGATTTTGGCCTTTTTGCATCACAATTTGCCAATGGTTAAAAATAACAAACTAATTAAATATTTTCTACAAAAACTTTCAATACTTTTTCAAATTGAGTATTTCTTTTTAACAAATTATTAGATGATTATAGATTCTTTAATAACATTACAGGAAAAAAACAATTTATTGTAATTTTAAGTACAGAAAAATAGCACTTTGATTTAATTTTTAGTACAAAAACAATAACAATTTAGTTTTAAGAACAGAAATAAGTATGTTCGATTTGTCTTTTAAAAATCTATATGCGTGTAGTTTAACAAACTTTATTCAAGAATTAAGGTTTTTTTGTTATGCAAAGGTAGAGACTTAAATTTTTTTAATAGTTTATTAAGAATAATATAATTAATATTTTATTTTGTTGTGTCACTACTCTGCATTACGATTAAAAAAAGTTAAAAAAAGTAGAATTAAAAGAGTTAGTACTATGGTTTTTGTTTAGTTTTAAATAGCTACCTCAGATTATTTTTTTTTACCAAAGTTATAAGAAATTTAAGTTGTAAGTATTTAAATTATTTCCAGAATAATTAACATTAAAACATGTGAGACTGATTTTTCAATAAAAGTTATGTATGAACCTACTTATTTTATAATATATTTGATTTACCTACATATAAATCTGACGTGAGTTTAAATTTAAGAATGTATAGTTTCTCTCCCATGCGTAAAGCTTTACTCATATCAATGTAGCCGCAGTTATCACGCAGAAAATCACGAAAAACTTTTGCTGAAATTAATAAAATAAAAAGCCGATTAATCGGCGGTTTTAGCCGATTAATCGCCGACTAATCGGTGGCTACAAATAGGCCTAACTCTATTAATTAATAATAAACTTTAATTGGGACTATGGAAGAATAATAAATCGACATAACGAGAAAACTATATGACGGAGTTGTCGCAAAAATTACAAAGACGTTATTTTTATGTTTGTGAACGAGTCATATTACAGCAACGTTAAAATTGTTAAGATATAATAATGTCATGTATTTTTTTACAAATTTCATGGTATAGAGTATCACGGGACCGGAAAGTGGTTCGAGTTGTTTAATGATTTTATGGTCACCAGAAGCCAGAGAATGTTAGGCTAGAATTAAAAACAGTATCGATCACTGTGTAATATTTAAAACAAACTAATTGCTATTTAAAAACACCCAAAGGCGCATTACGTCAATCATCGAAAAACTCCGACATTGACAAAGGAAAGTGCGCACGTGGGTGTCCACGTGGGTCGAACCTAGAATTATGTATGACCTGAACGGATGAGGGATTTTGTCTAGGCCGACAGCTAGATTTAATTAACGATATAGACCCAGTGCGTTATATCATTAGCAGTTTAATTTATAACTCAAAGTTTAAACTATTTTGATTGTCACCGCTGTATTATTTCATAATATTAATTATTGTAGTTAATCATTTATTTGAGGTTTAAAGTGTTCGAAAGTTTAAGCGGTCAACCAGGGGCAGTCAAATTATAATTTAGAGTCATGATGGTCGCTCTTACAAAAGCTCAACAGAGTTACAAAATTGCGCTTGGGATCCGAGAAACAATTTGAGTTTTTGCACAAATACAGCTGAGATTCAGATCTGGAACCCGCAGCGCGGTAGCAAGGTGCTCTACTAGCAAAGTCTTTTTTTACACTAATTTGTTAAAACATAATTTATATGTCGTAACAGGGCTCCTTGGCGCAGTGGCTTAGCAATGCGTTGTGGCCGCGGGTTGGAATCCTGCACGGAACTAGTATTTGTATGGTTACAAATAATTGTTACGTGCCTGGATGTTTGTCCTTGTGAAATGTTTGTATGTAAACTGCCCCTACGATAAACGAGAAAATCTTAGTGTGGAAGTAATGTAAAAAAACGTATACCTAAAAGGTCTAATGCAAAGCACACACCTCTTTACGGTTACTACGAAGTGCAATGGAGCATGAGTGTCCTTTTTTTTGAGTGGTAGAGCCATGCTGCAGCTATATTAGTGGTATAGTTGTAGCACGAATATGTCGGTTCGACCGGGGAAGGACCCGCTCTCACAAAATACCAGCGTAAAATAACAGCTCAACGCTGCTGTTTGGTATGGTAAGTGTAGAGAACCGGAGACCCTTTTTACTGGTAATGGGGTATGCCATCTTAGTCCTCAGGAGTGACAACGTTTCTGCATTTTGAGTCGTTATTGTTGATAGATATAGATGCCTATGGGTCACAACACCCACTTACACATACAGGTGAACTGTGTGCTCGTTTGTCACCCTTATCTTCTTATAAAAAAAACAACAACATCTGTATTGCTCTGGTTAAAACGTTCTATGAGAAAAATCAATATTGATCAAATTGCGCTAATTATAAATTTCGGCAAGACGAATTAAAAGCAATGTTTTTGAGATCGCATTGTGTACTATAAAATATGACAGAACGGATTCCGCTCGAAAAAGGAAATATCTTAAGAAAAATGTTTAAGTGACAAATAAACTTAATTTATTTATTCAAACTTCATATACGAGTACAGTGAGTGTAATGTACATAGACTTAATGCTTGAGGAATTGTCATTATCTGAGAAATGAAAAATATTTATACATGTCCCTATACACAGATGTTTCTATAGATTTTCTTAACAGTAACTTCAGTGTGGGTTAAAGTGGAAGAAAAATCGATTTTGTTATTGAGGCCGAGTCGACCATTGCTGTTAGCTCGGGACTGAAATAAACTTGTGTCGACCTTCAAGTGCGTTAAGTTAAAACAATCGTTGATAAAGCATTGCCTGATTAAGCAATATACAGTACATTAAGGTTTTCTATTTAAAGAGAAATTTTCATGTCTATAATCGGCCTGTTATTTATTTGCCTTTGTGTTAAACTACCCACACTATGATTATACGTCTGATATATCGTTGGAACAATAAGTACCGCAAACTTGACACTTATTTTACTGCCTTGTAGTTTTAAATGTTTACGATCGTATTCATCATAAGTTACAAATATGTAAATGGTTACAAACATTTTATATACTTATAGGTCCCAAAATAACAATTGAAATCGTGAAATAATTATTTTAAAAAAATCTGTAGTCTTACACGTCCCGCCTTATAAACAATATTTTGCTCTAAGTGCATATACGGAGAGCAGGATTTTAATGAAAATGAAAAACATTTTATACCTATATTAAGTCACAAAATAACAATTATTTTTAAAAAAAAATGTAGTCTTATACGTTCCGCCTTCTTTACAACATCGCATAGTAAATACATAAGCAGGATATTGTAAGGAAATTATTAACTTTAGCTGTGTAAGTTTTTAGGATACTCCGGACAAAAATCTAGAACTTGTACAGTGTTAGTCATGGAACACTATCATGAATTAAGGCGAATTTTAAAACAGACGATTTTGAGTATTATTATAGACCTTTAAAAATATACTGGGGCAGCGCGGGATACTATTAACGGCTTCTTAGCTTCTTAGAAATAGAAGCATGCGACCAGTGTTAGTCGTAAAAAAAATTTTAACTTTTAAGTCGCGTATTACCTACGGTTTTAGTGTAAAATGTATATGTGTGTATAAGATTGATTTTCATAAAATAAAAAATTGAGATCAATATGTTTTTATATTATAAGTTTCTTAGCAACTAAAGGACCCTGAAACAATCAGCAAGCATTAATGGATCACGCGTTTATATCGTAAAGTTACGTACAAAATAAAAACTAAAACGGATCCGGGATGACCTTCGCAAAGCACCGCAGCGTATTTTCCGTAACGTACGCTAACGTGACTTGTGAACGTAAGCGTTTACGATTCGTCAAAAGGTCTGCGCACAAAATACCGGTCCGTTGGTAATAAAAACGTTGGCTAATTAAGATATATGAGTGGCGGCGTAAGACAATTGTCATACCATGTCACATCATGTCGATTACCATGTCATACCGTGGAGATCTTAAGAGACGGCGGGAATCGTAAGAGGAAATAAAACTGGGCTTTGAAAATGGGCAGCAAAATATGTGTTATAAGAATGGAATTGTCCACCTGATAGTAAGCGTTGGCTGTGGCCCATAGACATCTACATCTATCCTCGATTACGAATCAAAGACCAAGATGGAATGCCTCGTTTCCAGTAAAGAGTGTATCCGGTTCTCTACACACACCACGAAACACAGCAGCGTTAAGCTGCTATTTTACGCTGGCGTTCTGTGAAAGCGTGTTCCTTCCTTGGTCGAGTCGACCATACTACTAATATTGCTGCAGCATGGCTCTACCATGTAAAATTGTCATAAAATACTGCGGCTGCCAAATCTATGAGAGGCCTGTTGAGAAGGTGGACTTTTGAAAAATATTTCAGTAATATAAAAAGAATTGATACAGTTAATGAAATTTATTTAAAATTTTAAGATTTATTGCCATTGACTTATATATTACTAGCGTAAGGACAGGGCCAACCGAACAACTAAAACGGACCAAGGCGCTGGCCCTAAAATTACAGTTTAGGGCCAACGCGAATCGGTCGACAGTAGTGCGCGCGCAGGACAGATTTGCCTGTCATAAATATGTCTAGTTGCGTGGTAAAAGGATGCAAAAATTACGATACTAAGATTAAAAAGGGAACATGAAATATTGTATCATCGGTTACCTTACCGTCTATCGGTCGTCCACCGGCTATCGGTAACCTTATATTAATTTTGTTACAATAAAATTATTATATAAACGCATTTTTAAAGTTTTATTTTACACTTATTTTATTATGTTACCAAGATTAGGCCAGGGTTGTATTCAGACCCTCTAAAATATTGTACATGGAAAATAAAATTATACTACTTTAAAAAAATTGTATCACGTTTGACGTTTATGTTTCTTTTTTCCCACGTGCCGGGATTTTTGCGTCACGCGTCTAGTTTATTTATACGTTTCGTTTTTTAACGGTTTTATTTTTATTTCTGTTTAATTTTTGTCTAAAGAACTTAGTGTAAATTACATTTTGAATATTGTTACCTAATATATTTTACATTCAATAGAGGTAAAACGAAAAGAGTACAAAAGAAACCATATCTGCTTAATTGAATCTGAAACTCTGATTCATAAAATATTCTGAAATTCTGTTTTCAAACCGATTGTTTCTGGAACAAAGAATTTTATCATGCTCATTATAGTTGTATCAAGGATGTAACATAAATGCATCGATCGAACACCGATTGCCCAGAAAGCGAGCTAATTCTAATTTTATTTAAAAAAACGCGGTACTCATGTACAATACAGAAATTCTTGATATCGTAGGGTTAATATTAAAAAGTAAAAGGACCCAATAATAATACAAGTCGACCTTTAGGTAAAATTATAGAATTAAAAAGCCTTCCTCTAAAGGTCTAAAGCAACCATTGCCACTTGGGTACTGAGATAATCGATCTGATATACACACATTGAAAAAAGGCTTTGCAGCCTTTTTTGACAGAAACATTCGCAAGAGCGCGTAACGACTTAACACAAAACAGGAACTCACCAAAGATACATCTTAATAGAATGAATGGAACGCATAGAAAACGAACAAACAAATATTAACTTTTTAGAAGACTTAGCGGCCGCGCAGACAATATCTTGTTCATTCATCAAAGTATGATACGTTTACGGAGGAATAGTATTTTTTTTTATTTGCGAGCAGCTATGCAGGTCTAGGGAAGGAGACTAGTATCACTGCGACCTAAAAGATCTATTGTAATCGATGCTAAGGCTATAGTTCACTGCTAAGCCGTGAGCAATTTCACTTCTTCTGGGCGGAGTACATAGTTTCCCAGATGAGTGTTACGTTTGCGCATTAAGGGTCCGCAATCAGTTAGGATGTGCAGAGGCGTTTCTTCCGTTACGGAACAGAACCGGCACATCCTTGAGTTGCTTAGTCACAGGATGGACATGAGACATTTTAAGAAAACAATATCCAGTTAGGGCTCTTGCCAGAATACGCAATTTATTTTTTCTTAACCCCAGTGCTTCTGAAGCGAATTTACGATCAAAAGCCCGGATTAAGGTTTTAAATTTTTTAAGCCTGGTGTGTCAAACCAGATCTTAAGTGATTTATTGTGATAAAGAGTTTCAAGGGTCAATCGGGCTAGGCTTCTTGAGATTCCACAAAATGGCTCAGGTCCAAATCGTGTACTTTTTAAGCCCTCCCGTGCAAGTTTGTCGGCAAATTCATTGCGTACAATACCCGCGTGACCCAGAATCCATCTTAAGACGACCCTGTTGTTACATCCCAGGGCATTTAAACGGTTCACGCAGTCTCCAACTAGCTTCGAGTACACTAAGTTTGACCTCAGCGCTAGCAGTGCTGCTTGATTATCAGAGTTTATATAAATTATATGGTTGACGTAGTGTTTTCGCAGATTGATTTCTGCACACTGAAATATGGCGAAAATTTCTGCCTGGAAGATAGAGGTGTGAATCTACTCAAATTCATACTAAGTTTGAATTTGGGACATTTCTCGTAAATTCCAAAGCCTACGTTGAGGCCCATTTTAGACCCATCGGTATACCATATGAGGCTACCGACCTTACAAATATCCTGGCCATTCAGCCAGTTTTCTCTGGAGGGTAGTTCCACTGTATACTTTTTACAAAAGTGTATAGTGGACGCATGATATCTGAGATCATGCATAGGACCGGTTTTTCCTTAATTGAGTCGAGCATGGATCTCAAACTGTAGGAGAGCAAGTTCAGACTGCCCTGGGTGTTAATGCTATACAAACTAGCCTTCGCCTCCTTGTCTAGATAAAGATCAAGGGGCGTTAGGCATAGAGGTGCATTAAGAGCCGCTCCAGGCGATGATCTCATCGCTCCAGTTACCATTAAGCAGGTAATCCTTTGTAAACTATTTAGTCTGTCCGCAGTCAAAGATGTACAGCCACAGGACCATACTGGGATGCAAGCCCCAGTTGTTCCCGACTAAACGACTGCACGTACCTAAAGCAATAAATAAATTTGCCTTATAGCATACGTTGCTAAGGTGAGAGTTCCACGTTAGTTTTTGGTCGATTGTTACACCCAAATACTGAACTTCAGTGGAAAATGGTACTTCTTTACCATTGAGTTTTGGTGTGAGTAATTTGTCCAACCGTCTCGTTTTGGTAAAGGGTATTATAACAGTTTTATCAGCATTAATTTATAAACTGTTATCCCCACACCAGTTATTTATGGTGTTTAGGGCAAGGAATGGTATAAGAAACCCCCAAAGAATGCCAATACACGGTCCTTAGCCACTTGCCATCGACTTCAGGTCATCACTCCATCTAGTGGGGGTCATCCTACACTACGCCTATCGGAACGAGGTTGTCACTCGAGAACGGCACATATAGCTCGAGCTAAGATATATATATATATATATATATATATATATATATATATATATATATATATATATATATATATATATATATATATATGTATATATAGAATGGGTCGACATATATGCAATAAATGAAACCATATACTTGTTATCGCCTTTGCTGACGATATACAAAAAATGAACGTAATCGGTCCAGTAATTAGGTCAAAAAGTAGAGTTTTAATTTTAAGCAAATTTGAACACTCTATAGAATTGGGTCACTAAGTCAATGATTCAATGAACTTGAATGAATCCTTGAACATTAAAAAGCGACGTTGCCACGCAGTGCAAACTATTGGTATTGCGACATATCGACAGCGGTGTCTTTTGTCGGCGTGCCACCCGCGTGCAACGTTGTCACTCTTCCAAGGGGTCAAGGTACGTTGTCTAAACAGAGTGTTCACTTTTACTGAATTTTTATTTTAATATTCATTTTGTTTGAAAATTTCACTTTTTTATTTTACGGGTTTTAATTTAATATTTAATTTTTCTACACTTCTACGGACTAGTATCACTTGTGGTTTCATTTATTGCATATATGTGGGACCCATTCTGTATATATATATATTTAAATTTGGAAGAGTTATACTGTTTGATTGGGAATGATAATAATTTATTATTTGAAGTTGAATAACATATAACTTTCAAATTAATTTATTGGTGCGATACATGCGCCACCTACTGTAAATTAATTATACTATGCCTATAACCGTCGCGCAAGTGCAAGCAATAAGTTGACAAAGTTTTAGCGCTATCTGATAAGCCCATAACGTTTAGCCACAGCGCTTGAAATACGTACACACAAAGTTACTACTTGTCAAAGTCTTAAAATACTTTAAAAGAGATCTTTATATAAAAAATACACAGAGGTTTTAATGTAATATATATCAATGGCATTATAAATCTCACACAAGTTAAAAATTTCTATGAATTCATAAATTGCATTAACGAGGGGCCAGTCCGTGTTTGTGCATAGTATTTACCAAGACAAACTGGCAGATGTAGTTACAGCTTGATTAAGTTCCTATCTACAAAATCAAACGAGAGTTATTAATACCTCTGGCGAATAAAGCACGATTAGCGGTTTGTAAGTGAAGCCACAGTTGAGGCGATTCATACGTCAATCAATGTAGTACAATGAGGAATGAGGCGCCGGTATTGCTACTAGGGTTGCCATAAAATTCATGTAAACTGGGACATTTGTAATATAAACGTGGCATATCGTGGATAATTCAAAAACTTGTAATATTGTAGAGTAATGAACATTCCTTGTTTGTTTATTTCCTGTATTGTATCCCGAATCTATTGATAATATATCACTATAAGGGGGAACACACTAGCTTCCTAAGTTCTACACAATTTAGAAGCCAGGGTTCTATTTCTTTATAAAAAGATTTGTGGCACATAATAATTTATTTATTTATGAAAACTTATCATCCTTATTTTAAAGGTCTAATCGTAGTACTCATCACCACTTTTATTTGTCTGTAACAGTAACTGCGTATTGTGTACTACGTACATATTATTATAATTAATTTTAAAAATTCCTACACAAACACTTTTACTGTCTATATTTCATAATGGATTTCTCACCACGCTTCAAACCGGGACATGTCCCGGTGTACCGGAATACATGGCAGCTCTATGCTACACGGACGCTACGGTCGATTGTGACATCGAAGCCTCGATGGCGCCCAAATGGCATTTCATGGCTTTCGTCGCTAATGCGTTGGACGACGTACTAGATTTGACAGGATAAGTATCGAATGGTTATTAACGTACACAAAGAAGTAGGATTGCTGACGTGATTTTTATAAAAATAAACTACAATTGCCAAAATTATACATGTATGAACAAAACGAAAAATGTAGGCCAAAAACTTAAGCTACCAACATTTTCAATATAAAATGTCTGCACTTTTAATTTAATCCGCTCCGGCTTCGCACGTTTGATTTCTGGATTTTGATAATAGCGGCCATCTACCGGGTCCAATTGTGAATCTAATCTAAATCCACGGACCTACTCAAACACACAAAACATCATCAAAATCCAGTCCAGTGCAGATGACTAAGAGCAATATAGTGACAAACATACGTACAGAAGAATTATATATGTTACAGTCAAAACTCTTAACCGGTCAAAACCACTTTTGACTGCAAAATATTGGGTAAGTGATTTTGACCAAATTTTATCGGTTAAAAGTGGTTTTGACTAAGGATGTTAGTCAAAACTACTTTAGACTTATACTTTTTGAAAGTAAAAAAGTCAATTTTAAAATAATATTTTATATCATACGTGGTAGAGCCATGCTGCAGTTATATTAGCAGTATAGTTGTAGCACAAATGGGTCGGCTCGACGGGGGAAGAACCACGCTCTCACAGAATATCAGCGTAAAATAGTAGCTTAATGCTGCTGTGTTTCGTATGGTGAGCGTATCAATGAAAGAACCGGAGACCCTTTTTACTGGAAATGAGGCATTTCATCTTAGTCCTCACGGGTGACAACGCATCTGCGTTTTGATTCTTAATCGAGGATAAATATAGATGTCTATGGGCCACTCTTACCATCAGGTGGACTGTGTGCTCGTTTGTCAAGCTATTTTGTAAAAAAAATCACTATAATGTACGCTGCTTTAGGATGGCCCAGGGGCCACCCCAGCCGCACCTTAATATATTCTTTATATAATAGGTGAATGGATATTCTTACACCGCCGCTACACGACATTATTTTACATATATTTCAGATATATGTTATAAAATTAAATATATACATAATCATTATCATCATCATTACAGCCATTCACAAGTCCACTGCTGAACATAGGCCTCCCCCAAGTAATGTCACAAAGCACGGTCCTGAGCCACCTGCATCCATCGACTTCCTGCATGTTTTACCAGGTCGTCACTCCATCTAGTGGGGGGTCGCCGTACACTACGCCTATCGGTACGAGGCTGCCACTCGAGAACCTTTCTTCCCCATCGGTTATCGGTTCTTCGAGCTATATGACCGGCCCATTGCCACTTCAGCTTACTAATTCGTTGGGCTATGTCGGTCACTCTGGTTCTACTGCGAATATGCTCATTTCTGAGTGTTATCACGCAGAGAAACCCCGAGCAGAGCCCTCTCCATAGCTCACTGAGCGACCTTGAGCGTCCTCATACGACTAGCAGTGAAAGACCACTCAGCGCGTCTCGGCAATGCGCACTGTTGAATACACATATACATAATAGGTACTCATATTTAATTTGAGAGATGCGTGGTCGGAGAATCACTTATTCTGTTCCTTACTAGAGCTTGTTAATATTGTTGGTAAATAACAATTACATTTCCATTTATCTGCATTTTTAATTCTTATTTATGTACAATATATCTCGGCAGTCAAGGAAAATATCGCACGTCCCTGCACGTCTAATGCCCCGGCTACACGCTCCGTCTTGCCTGTGAGCATGCCTGCACAAACCGGTTTGCACAGGTAAGCGCGTGCGTGTGGACGGTAAGACTGTGGCTCGCGCAGGCGACCTGCGTAATCGTTGACGTGCTGAAGATTGGACTGCGCGGACTTGGTTTGCACGGTTTTGCCTGCGAGCTTACTTGAGCGTGTGGCCGGTTATTCAAGCCGCGCTTCAGTCCGTCTAAACTCTTGTTGAGGACACATGTTACGTTATAAAATCTTAAAAATGAGAAATGTACGCAATTATTCCAGGGATTTTTTAACTGAATTCGTAGAATTGTACAAATCGTTGCCGGCGTTGTGGAAAATTAAAAGTAAGGAATATTCCGACAGGAACAAAACAACAAATTTTTGACAAGTAAACAATAATATAAGGCTCCGTTTAAAAAAAACCTCTTCTGGCCCCATCGTGACGTGACTAGCTCTCAAAACACTTTGAGGTTTGCACAGTCCAGCTTACACAAACTCACCTGCACGAGCCGTTGTACAGTCATGACTGCACAGGCCTGGACTGTGCAGGCAAGACGGAGCGTGTAGCCGGGGCATAAGAAATAAATATTATCTGGAGGGCATGACGGCGCTACTTACTCTTTTCCCTCGTCTATATAAGAGGAGGCATTACAAAGTATCAGTTTGAAATTGCTATTTATAAACAATTTAAACTTTGGGCAAAATTTGATGTGACCTATACATAATAAATGTATAGAAAGAAAAACTATTTTTTTTTATAAAGTACAGTAATAAATTTTTCGTAACGTAGTTTAAATTAAATTATGTTTATAATAAAATAGTGCGTAATGAATTACGAAGTAAAGCGAGTACTATAATAATATTTATAACAGACTTAAACGGACATTCTGATATGGAGTTGTCGGCTTTTGGACAACGGTTTAATACATAAATATTTCCTTTTAACGATATTCAATTTATTTAAACGTTGAACGTATAATATTTTATAGAGTAGTAGGAAAACTAATGAAGCTTACATAACCAAATAAAATTTCTGACTCCAAACTGTTTCCAAACATATAACACCTGCTATGTTATACCAGAATAAAACATAGAAAACCCGCAATGATATAATTGGCGTTTTCGTATTTACAGAGACTTAAAAGCCGACAGCGCCTCAGGTTAGTACCTCAACGGCGCCCCTTTGTCAGTCATATATGTATTATAAATTATAACTACGTTTTGCAAATAAACTATAATATAATTTAGTTGCAAAATAATTAGGGCACGTCACAGGTGGGTATGAATGAAAAATATGATGAGAGAGTGAGGCAATGTGTGTGATGAGTGAGGAGTATTCAAGTAGACGGGGCGCGCTTTGGAAGCTCTACGTCTTTATAGAAAGTTTAATTTTTTATTATAAGTTACCTTTCTTTTTTTTAGTTAAAAACTTCCCCGCGAGCTCTTTTGTAACCTTGTGACCCTTAGGCATGCGCTTAGTTAGCCTTAAGGATAATCCGCCACTGCGCACTTACCACCCCACACTAAAATATATCTGCTGTTACAAAACCATAATTAAAAAAAAATAAACACCACACAGTCTATAGTCACAATGTTTACGTGCTCGTGTAATACGTCTTCAAAAAGGAAAGATGTATCATTGTTAGAACGAACATCTAGGAAATATATACCTTGGAGTAATCCTCGACGAAAGTTTAAATTAGCAACCCCATATATCAAATGTATCTAAACGAATTCGGAGACTCACTGTAGTATTTAAGAACCCAAGAACTGTTGCGTACTTTAGACATATACCACTCTTTGTCAATGTCTCATAAATTATTATAAATTATTGAGGCAGAGCAAGCTCAAAGGTCAATAACGAATGAAACTAATATTTATTAGTACTAAAATAATACAATAGGGTATTTACACCCATTTTCAATTAGTGTTTTAATAAAATGAATCCTGGAGTGGTAATAATAGACTACTATAATTTCATATATATTTTTTAAACCGAATAGTCCAGAAAAATAAGTTTTAATGTATAACTTTAAAACGAAAACGTAAGCCGCCATGCTGTTCAACTCGGGACGACACTGCGCAAGTAGATAATTTCGGAAAGGAATAAGATATTTTTCGATGTTTATTTATGATTTTCGATGTTTATTATTGAGTTATCATCTTTATCATCAGTGTGTTATGCCGGAATGCAAAAATAACAGCATAAGAACGCCGGCGAATTATGGATTCAAGTGCCAACTAAATTATAAGAGAAATACTTGGTTAAAACTGACAAGAAGAAAAAACTAGACTATAATTCTGCGAAGACTGAAAACTTTGATGTAAATATTGCTTATATTTAACTATCGTTCATATAAAACAAGTCGTCATGAGGTTATATATAGGTATTGTAAGTCAAATTTTGTAATAGATTAGGTTATCTAGATATAACTAATGATTGTAATTATGGATAAACATAACTACGTATTACCAAAAGACACGGTGACATGGTATTGTGTAATTGTATAAACAAAAGTTAGTACATAATAGGTTCACTCACATTGACGTTTTTAATAACATTTCTCAACTCGGCAGAACAAAAATCGGGATTGCATGCAAAACGTTTAGCCACCATCAATGTATTTAACCTCGGTAGATTAGTACTTTCTGCTTTTAAGAATCCGTTTCCGATGAAGCCATTTCAATAAAATACGGAATAAAAGTCAAAAACCGTGATGATAACTTGAAATATTTCGAAATAACACACAGCACATTAGCTTGTTTACTAATAAAGTGACGTAACGACGGAATATGGTGGTTTGAGTTTTGGACATTTGAGGCACAGACTAAAAAAATGTATTCTTAAAATTGAATTGTAAAATTTATAATGCATTTTTATGAATAGAAATCAATATTTCTTGTTTACTTTTTACAAAACCTATCATAAATATGTACGTATTTTTTTATTTTTTTTCTTACATGGTGCAAAATACCCTATTATGACTTGATGATTGACCTCGTAATCAGTAATAGTTTGAGATTGCAATTATTCGGACAATTTATTTTTATTTATATATTTGTATGTCAATTAATGGTATATCATATGGGACACAATGAGCAATTATACATTTAATACATTTATTACGATCAACAAGTAAACGTATTTTTATTACAAATTGTCAATGTCCTCAGTGTACGAAAATCGTATATATTATACAAATGCATAAAACAATACCATAATTTTTCTCCAATATATGTTAATTGATAGAATCAGGCGTTACTTTGCGGAAATCCATTATAATAAAAAATAAAAATATAAATTTCTTTGCAACTTTCCGCTAAACATATAAAATGATGTGTCTTACCTGGATTGAAGCGCACCTCCCGCCCTCCCTCAATTGCATACACTAACTCCGTCACCACTAGACCAAGCACCACTACTCTCAACACCACTATTCCAGGCAAGACACACCATCGACGATAATACGACACGTGTTTCGCCTCTACACGAGGCATCCTCAGGTAATATAGACTCTACGGCGGCTGACCGCTAAGTGAGCGGCGAGTCGAAACAGTTGCTATTTATACACGCTGACACAATGGCTCCCTACCAAAGTAGCGAGTGACCGCGTCGTGCGATAACAAACCTGCCAACAGTTATTATTATTGTTATGATTATTTTTAAATACTATTATTATTATTGTTTTGAGTGACCGCGCCGTGCGATAACAAATCTGCTACTAATTATTATTATTGTTATGATTAATATTTTAAATACTATTATTATTATTGTTTTATTGATATTATTATAATTATTTATTATTATTAATCTTAAAATTATTATTAAAGATTGGCCTTAAAGATGTTTAACAAAGGTGAATTAGAAACATTTGTTTGTTCATTCAGCAGTGTATAATTACCATTATTACTTTTTAAAATCTCCAACTGCTCCAGCACACACAGTCGCAGCCCCTTATTACAGGTATGTAAGACTTCAAAGGAATGGTCGCTAGCTAGGTTGTGTCCAGTGTCCAAGAGATGTTTAGCAAAATGGGATTTATCAGGATTGCAATTTCTGTACGCGGCCATATGTTCTTTATAGCGCGTCCCGAAATTGCGACCAGTCTGACCCACGTAAACGGCGTGGCATTCGTCACAAACAAGTTTATGAACACCCGATTTTTGACTAATATTTAACTTATCTTTATTGTTACAAATATTCCTAAGCGAATTGTTTGTTTTGAATGCCACGTTAATGCCGTTTTTCTTAAGACTATTAGCTATTTTTTCCGATATGGGGCCTAAGTAGGTCAAACTACCCACATACCGCCGGACACTTTGAGATCGAACCGCGTACAAAGAATTCGATCTCAAAGTGTCCGGCGGTATGTGGGTAGTTTGACCTACTTAGGCCCCATATCGGAAAAAATAGCTAATAGTCTTAAGAAAAACGGCATTAACGTGGCATTCAAAACAAACAATTCGCTTAGGAATATTTGTAACAATAAAGATAAGTTAAATATTAGTCAAAAATCGGGTGTTCATAAACTTGTTTGTGACGAATGCCACGCCGTTTACGTGGGTCAGACTGGTCGCAATTTCGGGACGCGCTATAAAGAACATATGGCCGCGTACAGAAATTGCAATCCTGATAAATCCCATTTTGCTAAACATCTCTTGGACACTGGACACAACCTAGCTAGCGACCATTCCTTTGAAGTCTTACATACCTGTAATAAGGGGCTGCGACTGTGTGTGCTGGAGCAGTTGGAGATTTTAAAAAGTAATAATGGTAATTATACACTGCTGAATGAACAAACAAATGTTTCTAATTCACCTTTGTTAAACATCTTTAAGGCCAATCTTTAATAATAATTTTAAGATTAATAATAATAAATAATTATAATAATATCAATAAACCAATAATAATAATAGTATTTAAAATATTAATCATAACAATAATAATAATTAGTAGCAGATTTGTTATCGCACGGCGCGGTCACTCAAAACAATAATAATAATAGTATTTAAAAATAATCATAACAATAATAATAACTGGTGGGGCCACGTGTCTAAGGCTGCCGAAGTCTAGTTCCCCGGTCGAACCTTAAACCTATTACGCGAGATATTAACTAAAGTGGACTGTATATGCGGTATAATGCACTCGCTCGTCCCTAAAACTAAACTATTATTGTGCCAAATCGCTGAAAAGGAATCCAGCCTGATTAGGAGAACAACAAAATTGGAGCGGGTTAAACTATATATCAGGCAGTATATAAAGGAGTATTGACTCACCGGGGTTTCTTCTATCCTGTTGAGCACTATAGCTGCAATTTCTGGAACTTCTTCTGGAACACTCCGGAGAGAGGCGGTGCGCGACTATATCTCACACGAGGTGAGGCGGTTCTCCTGGAGCTCGACTGCTTCCAGGCTAAAGCGGTTTCTACTAGCGGTGTGGTTTCAACGACGACTGCAGCGGAAAGAGGACGCGCAACGGTCGCGCGTGCCTTATATGTCCTCGGCTCCGATGATTACGTGACATTCTAGAATCATCTTCTTGCCCCTCCCACCCCACCACCCCGATGTGTCGATAGGAGGGTACGAATGATATCGTTTTTCGGAAAGGAACAAGCGACTTGACACACCTACCGTCAAATATAATAATCCAATGGTTTTTTCCGCGCAACCAATAACTGTTGGCAGGTTTGTTATCGCACGACGCAGTCACTCGCTACTTTGGTAGGGAGCGATTGTGTCAGCGTGTATAAATAGCAACTGTTTCGACTCGCCGCTCACTTAACGGTCAGCCGCCGTAGAGTCTATATTACCTGAGGATGCCTCGTGTAGAGGCGAAACACGTGTCGTATTATCGTCGATGGTGTGTCTTGCCTGGAATAGTGGTGTTGAGAGTAGTGGTGCTTGGTCTAGTGGTGACGGAGTTAGTGTATGCAATTGAGGGAGGGCGGGAGGTGCGCTTCAATCCAGGTAAGACACATCATTTTATATGTTTAGCGGAAAGTTGCAAAGAAATTTATATTTTTATTTTTTATTCCAATATATGTAGCTAAAAACAAAAGAACACAAAAATGTGCGCATTTGTGTAAAGCACACAACATACAGTGTATTGAGTTTAGGAGTCTGTGCATCAATGAAAGCTTAATAAATTCCTATTGACTGTTTAAAGGCGTGAAGATAAGGTCAATTAGACGATGATGGAGCAACGCTATTGATCAATAAAAGGCATCGTTAGTAGACGTAATGTTTAAATTATAGCACAATGTCGTCCTGCTTTCGACCACGGTGACGTCTTATTTTCCGGTCACGATTGTCTTTAGGATATTATATTATAGTGCCGTTAATAACGTAAATTTTTAATATTGTTATATTGTAATTATGGGAAGGTTTATGTTCCGTTATGTCAAAGGGGGCTTTAATTGTCGGTATGTACCATAATGTACCGGATGTACCCACTAGCGAGGCGAGTTTGGTTTTCAAAGTAGGTCAAACTTTGTTGTATATAAATAAATTTACTGATGTTAAACAAAAAAAGGGATATTTAACATAATTTTAATTTGGAAGTAGCCGTGGTTAAGTATGACAGTGGGACGTCGAACACCTCAGTTCCCCCTGTGACCATGGGTGCTGTTGAGTGCTCGAAACTTCGGTAATTTATAATTAATTAATATACGCGATAAAATCCGTAAAAAATTGTTTTATTTAAATGTGTAGTGTTCCCGTAAATATAAGAAATCATTATAAAAGAGATACATTATTATGCTACGGCTGTGCATAATAACATAACATTATACGTGGTCGACCAACGCTGGAGATATATTATGGTTAAAGCACGAATGGGTCGGTTCGACCGGGAAATGACCACGCTCTCACAGTATACCAGCGTAAAATAGCAGCTTAATGCTGCTGTATTTCGTATGTTGAGTAAAGAGAACCAGTGACCCGCTTCATTGGAATCTAGGCATTCCATCTTAGTCAGGGGAGACAACGCAACTGCATTTTGATTTTTAATCGAGGTTAAATGTAGATGTCTATGGATCGCAGCTTCCACTTACTATCAGGTGGACTGTGTGCTCGTTTGTCTTCCTTATTCTATATAATAAAAGATTTGGCAGGCCCGCATACTTAAGTCCGCCCTTTGTAGCCCTTAGTTGAAGGTGTGTTGCGGTTGTTAACACTTTTAAAACATAACCAGATAATTAGAGTACCTACTGACTCCAGAGGCATAACACTGAAGTCCGTCAATCCAATACCCCGCCGGCACACGTCTTCACACGTCATGAATAATTCAAGCGGCGGGCGGGCTGGAAATACGCACCGACAGGATACAGATCCGGTTCCTCTGTCCTAGCATCACTTAGCGATGCCGAGTTCAACGATTTCTTAGTGTACAACGACTTAATAGGCATAATGTAATTTGTTCAATGCCATTTAAGTTACCATTGGGAGTATTAGCAAGTGAACATCGTCAAGGAAAACGTCGCGAGGCAACCGGCATACATAAATCAAATTTTAAAGACAACAGAAGACTTCTGGAGAAACGTTGAGACTTATTTGTGGCTTTCTTTCTTCTCTTGCATTGTTCTTGTTGCTCTTCTCCGGTCTGGATAGTTAACATAAGGCATAATTTCCAAAACCTTGAAATCTATCGGAAGCCATAAAGTCTTTCTAGACATTTCCATAGCCGCCATAGAGACATTTCAAAGAATCCCACTTTGGTAGTGATGGAACCTATGTGTCTTTCTTACTTCTTCGTAAGCTCCTTTCATATTTAACATTTGGTACAATTTACAAAACGGTATATACCCCATCTTTCAAAGGCCATAATCATTGGTGGTTTCCTATCTATTAAAGAAAGAAAACGTAGAAGAGCTTGGTCTTTTTAAAGCAATGGCTAGAAAAACGACCGTAGTATAGACATAGATTCCCATGTTGCATGTTCTAATTTCGCAAGGATTTATCAAATTAGAACCTGTAAATTTGTTATTTTTTTTAAGATTGAATAAACTAGCTTTTGAATTAAGTAGTGAGTGTTTATATAGTATTTTATAAAGTAACTAGGAGAGATCTGGCAGGCACCTCTGTTCCTACGCACACATATATTTGGCTTTGAGCACAGGCACCAGGCAGCGGATAGGTTAATCTGTATCCGAACCTCCCCACACGTTAGCTGATCTACACACCAGGCACATCTGGCAGGTAGTTCTGTCGAATAAATCTGTACGTATTGGGCTAGCTATAGAATAAGACAAACTAGCACACAGTCCACCTGATGGTGAGTGGATGCTGTGGCTAATAGACATCTACATCCATATTCGATTAAGAATCAAAATGCAGATGCGTTGTCACTCCAGACGAGTGAGATGGAATGTACCGTGTTCAGTAAAAGGGATATACATTTCTCTTCACTTATCATACGAAACACAGTAGTACTATGCTCCTTTTTCACCCTGATATTCTGTAAGAATGTGCTTTCTTCAATCGAGCCGATCAATTCATGCTACAACCATAATACATAGCTGCAGCATTGATCTATCACGTCAAATTTCTTAAAAATAAAATCATTATTTTTAAGAAATTTGACTCAGTTCTTGGACCTTTACACTTTCTCACCTACGTAAGCAATCTTTCTAATATTCTTAATTAAACAGTGTGAGATTTATCAGTTTGCAGATGATACCTATTTAGTAGCTGCTGGGCGTAGTATACAGGAGGTACTAATGAAACTTCAAAAAGAGTTTGACATACTGACGAAGTGGTCACACGACGTCAACGGCGGCGACGGTTTAGTACTCAATGCTGCCAAAACTAAACTTATTTATATAAGTACAAGCCACAACAGAAGTTCTTTTATACCTAAACTAATAGCGCACACACACACACACACTGCCTTCATATACAAAATACTAACAATTCGACACCCTGTAATTGCGATGCCATAGAAATTGTAAATAAGCACACCTATCTTGGTCTAATAATTGACAATCGGCTAAACTGGAAAGAGCATGTAAATCGTGTTTGTGATATATTAAGAGGGATATTAGCAAAATTTACATTAATCGAACAAAAAATACCTTACAAAACCTCTTTAATACTCTATAAATCCTTAGCTGAATCTGTTATACAATATGGCTTGTCAAGCATGGGAGAACCTACAAAACATATCTAGATCGAATATACTTACTTCAGCTGCACATTTTAAAACAAATAGTCCATAATAATCTCAAAATTAATTTTAAAGATGATTATCGAAAACTATTTGCATTTTGCAAAATTATACCTATTCACGACAAAGTTGAACTAACATTACGAACTGAAAATTACTTTACTGAAAATTTTAAAAGGTAGATAAGTTATTATACTCCACACGCAGAACTGATAATCTAAAACTGCAATTACCTAGATATAATAATTTATACGGAGAAAGAACTTTAAACTATGTTATACCTAATCTAATCAATCAGTTACCTAAATCTTTGAAAGACGTCATTACACGTAAAAACATAAAATATAAACTAAAATTTTTTTATATACAATTAACTCTTACTAAATACTCGTAACACTTTATACAACTTCTCGTTCTATATTATTGGTTTACTTTACCAACATATTATCTTATTATAAATTTATAAAAATATATGTTATAATCATCCTATGTCACGATTATTCACAGAATGTAATAAGTTCACCATGTGATTTTACGCTCATCGCCTAAAACTATTTTATATTTTTGTACCCATAAATAGTTTGTCAATTAGAAACATAACATTTAATGCACCTAATTTAAGTTGGTAATAATATTAATATAACTTTGGTAATGTAATGTATTATAAAGTGTTAATTAGAATAATGTGTCGACAGCAATTGTGTACGGAAAAACTCTAATGAGTTTATGTTTACACTAAAACTATTCATCTTTGTAATCATACATTTCTTAAATAAATAAATAAATGAAAGCCCTATCCGAGTGAAGCGGTGCAAAATACCTTATGAGCTCTTACTTTAATCCCAAAAACACGAGCCTTTTCCGACCAATCTATGAACTACCAGCTTACAAGGCTATCGGTCGGCGCACGTGGAAAGCGGTATCGTTGGCGTCGAGTCGCGCCTGGAATACGACATGCCGTCGCCTACCTTGAATACCTGAACAGTTTTATTAATAATTGGAATGAACATACATGTTTCGACGAATCGAACAATAACGGGGCGGTGTTAGGACTTTGTTGTGGCGAAGATCGTTGGAAAACTTTTTATTGTACATTTTTTATAGTAGGTACATCTGTTGACAATAACCAACAAAATTTTATACGTGGTAGAGCTATGCTGCAGTTATATTAGTAGTATAGTTGTAGCACGAATGGGTCGGCTCGACCGGGGAAGGACCACGCTCTCACAGAATACCAGCGTGAAATAGTAGCTTAATGCTGCTGTATTTCGTATGGTGAGTGTAGAGAACCGGAGACCCTTTTTACTGGAAACGAGGCATTCCATCTTAGTCCTCACGGGTGACAACGCATCTGCATTTTGATTCGTATCTATGGGCCACAGCAACCACTTACCATCAGGTGGACTGTGTGCTCGTTTGTCACCCTATCCTATATAAAAAAAAAACCAACTGAATTGGGACGTGATAGAGTCACGCCGCAGATGTGTTATATAGCGGTAGAATGAAGGTCCCTGCTCAACCGGGAAAGTACCACGCTCACACAGCATACCAACATAAACAACAGCAAAATTATGCCATGTTTTATATAGTCAAGTAACCTGAAGTTTCAGTGAGCTGACTATAGTTGAATAACCGACAATCGCTAGTGAAGAAAATCTTATAAAGGAAGGGTTGCAACCTTGTACAAGCAAGCGCAGAGCGAGACGAATCCCACTAGACGGAATTAGACATGATGGGGCATGTAGGGAATTGACGTCAAGTATTGCTTTGGGGTGGGCTGCAATAATGATAATGGTGGTGCCTAAAGTTAAGGCTACAACCTTTATAAGTCCCACCAGTAGGCCCATTCTCATTTCAGAGAGGGTTTTAGGGTAATGAAGTGTCCACTACGCTTCTTCACATGTGTTCAAATTTTTTTTCTAAGTCATGTTAGTTTCGTCACGATGTTTCCCTCACATGGCATGTTCGGCGGTGAAGAAAAACATCGTGATAGGTAGCAGTTTATTCTTAAAAAAAAAGTTACCTCCACTCTAGGAGTTTTTGTATCTTGGGGGCAGTTTACAAACATATATTTAACAAGGACAAACATCTAGACCCAAAAAAATTATTTGTAGGCCATATAGGGATTCGAACCCGTGACCCTATGTCAACCAGATGCACGGAGCCGTCATAAGTATATGGCATATTGGCATGACTGTGACTGTTATATTATATTTAAATGAAGACTGAATGAATAAATTAGTAAACTTCTTCATGGAAATTCTGTTAAAAAGTAGCACACATGTTCTCATTGAATTGAAGAATGCTTCGATGTTTTTGCACAGTAGTTTCTCTAATGCTGTGTCGTAATCTACATCTAGTTTTTACCGCACAATATTGAATAACAGTTTAACTTCAAAGGGCACTTTTCCACTAGAGCAAATTATCTGCAGTCTATTAACAACTCAATTAGAATTAGATAAGGACGATACTAAATTATCAGTGGGAGAAGGATCTAGCATCTAGCAGCTAGCTAATTTAACCTATTCAGATCCAATCTTAGGGGTAGATATTTTCACACGCTTAAGCACTAGGTACGATTAGGCATGGATGACTCCCTTTTGCCCGCGTACAGATAAATGAATGATTAGTTATGAATTTATGTATGCACACAGTGTTTGTTTGGGTTTATCTATTTGGCCGATTTTCAGAAACGAGGTATAATTTCATGGCGTTTTCTTTACATCTCAAAACTCATTGATGGCAAACCCGAATCATTTTTTCCATACTTTTATAATTTATTTCGATTTAATTTAATATATAATGTATGTAACCGATTAAATATATTAGGTAATTGAATTAATGGAAATATAACTTGGCTGTGTAAGGAGTATTTAAACGCGAACTTATAAGATTGTTTTACGGAATTATAGAAAAACAAAGACAAAAACTGCCCTTTTTACCTTTTTTAATAAGGGTAACAAACTAACACAGTCTACCTAATGGTAAGTGGATGCTGCGGCTTAAGACCGATTTACACTTCGACAAGTACAGTAGCGAGTTTAGTTACAGGGCAGTTGACAGTAAACGGTTAAGTGGGCAGTAGCGTTTAAACAATGTCTTCGTGGCGAGTTTAGTTTAGGACATTAGTTCATACAGTTCGTTGGAGTATGACGTTTCGAGACTATAAATTTTTTCCGGTTTTCGTTTAAGATGGTCCTAGGATTACGTCAAGAATTAAATAATCCAGTCAGAGAAGTATTAATGGTTGTTGTTGAAGAAGTTTTTAAGAATTTTCATGAGTGCAGTATCTCGAGCAGGTTTAATTTTACAATTTGAACTTCTACTATTATATAAACATTCGTGTTCTAAATAATCCTGTACGAGTTTATACTTGATATCTTCCATACATTTTATTATTAAAACTCAATACAAAACGTATAAATATTCAATAAACAGTATCGAACAAACTTTGTGGCGAGTTTCTTTTTTTTCATTTACAATTGTACGTTTTGGCGCGCAAACGTTGCGTTCTGTCAACTTATGCACTGAACTAAACCCGCTCGATTACACGAACGGCGAGTTTGGTTGAGGGTGGCGGGAGACGCGCGGGAGGGCAGCATTTCGCACTTAACTCGCCGAAAAATAGCTCGGCCCGCTATCCCGTTTAACTTAATCGTTAACTTGCCACCTAACTCGCTTATTGCCGTTCAAACGAGGTTCAAACTTAACTCGCCAGGTTCGCAAGTTAACTCACTACTGTACTTGTCGAAGTGTAAATCGGTCTTTATAGACATATACACCTGTCTTCGATTTAGAATCAAACTGTAGATTGCGTTGTCACTCGTGAGGACTAGGGTCTAAAGGGTCTCCCGTTCTCTACACTCAGCAAACGAAACACAACAGCTTTAAGCTGCTGTTTAAAGCTGGTATTCCGTCAGAGCGTGGCCATACCCGGCTTTATCGCGTATATCATATTTAATATATCTTATTATTATAAACTCCCAATCATAATATAGGCCATGGTCAGCATTGGACTTTTACGGGCTGTTGATGATTATAGTAACAAACACATAATAAACATATTATGATTATAATAATTCCTCCAAACCGTAGGATTCTTTTACGTTACACTAGACCTTATATATGCTATTAATTTCTTTTGTACCGCGAAAGTGTATATATATAAATTTCATAATGACAAACATCCAACAACATTAACTATAAAAACACACGGCTAGAGATTTTATAATTTGAAGCTTTATTTGAAAGCGTTAATTCATAAAGCTAATCTGACTTTTATTTCTTAAAGTTCACAGTTCCGAATTATTTCTGATGTCTATCGCTACACGTTATAGAAGCGCGACTATCGATTGAAAACGCATCAAGCCAATTTCGAACCTATCAGCTCGTAATTAAGCCTAGGGCGTAGCGGAATTACCTCGTTGTTCACGCTCGGGTTCTTAACGGTCTTGCCGGCGGCGACTACATTGGGCTAGGGTTTTTGTTGGCTTATTGGCCGGAATGTGGAACTGCAGTACACGGCAAAGTGACAACAATTAATATTCAAAACGTCATTATAGATGAACAAGGTGATAATAAAAATTTATTACCTTTTGGGACCAGAAATGAATGCTTAAATTTTTAAAGCTTTCGTTGAACAACGAGTAGGCCGATTTGATTATTCAGAAATATTGATTTACGAAGCTCCAAAATACTTAAAATATTTAAAGCCATGTAATAAAAATTTATTTATAATTTTAGTCCTTACGTATTTTTGATTTTGTTTTTGATTTTTGTTTTGTGTATTTGATTTCAATTGACCATGATTTTGGACGATTGTGTACAAATTTTTATATTAACTTAACGTTATAAGAGGCTTTGAATATTCAACCAACCGGAGAGGCAATGCGCGTTAATTCCTAAACAAAAAGTCTGTCACTTTAAGGGGACGCGAAAACACACTATTGTATTACTACAAATGCAAAATTGAATCGCGTCACTATTCACGCACACTACATCATTTGTGTTTGTGTTCATTGCACTGACGCATACCATCAAATTGTACACGTGTCGATACACTGGTGCAGGTGCAGCTGTCTGCATGCGTAAGGAACGTAGGGTAAGGACGATGTCGATATTTTTATCGCTAAACAAATCATCATAGTCCACATAAGTTAAGTGTTGGTAAAAGTAATTTTTAGTGTTTTTTATTCATTACAACCCTTCACAAGTCTAGCCCCCCCCCCCAAGGAATGTCACAAAGCACGGTCCTGAGGCACCTCCATCCATCAACTTACTGCATGTCCTACAAGGTCGTCACTCCATGTAGCGGAGGGTCACTCTACACTTCACACACCGGTAAGAGGCTGCCACTCGAAAAAAAAAATTTTCCATTGGTTATCCAATGGTTATCGGTTCTTCGAGCTATATGGTCGGTATTGATTGGCGCGATCACTTGCGGTATGGCGCACGACTTTTTTTTTTTTTTTTGCGCCCGAAGCAAATATGGGCAACCCTCCGGAAAGCGGGGGAGGGAGGCGGTGAATGCTCATAGCATACCACGCAGCCGGCTGCGTGGTTATGTGGAGACTTTTACCCACTAAACACCGCCTTTTAGGAAATGGCTTAACGATCTGACTAGAGATCTCTAAGCCGTATACGAACGCGACCCTCCTTGGCAGAAAGGAGGGCGCAGGCGCACGACGCGGAGCAACGAGTTTTATATTATTATAACGGGTATGAGTCGGACTCTCGTATTTTTGACACAGGGGGTACGCCTTGCAATGTCGCCTCCTTTGGTTTAATACTCAAAGATGGCTGTGGAGATGGCTAAGCTTGGAAGAAAAGATGATGATGATAATGAAGTTATTTATAAAAACTCAAATAAACAATTTAATTAAAGTACCTTAATGAGTATTTTTGAAAGCTTTAACATGCAGCAGTAAATTCTAAAGGTAAGGTGGTGGTCATAAATATAGTGGTGGTGACACGGGAGAACAAATCAATAACGTAAAATAAGACCAATGGCTATTTATCTGAATTAAATTTAGTATAGTTACTCAAATCGCAACGTAGACGCGCTCAGCGTTCACTAAGAACGGATTTAACGATAGTCACTTAAAAAATCTTGATATTCTATATCTACGTTATTATCAGCTAGTTATTTATAAAACTAAAGTGACAAGCGCTGTTAAAGTCCCAACTGATCATAAGTGGCTACTATATGATGATCATCTGTAGCCTAGATGCGTTGTCACCTCTGAAGACTAAGATAGAACGCCAAATTTAAATGACTCTCTATACACTTGAGATCGCACCATTTTGTAGGCAGAAATATGTAAGAAGGTACGCACCTATTCCCCCTTCATATTGTTAAAATTTTGTAATAAATTATTTACTCGGTGGTCGGGCTCCTTTGTATGTAATAATAAATCCTATGTAAAATAATATAATTCGTTAACGCAGTTCTGTTATTTCAAAATTTTAACAATATAGAGGAATCAATACAAAGATACAATTAAATCATTATTATATCATCATCATTATCATCCACTGCTGAACAGGTCTCCCCCAAGGAATGCTATAAATCAGGGTCCTGAGCCACCTGCATCCATCGACTTCCAGCATATCTTACCAGGTCGTCACTATAATGGGGGGTCGCCCTACACTACGCCCACCGGTGCGAGGCTGCCACCCGAAAACCTTTTTTCCGCATCGGTTGTCGGTTCTTCGAACATGGCCGGCCCATTGCCAATTCAACTTACAAATCCGTTGGGCTATGTCGGTCACTTTGGTTCTACTGAGGATATCTTAATTTCTAAGTTTATCACGTAATATATAAATTTAGTAAATTTATTGCAAGGACCGAGGATCATTTTGGTTATTTTGAGGGTAAAATGGAACCTCGAACCAACGGACATTGATTCACAATTTATTTCGTATTAGCGATCCGCCACGGCTTTGCACGGGTGATTTCTAGATCTCGACAGCAGCGCCACTGACCGGTTCCAAACAACCTAAGAATACATTCCAAAAATCACAAAAAATTTCATCAAAATCGGTCGAGCCGACTAACGGACACCAATTGATTTTTATATATTTATAGAAGATGTAATTGATCATCTTAATATAAATAAAGTACGTGTCACGTTGTTTGTCCGCGATGGACTCCTAAACTACTCAACCGATTTTAATCAAATTTGCACACCTGTGCAGTTTGACCCAACTTGAGAGATAGGATAGTTTTTTTTGTCGATAAGTTAACCACATTTTTTTTGCGAATTTAAGGATTTTTAATAAGACATGACCAAGGGTCGTCAAAAAGGGCAGTACAACATCTGCCTGGCAAGCTAGTAGTAAAAAAAATTATGTACAGAATCCTATAGAGCGAGTATCGAATCGCAATTGGCCGTTTTTTTCTTCGTTAATTTTGCTAATCTATTTCATCAAATAGCTCTAACGACCTATAAATCAGTTGCTATTGCGTAAAGGAAAACTGTCGAGTTACTTGGTAAAACTCGAGTGTTTTTAAAGCTTTTAAGTCTTATCTTTACATTTACAGTGTCCGTGACCTCGTCATTAACATTCATAATGAGCACTACCTGTTTATTTCGTAAAATCCAGTTAGGAGGATACCTTGAAAATGAATGGTAGTTTTAGGGGCGTGGCTTATCCCTTTGTCGGTGAAGCTCACAAGCGACTGAGTGTCAAAATGAAAGTGATATAATGATGACTTTTTAAAAAGCAAATTATGAGATAGCTTATATCGAGCACGCGTTTGGAAAAAAAACTAAGCACCAAACATTTTTTTTTAGAAAACTTTGTTATGTATTTAAAAAATGGTTTATGAGAACTTAGATATGATTATTTACTATGCCCTAAAAATAATTCCATGAATTTATTCGTAAAAATATTGCGGTTTCATGGAGAAATGTTAGAGCTAACTTGCAATTTTTTTCTATCGACCAAATTGTGACCAAAACATGTTATTGTGTTTTCCTTTTATGAAAAACAAGGTCATATAGTCAAAAAACATACCAAAAATTTGGTTCGTAATCCGTAAAATTAAAAAAAAAGTGAAATAGGTAAACCACCACATTTTCGAGATATCACCTTGAATCGCTACCGTATAATATATGCAATTTAAAAATATAAATATAGTTATATAGATACTAAACCTATATATAATATATTTTAATGTCATATTATATTTCGAAAATTGATAGTTACTGTTAAAAAAATTTATGTCTATCTTTTCTGCCCTTCGATCACAGCCCATAAAGCTTTATCATGGCAGATGACCTTACGCACTGTTTCTCGTCGGCAGTCTGCCATCTTTAGGGGGTCGTGACTTTCTTAGCATTGCCTTAGGACACTAAAGATATCATATAATATCATCCATTACACCCTATAGTTAGAGTAAGAGCAGCCATTACAATATTAAGTCCCCAGCTGAAGACATTCTTACACCGCCACGTACATAAAACATGTTAATACCGAAATAAATATTTTATTATCATCATCATTTACAGCTCTTCACAACGCCGCTACTGAAAGTTTATTAGGATTCTAATACAAAATAGAGTTTTACGAGAAACATAAAATACTCTTAAATAGCAAATTTATTTTACTGCATGGGAGATTGCAATTTATATTAATCAGTAAGCCGTAGGAGCAATAAATCCAACTAAAGGGTTGGCAGCATTAGCTCCAAAATTAATTCAGTGTCAGTTCCAACAATGAAATTCGTAGGAGGGGAGGCTTTATCGTGTGCCAGGAGAGGTTATGGAGTTTTAATATAGGAAAGTACGAAATAGTTTCATTCAGCAATTTCATCTTGAATACATACATTCACTATTAAGTTCTTATTGTCTTCTGTTTTTACTAATTTTCCATTTTGGAGTTTTTGTAATAAGTGAGATTTTCGAAATTTCAGATTTAAATATATTTTATTCAGGTTTTGAGATATCTGGAATCCGATTCTAAACGTGATATGAGCATGTATGAGTCCCTTACTGCGTATGTATCGTATATGTGATGTATGTATTATTATAAGATGTTTATAATTGTAGATGTTTATAAGAAAGACAGAACGAAGCGCATTTTCACAAAATACACGCACCTTCCAAACCTGTCTAATTTGAAGAACTTTCACATTACAATTTTAAGGAGACGACTAGAAATTAATAATTTGATAAAGTTTAAACAATACACACACACACACACACACACACACACACACACACACACACACACACACACACACACACACACACACACACACACACACACACACACATGCACGCACACACGCACGCACGCACGCACGCACGCACGCACGCACGCACGCACACACGCACACACACACACACACATACAAAAATATATACACAAATATATATTTATATATATGACATATAAAACACTACAATTTTATGATGGTAAGCTAACTGCATAATAATTTTATTTGGAATTGTTGATTTTAAATGAGATAAGTCATGACATTTATGCTAGAAAACGTTAGATGGATATTAAATGTCATCGATTACGCGAAATCTGATAGATAAGTCCTAGTTACTTCAGCTTCTTGATATCTTTATAATACCTAACAATCATTCCTTATAACTATGGTACACACCTTTATTACATTGCCTATAAAATAAACCATTACTTTGTACTATAATTATACATATTATATTTACATTCATAGTGCCACACAAGAGGAAACAAACACAGCGATGGTTATCTAAGATTATCGATAAGATCAAATAATGCAATGTCAGAGACACGGGACAAACAGTATTAGCATCCGACAAAAAGTAAATTTAAAAAGTCAAAAGCCCGACTGCGTAAAGAATGAACTTGGACTATCGACCAGTTGTCCCTAAACTTATTCCGCAAAGAGTACAATTCGTGGTTGCCCACTCACGCCAATAGAAGCAGCAAAGACTATCCGCGGCCAACTACCGCGGTCTTAGAAAAAAATTTATAAAAGAAAAATGAAAGCTGTTTAGCATAGAATCTACTTTAAATTTCAGCGTTGATATTTTCAGAAAATTTTATTTCAAGAGGTTGACTATTAAACTTAATATTATATACAATCTCATGCACTCTCGAAGGGAATTGGTTTTTATTGTTAAATTTAAGAAGATGCCTTCGACTAATATTTAAGCAGTTACTATCACTTTGATTTCAACGAAGTTAGCGAATAGGTCTGCTGGGCCCTCAGCCGCTACTTACGAGACACACGAGATGAATGTGGTTATGGATTCTCTTACGCAGCCACCACTAGGCAATTTTTTTTATTGCTCCGATATTCAAATGTCAATCGATTAAAAACCGGTCGCTAATGTAATTGGAAGTTGTTAGCACGCAAAAACTTTATTATTGGTTATAGCTAATTGAAACCACTACTAAATATTGACATTTTGAATATGAAACTAATTTTCAAGTTATAAGCTTTCGATGTAAGAGTCTATATTAAAATTAATAGTGGCAAATAAGGTGATTTGATAGTTTATTTGAATTTATCGGTTCCTTGAGTCGTAACTCTATGCTACTCTACTCGTAGTTTAAGTAACTATTCAAATTTGGACAGGCAGTTGTATTTTATTTTGTATTTGAGCATCAAGGATGCATGTAGCATTCATGTAATAATGTCCTCCAGACTGAATTTCGGTCACGGCGGCCTGCCTCAACAGAGACTAGCCAACGACGCAGGACAGGATTATAGTGCCTAAGTATAGGCGCAAGCACAGGAACACTCTCTATTCCCTCACTCTCATAGTCCGATGGGACGGTAAACCAACACAACCAGAGAGAGATCAGGCGCAGGACCAACAGCTTTACGTGATTTTCGAGGCACGGGGTGAGACACGACCAACTTCCGACTCCTGGCAGCTACTGAGAATTTCTTGACGGAAAAACTCAATAATAAATTTTTTTTGGTCCGGGATCCAGGATTCGAACCCAGGACCTCATGGTCTGCAGTCGTACTACTACAACCACTAAACCAACGAGGAAGTCAACCACATATATGAAGGCTGTAAATTTAAGTATAAACCTTTTATTCATTGCTTATTTAAAACTTTTGATGAACGTCAAAATCTGAATTTGACTTTGGTATCAGTGTTATCTAAAACAATAAAACAGAAAAGTTAGCAGTCATTAATTTCTTATTCTTTAAATCGTTTTATCATCTTAAAAGTCGTGGCTCTGGCATCTTTATTAACTATTTACTCTCTCTTGTATTTGGCTACTGGAAGGCTGGTATTTGGAAACTGAAATGTATGTACAACTCTTACCAGTGTTGAAACAGCTAGATTAGTTTACTTTAGCTTTTTCCATAGCATAACGTTGTATTGTATTTTGCTATGGGGACACGCAACTGACACTAAAATTATATTTCTTTCACAGAAAAGGGCCATTAGAACAATCTACAATTTAAAATCTAAAAAGTCGCCCAGACAAAAATTTAAGGAAATTAAAACTTTGGCCTCTCAATACATTTATGAAAATGTAATGTACGTACACAAAAATAAGTGATATTCAGTTTGTAAATACTAGGAACAGACACAAGCTAATAGTACCAGGTACTCGACTCCGCCGAGTCAGTAATTCATTCTTAGGGTGATGTATATGCCAGAAAATATACAAAATACAACCGGCACAAATTTCAAAAACTTTGAAGTTTGTATAAAAATGGTTACTGATATTAAGAAATTTATGGACGATAACTTCTGGCAAGGGTGATCGCTACCAAGCTATTTCTAATTTGTTTTGTGTTGTTTATTGTAACATACATGATTGTAAGATGTTATTTTAAAGAAAGTTTCAAAATCAGTAATTATTTCAGACAGAACAGAACAAACAATTACCAAAGATAACACAAACAGTTCTTTTCTGAAAAGATAAAAATATCTCTAATACATAATCAATAACTATATAAAGTTCTTGGATTATTTGTGAGGAGCAGCAAAATGCGGTCAAGAATTCGTGCAACTAAGCAAAGCAATAAAATAGAACAGATTCTTCACAAAACTTGTCTGCTTCTGAAGAATTCCGCTTTGTTCAGTTTTAAAGAATTTAAGATTGCACTCAAATGAACTGACGTTGTTAAACGTTGCAGATAGATATTTTACTGCTTCTTAAGACAGTCTACGAGTTCATGTCAACAAAAATAAAAGACCTACCTCGTGAAAAACTACATTAATATACCAGTCTTATTGTTTATAATACAAATATATTACAAAAACTGCCTCGTTGGTCTAGTGTTTGTAGTACTGCGACTGCTGATCATAAGGTCCTGGGTTCAAATCCCGGGTCGGGCCAAAAACTTAACTATTAAGTTTTTCCGACGAGAAATTCTCAGTAGTTGCCCGGAGTCAGGAAGTTGGCGGTGTCTCACCCCCGTGCCTCGGAAAGCACGTAAAGCCGTTGGTCCTGCGCCTGATCTCACTGCGGTCGTGTCGGTTTACCGTCCCATCGGATTGTGAGAGTGAGGGTATAGAGAGTGCACCTGTGCTTGCGCCTACACTTGGGCACTATAATCCTGTCCTGCGCCGATGGCTAGCCTCCGTAGAGGCAGGCCGCCGTGGCCGAAATTCTGTCTGGAGGACATTATTATTATTATTATATTACAAAAAACATATAAGTGTTATTAATCTCCCGATAAACGTATTTTGTATATAACTATGTACATATATAATTTATATACTAAAACTAGAGATCCGCCCCTGTTTCGCAAGGGTGATTTCTAGGTCTCGACAACAGCGTCACCTACCGGGTACAATTGTTAAACTAAACCACCCAGTTACTCATTCAAACGCACACAAAAAATTTCATCAAAATCACTAGAGCCGTTTTCGAGTTTTAGCGAGACTTATCGGACAGCAATTGAGTTTTATAGGTATAAACAGAAAAGTCGCGTAAGTTTCTTTAAAATAAAATATCAGCGATCTTCTAAGGCTCCAAATGGCTGAGTATAATTCTTCGCAGGTCCATGTTTCGGTTTAGGGTTGGTGGACATAACATGTCATTCAAAGATATTTCTTAGACATACTACGCTTAACATTATTTTTCCATATTGCCGAGCAATTTGTAAATCAAAATTTAATATTGCAATTAATATACGTGGTAGAGCAACGCTGTAGCTATATTATGGTTATAGCATGAATGGGTCGGCTTGACCGGGGAAGGACCACGCTCTCAAAGAATACCAGCGTAAAATAGCAGCTTAATGCTGGTGTGTTTCTTATGGTGAGTGTAGAAAACCGTAAACCCGTTTTACCTTAATCGAGGCATTCCATCTTAGTCCTCAGGGGTGACAACGCATCTGCATATTGATTCTTAATCGAGGATAAATGTAGATGTCTATGGGCCACAGCGTTCACTTACCATCAGGTGGACTTTGTTGTGTTTGTCACATTACCTTATTCCGCTAAAAAAAAAGATGAAAACGTCACCGGGCGTTACAGTCGGATAGCGCTTTGCGTCTGATCTACCACGGTCCATTTAAAATGAAATAGAATGTGTAAGTAAAATAAACAATTTTTCCATGAGTAATCTTGAAGAAATGATTTCATATATTTAGGAGAATACTACACATTGAATAAAACTAATTTTACGGATTTTAAAATCTTGACCAATACAAATTGATACTTTTCGGATCAGTTCCAATTTATAAAGTAAACCAATCTCAGTTTATTTATCAAGGAAATGCTGTATCAATCCTTGAAACGAGTACTAAAATATGAATCACATATAGTCAAAATTTAATTAGATTGACGGCAATTTATATACAAAAGGAAAAAAACAATACAGTAAAATTACAACGCAGTCTGTCGTGCAATCTTGTCTCGTGAAGTGAAGGGACAAACGGACTTATGTAAGTGTTTACTGCAGCGCATGGACACCTACAAACAAAGAAGGCTACAGGTGCGTTGTCACCTTCGAGGACTAAGATGGAATCCCTAACAGCCTATCATTAGCCAGCTCTCTACAACGAACCGGATACAGCAGTGCAGGCGCCGCCATTTGTCAGCAGAAATAGGTGAGAGGATGGTCTGCCTAGACGGACTTCTAGACAGAAAGGAAGTCGTACCATATTAAAAGCGCTTTCTACAATTAATCACAGCTTCGCTTAAGCGCTTTACACTTGGAGCAACTATTGCAGCAACTGGCAACTGGCGACTAGCCTTTTACATATAATCAAATGGGATTGCGTACACATAGCAACTCGAGTTTCGATTTCCGGTGATCGTCAACAGTTTTCAGTTGCTGTAATCGATGACTAAGTTAGTTTTTTTGACGCCGTCGACGGCGACGACGTAATAAAATGAGAACAAGTGCTGCTTCTTCGGTATACATCGTCACAATGCTGATCACTGCGTAGATTGAGCAACTCAGCTATGAACGTAGCTCACAGATTGCCATAAAATTGCTTCAACTGTAAACCAGTCTATTTGGTTGTAGCAACCAGCAATTTATAAAGTAACCTTTCAAAATGTTGATAGTTTCCTCAACTAAAGTTGCTCCGTGTGCAAAGTGCCTTAGATGACTTCACACGAGGCTTACTCTAGTATTTCTCTTGCTATTTTACTTCGTATTTTAGATGGGCTTTGCCTGCGCCTTGACTTTACCTCTAATTCTTAGTGGAAGTCTTCTCTATGGGAAATAACATGCATTATGTTTGATTTTTTAAATACAAAGTAACAAATACACCAGAGCTTATATCAGTACTGTCTATGGAAATGTGTGCAATATGGAGAGTGGAGTGGAATGTGTGCAAAAAAGGAGGAGTTCTTGGGTGGTACTATAAATACATAATTTAAAGAAAAAATTCAAATCCTTAGGATGGAAAAATAGGTGATGAAATATTTGACGTGGCTATTTAGATGACATTCCAGCCTGTGAATTCCTTTTTTGTCCATTTTAAATGGACCAGGAAAAGACTTTTAATAAAAAGTAAAAGCCAACACCTAAAACGAAATAATTTCCACAATAGCTTCTGAAGTATAAAGCCTTGTCTATTGCCTTTTTTATTAAAAACGTCTCATTTTGTCTTAAAGTAGGATAGTTTTGAGAAAAGAGGCACATGTTCAACATTAGATTCCTCATTGAATAGTATCAAACAAAGTAGCTGATTCGTTTGCTTAAGACTTTAATATTACTAAAAGGATTTTGATCACATTTTTACCATAATTTATAGAAATTATTGAAGAAAGTTTTGTGTATAAAACATGCATATTTAATGTTAAAATGGTAGCTGAACAAAATCTAAGTTTTTAGGGATCAACTCTTCAAGATCAAAGTCAAAATATACACTACACGGCACTGTTTGTAATCATGCAAAGCCGAAGCGAGTTGCTTTATAAAAGAAATAAGGAACAATATCAAATAGTAGTAAAGTTCAATTTAGAATATTTTGACTTTTACACTAACACATTAAGAATTATGTCCATGTAAATGACGCTAAAGGATACAAATATTCATTGAAAAGTGTTTCTTTCCTATATTTTATGACACCCACGAGGCGAAATTCTGATAGGCCGCCATCACAACGATTTAAAAGAAAGAAAGAAAGAAAGGTTTATTCTCCAAAATGACGCCATCACAGATAACATAAAAAAAACACACAATTTACAAATAATGTTGGCTATACAATACAAATTACAATATACTACATATTACAAACTATACAATACCTATACTAGTATGTGTCAAGGCGTCATCTGGGAACAGGAGCACACTCAGCATAATGCCATGAATTTTTTTTCCATGGCGCTGATTTTCAGTGTGTCCAACCAGTGACTTACCGAAATCAGTGCTATATGTATACTCATTTTATTATTTTTAAACAGAATTATGCACAACAAGGGGGAAAGAGATAGTAACTATTTTAAGTGAGAGGGAGAGAGTAGCGTTCAAGGTCGAATGCCACTTCGACACAGCACGTCCCGTTTATGTTGCTTTCAGATGCTCTTAGAAGGTCTATACGAATACCACAAAAGGGGAGATTATTAAAATACTATATAGAGCTATATACTCTTATTTTAGGAGATTTAGGCTAAGCATGCAATTTTAATGGCCAATGGGGAACAATGATATCCTTAGAATTATTCCATTAGTATTAAAACCTAGTTTTAGGGTGATACCAAAACTAAATAAAAAAAGACATTACTTCATCTTTGTAATTATTTCGAACCCTAATGGAAGCAACATGAAACATGCAATGTACTCGTTTCTACGTCGCATATAATTTCGTTGTATCGAGCGTATCCGACCGATGCGCAGTTTTATACCCGACCTGTCTTTGAAAGATATTATTATTGCAGTAGAGGAGAGAATCCTCATTTTACGATCTCCAGTAGCCGCAAAAATTTACATCCCAAATGCGCATTTACTGAAACAAAATGGCGCCTTTACCTTTTTTAAAATATTTTATTCATGCCGCAGCTGATATGTTATTTTCGTAATAAGATCGAACATTTTATGTGTATACCTATTGGAATAAGTTAACTTCTCTTTATATTATGTTGCTTTCACGAGGATTTTGCAAGGGTCCCCTATGGGGTTATAGCCTAATAAAAAAGGAACTATATGGTATTTTCGTTAAGTCGTACATGGTACGCTGTAGCTGTAATTAGGGTTGCCAGATGGTCGGGATTCGTCTGGATTCACCCGACATTTTAAATTATTTTCAGACTCCCCCCAAAATTCTAAATTACCAGACAAACAGCGTCTCTTCACATCACAGCTGCCTTTGATTTAATTAAAAAAAAATTTGATAACATTCCTTTTAACTATAAAAAATCTGTATTAGGAAGTTATCGCTCTTCCATATTATGTGATGACAAGGTAAGTATTAGTTACAAACACAAAGTGTAACATTTGTGATTACTTAAATTAGTCTACATAATGTTACAAATATATTTTTTATGTGGTTAGTGTGCGCGCGCGTGTGCGTGCGTGCGTGCGTGCGTGTGTGTGTGTGTGTGTGTGTGTGTGTGTGTGTATGTGTATGTATGTAAATGAATATACGAATACCTTAAAGTTCTGCAGCAAATCAGAAATTACTGCAAGCCAAATTTTTAAGTTATTTCAATTTAAATAGGTATTTACAATTTGAGTGTCCACTGTCAAGTAATATTTTCTACTAAGCTTTCTGTGTCAGCGTAGCTGAGTGATTTTAACCATTGTGTGAGAGTTTTTTGCAGTCATAATAGTTTAAGATGTATATTTATAATGTTTTATTAATTTTATTATAAAGCTTAACCGACATAATTAGATATTGTTTAGCTGCTTTTACCGTGGTGGTGGTAACGACTCTGTCTTTCCTCCTCTAAGTCAGTATTACAGGATCATACGGTACAGATTTATGTAACTTAAGTATGTAATTGAGAATGTATAGTTATCTTACTGGCAAAAAGTTAGTATAAGTGTATAATGTATTAGTTGGAAATCGATAGTGTAGGAAATGCATGGCCTTGAGCGGACGTCTTTGGGTTCTTTCCACTTTCAGGAATTTTATTTTAGTGGCTCCACCCCATACAGGAATATAATATGACATTACTGATTGTACCGAAGCAATAATTATAGACACTCGTTAAAATGTCTTGTCAGCGACATGTCTAAGTTTAAATATCCATTGTTACTTTTCTAATCCTACTCATCAGTTTATCTAAATGTGGATGCAATAAGTTATATAGGTACTTTAAGATTGATGGAAAATCCTTTTTGTGGTTTCAGAAAACCATAGTGCACCAAAAGTGGTGTGGAAACTATTTTTTAAATGTATTGATTCTTCAGTGACTAGTAATTGTACTAGTACTCATGTAGTATTTTATTATATTATTTCATGATTCCGGTTAGATTTTCATGAAATCTTTAGGCAGTTTTCTATGATAAAATTGATTTCATTTTTATGTGTAACACCATTAAGTTATTTTAAAATTTCTAGTGAACCGAAAAACTATTGTCGCCTTTACTTAGGAGAATCAAAGGAACATTTAATGTTCAAAGTAGGTGTTAAATAGTCAAAGTCAAGAGCACACACACCATCCCGTGGATGTAAGCGGCGACAGCGGGAAACCAATCAGGAGATGGGCTGCAGCGTCTTCCTAAGAACAACTAAAAAATAAAAATTGCAATTTCCATCCCGTTTGCCCGGCGTGGTAACAATTGCAAACATGGGGAAATATATGGGGAGGATTGTGTTCAGTAGTAATGGAGTTTGATAGGTTGCAATGATGATAAACACTACTTAGATTCTTATTTGGACTAATGAATTACCCTCTGGTGGTAGCGTTGAGGCGGATTTCATCCCGTAAATGTTGTCAAACAAAAAACAGCGACAGGGAACAGAGTTAAATCTCCGAGACTTCTGGTATACTGATCGCTAATTCACCCGCCAAGGGTATGAAAACCGCAAATCCTTCCTACTAAGAGTCTTGTTCTTCCTGCTTGAAGTTGATTCATGACATTATTTGTGTGTTTTATACTATACCTAGACGATAAAAGGAGATATACAATTATTATTGTATTGCATAAAGGATGCAGATAAAGTAGAAAACTTGATAAATTGCAAAAGAAAATGAAAGGACGTATTATATATATATATATATATATATATATATATATATATATATATATATATATATATATATATATGTGTGTGTGTGTGTGTGTGTGTGTGTGTGTGTTTTTTATAAGACGTGCATTTTACTTTGCAATTTGTCCAAATGAATACGTTTCAAAAAATCTTAAGAATGAGATAAGGGATCGTTCTTGCATCCCTAGCCGTGTTTTCCACCCCACAGAACCGCGAACGTATTGTTCGAGGGTAGGTGCGCGTGGGGTGTACAGCAGCACTCCGGCGCCAATTAATTAAGAGCCTAGAAAGGGCAGAGAGTGCCTCTTTCGCGGAGGGCCGCCGTGACGATTTTTGTCTCCGTTCCCAAAAGATTTTCGCGATCATCATCATCATCATCATCATCATTACAGCCTTTCACAAGTCCACTGCTGAACATAGGCCTCCCCCAAGTAATGCCACAAAGCACGGTCCTGAGCCACCTGCATCCATCGACTTCCTGCATGTCTTACCAGGTTTCGCGATCGTGCTCCATTATTCATTTGTCAATAATTTGAACTGTAAACTTTAAACTTGAAACTATTTTAAACACTATCATAATTTTTAAAATAAACATTTTAGTTCATCAAGACAAATGAGAAAATATCCAATAGAGGACATATAATAAAAGCCTCTATTTAACAGTAATTTCGTTGTAAAAACTAAACGAAAGTGAATTATCACTCCACCCATACGAACCATAATAATATCTATTATTGTTTGTAAATGTATATTCAAAGCGAATACTGCGTTTTTGTCGTATTTGATCCATAACCATCTTAGAAATGAGAGAAGGCGAATGCCGAGCAGTGGGACGTTTATATGTAGATAGGTTGCAACTTTCCTATTCAAAGTAAATATGGCCGCCTACACCAATCAAATTGTTTACTGCAGTGTAAGTGCTGATTTACTACCTGCTCCACGGTGAAGGAAAACATCTTGAGGAAACCTTTAGGTCTGAGAAATCAAAAAAAATATTTCGAAGACAAGTGAAGTGAAGACGCTTTGGGGTAGCGCGGTGGATGTTTCCTAGCCCTTAAAACCCTTAAGCAATGACATTAATGGCGTATATTATAGGCTGTAACTTTACTGTGTCTATTAAAAACGGTGATACAAATATTATTTAAATATTATGTGATATAAAATCGCTAATTTTGTATACTTGACGTATTTTATAGTCAGGTGAAAAAAAAAAAACACTATTTACACATTCGAAACAAAGGGGAACGTAGTTTCCTTACAAAGTGCATTTCCCGTTTACACTAGCAATTTCCGCGTAGAATCCCCGGGGAATATTACCGGGCGGGCGGGGAAAATTTATCGTCTACGTGGGGAAGTGGCGGGCGTGTCAAGGAGCGGTCGGAGACAATACTGCGACGTTGGGTTTATGCTTAGTATAGGCTCGATAGACGGCGGCGTGTCCGTATCTTTTTATTTAGGGATGGGAAGTTGCAGACGCAGTTTATTTATTTATTAGAATTACGATTGATATATTATTACATCTATAAAGAATATTTACGGAAGGTGCACAATCACAGCATACTATATTTACAATTATATATATATACATATATATATATATATATATATATATATATATATATATATATATATATATATATATATATATATATATATATGTATATATATGTGTGTATGTGTATATATGTATATATATGTATGTATGTATATGTATGTATATATATGTGTATATGTGTGTGTATGTATGTGTATATATGTGTATATATGTAAATTGTTTATTATTATTTTTGTTATATGTTAGTTATTTGAACACCAGTTTTTTATATACTAAAATTCAATTCTCAATCTGATATTAGTTATGCATTGGACAGAATTTCTTCTTCTGAGGCTGTCTTAAGCTCACCAGAAAATTGTATGCGTTTACTAGCAAAGTTCAGCTCTAAGTCACTTAAATTAATTTGCCAAAATATTCGTAGTGTAAATGCTAACATTGATGGTTTCCTATTGTTACTGACAAGAATTAATATCGAGTTTGACATAATAGTCCTTACCGAATGTTGGTTACGGTACAATTATTGTGTTCCTTCTTTGCAGGGATATAAGTATGTGGCATCTACGAATCCATATAACCAAAATGATGGTGTGATAGTTTTTACAAAAAATAACATAGAGAGGATATCGGTGGAGGAACCGCAGCTCTTAGATTCAAGCTCTCTCTTAATTAAAATAGGTAAAGATACCGCCGTATTAGCAATTTATCGACCTGATGCCTTCCGTAAACAAACTGACTCATTTTTTCAATCGTTGGATACTTTACTTAGTAGTCTAAGCTCATTTCGAAACGTAATTTTGGTGGGAGATATTAACATAGATATATCTCCCACTAATAATGATGCTAACTCTCCTGCATATCTAAATTTGACTGCTGGACATGGTCTTCTTCCCTCCCACTTAATACCTACGCACAATCGTACGTGTCTTGACCATGTTCTGCTCAAAACTACTTTCCCAGCTTTTACTATTGTTGTTGAAGCCACTGTGACTGATCACTTTGCGGTGATACTCTCTCTTTCAAAGAAAGTACAGTACATTCCACCTAAGAGTGTTCACAAGATAAACGAAGAAAAGTTGAGTCAAAGTCTCTTAAGTGTAGATTTTGAGAGCTTGTTAAATCTAGATGACCCCGATTCTGCGATGGAATATTTTATAAATGCTATACGTAACTCCATCTCCTACGCGACTATAACTTATATCGCATCCCGCAGGCGCAGAATTCTTAAGCCGTGGATGACTCCAGGACTCCTAAAGTGTCTTAGAAATAGAGACAACTTACACAAAAAGTTTAATAAATCACCCGATAACGTGGTTCTCAAAGTAACCTATAAGCGCTACAGAAATTATTGCAATTCTTTGATCAAGAGCGTTAAACGCGATTATGAAAGAAATAAATTTGCTGAGGCTGGAAAAGACTCAAAACGTATTTGGGAGACAATAAACCAAGTTACCAATACTAGCCCTAGAACAACATCAGGCCACGAATTATTACAATTGTGTCCATTCCCATGTGAATCGGCCGATAGAGTTAACTCCTTCTTTATCAATGCTGGAAAAATCCTTGCTGAAAAATTTGACCAGACGACAGCTAGCTCAACCCATGCTACTTCTGCGGTTTCAAGTCCTAATTTAATAGAAAACTCTTTCGTTCTTTTAAATACAGACGAAGAAGAAGTCGAACGGATTATCATTGCTTTAAAATCAGATAAAGCTGTTGGATGGGATGGTATCTCCACTGGTCTTCTGAAAAAGTACAAAGACATCCTAGTGCCTCCTCTGACATTTATTATCAACTTGTGTTTGACGGCAGGTGTTTTTCCAAGGGTGCTGAAAAAAGCTGTTGTTCATCCAATTTACAAAAATGGCGATCAAAGTCTACCTAATAATTATCGTCCTATATCAATACTGCCGTCAATCTCTAAGGTTTTTGAAAAAATCATAAACTCTAGACTAGTGAACTACCTTGAGCAAAAGAATTTATTATCAAATGTCCAGTTCGGTTTTCGTGCAAAAAAATCAACATCAGATGCTTTACTTTCGGTTACCAACTACATTACGCAAAACTTAGATAAGGGTAGAAAGAGTTTAGCCATCTTTCTCGATCTAGAGAAAGCTTTTGACACCGTTTCAATTCCACTGTTGCTCCAAAAGCTTGAGGATATCGGCGTGCGAGGATGTCAACTTACATTATTTTCTAGCTATCTCAGTGGCCGATGTCAGTGTGTCAAGTTGTCTAATAGTGTCATCAGCTCTGATTCTCCTGTCTTTTTTGGTGTTCCTCAGGGTAGTATACTTGGTCCGACCCTATTCCTCATTTTTATTAATGATTTGTGTAACCTTAATCTTCACAATGGCAAGATAGTTACATTTGCTGATGACACAGCTCTCCTTTTTTCTGGAAGCACCTGGGAGGATGTTTTCCGGCAATCTCAGGTTGGGTTTAATATGGTATGTGCTTGGCTTAGGAAGAACTTACTAACTCTAAGTTGTAAGAAAACTAAATATATGCCTTTTGCAATCCGTACCTCATCCTTACCTGGAGACGCGCATAAAATCATTGCTCACTGTTGTTCTAATTCTAACACTTTAGATTGTTCCTGTCCCGTTTTAGAGAAGACTAATAGTATCAAGTATCTTGGCATATTATTTGACAACACCTTAACATTCCGTTCTCATATTAAAATACTATGTGGTAGAGTGCGTAAATTGATTTTTATATTTAAAAAATTAAGACATGTTGCTAATAGAGAAGTACTAAAATTGGCCTATTATGCTTTGTGTCAATCTTTATTAACATACGGAATTGAAGTCTGGGGTGGTGCAGCCAAAATACATATTATTGAACTAGAGCGTGCGCAAAGATCACTTTTAAAAGTTATCCATTTTAAACCCTACTTATACCCAACTTTAGATTTGTATAGAATTAGCGAAGTTCTTACAGTTCGACAACTATTTGTGCTACATATAGTTTTAAGACAACATGCAATTTCAAAAATAACTCAAAAGGAACATTGCCGCCGTAATCATCTGGTAGCTCAGTCAGTGCCTTTCTTCACATCTTTTGCTAGGAAATTCTTTACTTTTTTGGGTCCGTATTTATATAATAAATTACACCAAAAATTATCTATTTATGAAGTCAACAGATGGTCATGTAAAAATAGACTTGTGGAATATCTTCAGACTCTTTCATACACAGATACTGAACAATTACTCCAAATTATCTCATAAATATTCACGGACATACACGCAGACATGCTAACAGTCACAAACTCTCATACTTACGCTACAAAAATACGTGGTTTTTGTATTTTGTATTTTTTATTTTTTCTCTAAATATTAATATTTCTAACCATAACATAAGTGATCTCCTTATAATATTATACTTGTTGCCAAGTAAATTTGGGGGGGCCTGGTGACCTGTAATACGGGTCTTTGAACCTACACGGGCACCAGTCTCCCATGAATGACAAAATATTGTTAAAATAGAGATGTAACACTAATGTATCTTCCATGTCGTTTGTGGTGAGAAATAAATAAATTATTATTATTATTATTATTATTACAATTTGCTACTTACTTAACCTAAAGAATCCTCATTCTCTAGGAATTTGATATTGAATAGCACCAACAAAATAAAATCAACAAGTAGTAATATTTTTTCATATAAATACGACATTAAAGTTTAATGTTGGGTGAATCAATCTGTCGGACCGGATTATTAATGGACAATTTTGAGTAGATTTACACAGATTATAGTTAACTTCGGTAATTAACATAGGTTATCTCAAACTGTCATAAACACACCACATGATATTTTTAAGTGTCTCAAGAGAAAACTTAAAAAATTGTCTATGACGATAGTAATGAAAATGGTAGCATGATCAATTAAGGTGCATAATAAAAACTAATTATAAGAAAATGATAAATAACAAAAAGAAAATAAGAATAATTACAAATTAAAACCTAACAATTTAAAACAAGATAATTAAAATTTAAACCATAATACTTTTAAAAAAACGGATCGTTATTTTTTTCAAGCATAAAGGTTGAATTTTTTATAAAATGATTAATATAAAATAATTTTCTGTCGAAATTGTTTCCTACGCAAAATAAAAAATGTGTGATTGTAAATTGCAAAACACAAAATAATATAACAAAATTTGAACAATCACGAATCCAGATTTCAGACGTGATAAGGTCTTAGCCACACCTACAAGGTGGCACTACGATTTGCGAGCGACTACGAGTCGCCGCACCGTTGAGACAGAGCAATAGAATAAATACATCATAATATATATATAAAACGGATTTGCAAAATACGACGTCGAAAGCGTGTGAACAGGGTAATTTGAATAGAACTGATACATAGCCAAAACTTTTTTGTACTAAGTTTGTCAATTTAGTTCGAGATTTAGTCAAAAAATTATAAGAAGTATTTTAATGTAGTTGGTTCATCATAATATTGAACTCAGCTCAGGGGCATGCGTTCGCTGTAAATTTCAAATCACGCGAGCAACCCGGGTTCAACTACCATTAACACCACCGAAATTGTTAGTTGCAATTTTAAGAGCTGATTTACCACGTGCTCGGCGGAGAAGTAATCATCGTAAAGAAACTTGAAAAAAAAAAGAAGCTGTAACTTCACTTTATTATAATAATGGTGAGGTTATCTTACTGGCCAGTTTCAGTCACATTGCTGCAATAGGCTCTTCAAATAGAAGCTGGTTCAATGATAAATAGAATAAATATATACCTAATATAATAAATAAATTATGTAATTAAAGTGCCAAGTACAGCTGGCAATTCAATTTTCTAATTGATAAAGACGGTATTTTATACAAATTGACTTTTTAGTAATGTGTACCGTGTCCCTTATAAACCGATATCTATTTATCAATTAAGAATTGGACCGTTGAAGAACCAAGCACTCGGCGGGTATTCATCCGTTTGTTGTCGATAGTTTAGTTTAGTTTACGACGGGCTGTTTTCCGCAACTCCACGTCTAAGCGCGTATTTTGCGTGTGGGCAGGAATAATATGCTTATTCGAGCCATGATATCTCCCCGAAGAAGCTCAGCAGTCCCTTGATGTTGCAAGCAACTTCGGGGAGCGATCCCGGCGTGCCGAGATGTTTAGCCCTGTATGAAGCGACTTCTGGACATGTCAGCAACACGTGAGCCGCCGTTTCTTCCTCTCCCATGCATGCCCTGCACAGGGGGCTGTTAGTAACACCTATGGTGAACAAATGTTTGTTAAAAGAGCCATGTCCTGTGATAGCACTTGTTACTATCCTGATCTGTGGCTTGTTCAGACTCATTAGAACCTTGGTTAGACGACTGTTTATTTCAGGTAGGGCCTCTCTAGCTTGTCTACAGTCTACTAAATTTTTCCAAAGCTGAGCGTTTGTTGTCGATATTCCCACGCATTCAAATCAAACAGTTTCTTTCGTTTTTCGTAATGCGTGCAGCAAGGGAGTAGAATAATTTTCCCGTGTCTGTCTTTCCATCTAATTACAATCTGGATTCACTGCAAGAGTGAATAAGCATTTATTACACTAAGAGAGTGCGATTTACCATCTATACTAGAGTCATAATACAGCTGCAGTGTTATCTATTTGTTACTATTATTGACACGAGTAATCGTACCGCTCAATAGAAAAAAACAAATAACTATTGCTGACGCGGTTCTTTATTGCTGGCCGTAAAAGGAAGCTCAAGGTCGCTTAACGTACTATGGAGAGTTCCTCTGATTGATAAACTGCGTAATGAGGATATCCGCCGAAGACAGTGCAATAACTGACATAGCCCAACGAATCACCTTGAATGGCAATGGGTCGAACATATAACTCGAAGAATCGACCACAGATAAAAGATAAAGGTTGTAGTGGGGCCTCTCGTTAAATGGAGTTATAACATGGTAAGAAATAGGTCGATGGATGCAGGTGGATCAGAACCTTGATTTATGGCAATTCATGGACTTGTCATTTGTTGTAATAATGATAATAATTTAGTCACTAGTTACAACTGCGCCATTCAATCGCTTGGCTACTGCCTCAGGCTGTTTATTGATCCGAACCACAGATAAATAAACGTGTTCTATTAATAATTCAGCACAATATAAGCATGTTTGGGGGAAACAGTGACACTTGCGGTCGCGCCGGCGCCTGCCGTAGGCGCAAACGTCCCGCCTCCCACGCGGGACAGTTACTCATGTTTAAAGCAGTTATAGCTCAGTGACGAATACTAGTTTATTTAACATACATATAAAAAACATAAGCACTCACGCCTGTCACACAGAGGGGTAGGCAGAGACTACAGACCTCCATTTGGCAAGATCCCAACACACCTCTCTCGCCTCCTTCACATCCATATACCTACGCATACATGCTCGTCGGTTAAGGGTACTCCTAATTTGGCCCGTTTTTAATAAATCGCCAATTTGGTCGATAAATTTTCGCCTAGGTCGTCCCTTTCCGACTCTGCCATTCACTTTTGCAACATAAATTTTCTTTGTCACTCTTTCCACATGACGAAACCACTGAAGCATTCCTTTCTTAATCCTGGTCACAACATCATCTTGCAAACCACACTCTACTTTTAGTTTATTTCTATAGAGTACTAGTTCATTTCTAAAGTTTATTTCACAAACAAAATCATATTTCTAAGGTTTATTTCACAACAAAATCATATATAAAATCAAAACGTCCGAGGACATAAATTCGTGATGGAAAATGCTCACTTATGGTGAGCTCTTTGTTACCGTTACCATAGATTATATCATTGGGGGAATTGGTCATTACTGCACTTGGCAGGCGGCTTGGAAATCCCAGTTTTTTTTTTAAATTAAGTTGTTATCAGGAAAATGCTGCTTGTTCATCTCCTGTGCCAGTCTCCCTCTGTGGCCTATCAAAAGTCCCCCGCTGAATATAGGCCTCCTTCATAGATTGCCTTATTGGGGGATTTTCCATTTGACTGATTCGTTGGTTAAGGTGATCATAAACACGACTGCGGGTCACAAGGTCCCATCTTAGAATGCCGGGTCGGGTCAAAATCAGTCCTTGGATTCTTCTGACAAGAAATTCTCATTAGCAGCCCGGAGCCAGAAAGTTGGCGGTGTTACATCCCCGTGCCTCAAAAAGCACGTAAATCTGTTGGTCTTGCACCCGATTTCACTCCGGCCGTGTCGGAATATCGTCAGGGAATAGAGAGTACACCTGTGCTTACGCACACACTCGGACACTTTAATCCTGGCCTGCGAGATGGCTAGTCTCCGTTAAGGCAGGCCGCCGTGACCGATGACGAATATATTTCTCTCACTCATTTACCATAGTTACCACGCTTAGCAGGACACTGCTGCCTATCTCATGCTTTGCTTCCTTATAATCGTAACAGTGTTACAGCGTAACAATATTACAAAAAAGTAGCGACTTTAATTTTCCCAGCGTCTCTCATAAACCACTTCGACACTTTATTAATAGCATGATTTACTAATCACTTGTGTCTAAGATAAACAGCGGAGGCATAGTGGCAACGTTTTTACGACGCGCATAGTTTACGTCCCCGTCAACGCGCACTCTCATGTGTCCATAAACAACCGCTCGGCTGTAAACATGTTCGTTCAGAGTAAACTCACTTGCATCTAACTCCTCCGTCCATTAATTACTAATGAAGAATGTCGGTTTTCCATTGTACTAAATTATGTTTATGATTTTCATATTCAATTGTTAAGCTGTTCCTTTACATCGGGACCTTCAGATCCCTTACGTCCAAGCTTCATTAACACCCAAACAACTAAACATTTACAACCTTACTTAAGACCCCTAGCACATATGACCGGAGAATCAGTAGAATCGTTAATATTTAGCGAATAAGATTAAAACTATTTTGCTACGTTGCCGTTTTGTAGTTTTATTTACCCTTTATTGAAATACTCCTTCTACTGGGGGTTACAAAGGGCGGTCCTAATGACCTTTTCCGTTCTATACCAGTCAACCGTGGAAAAGATAGAATAAATAAAAATATTGGTAGGTGCAAATTAAAATCAATAATAACAAAAAAAACTTAAAAAGAATATGGGATGGTGTAACATCTCATATGTAATATAACAGATGTAAATACTCAGACATGCGACTGATAAAATTTAAGGTTTGCACTTAAGTGATTTACGGTGGCCATAATAAAAGTAAAGCTTCATATACAAAAATAACCAAATAATTAATTGTCTCGAAAAAAAAATATGTCCAGTCCAGCGGCGCTCAATTAATCGCAGAAAAAACAATTGGTCCCTATTTCAAGTTCGCTTATTTTTGTCATTCGAACGGATGTCGAGCAGGACCTAGCTCACTTGTTCCGAAAATAAAATTTATATGTAAGATTCACTTGCAGATTTATGTGATTTTTTATATTATTTTCTGTGTAAATGTAATTTAAGTTTTCAGAGCTCAGGGGCTACGCGCTTTTCGTAAATTTATTTTTCGTCGCTAATTACTTAACGTTTTAAAGGTAATTAACCAACAAGTTGATGTATAAAAAACGTTGGCAATCTAGGCCGATCGAACTGTGGCGGTTACAGTACAGTTAGCACAGCTAAAAATCAAAACAAAAATTTCCAATGAAAAAGTTATTGCATTGTAGTTATAAAAGGCATATTAATTTCAATACAAATAAGGTTGACACACAAGCATACCGCCCACTTGATGGTAAGTGGATGCCGTAGCACGTAGACACCTACATAGTCTATCCTCGATTAAGAATTAAAATCCAGTCGCGTTGTTACTCCTAAGGGCTAAGACAGGATTGATTTGGTGTTACCAGTAATTAAGTGTATGATGTTTGGAAAACACAACAAATACAGCGCTATGCCGTCATTTACCTCTTGTGATATTCCGCTGGAGTCCTATCACAATCGATACGGTCTATTCCTGCTGCATCCAAAATAAAGTGAATCTACATGTATGATTTTTGTAAAATGTAAAGTAAAAATCAAGATCTATTTACAGTTCCAGTGTCTAATACCAAGAATATAAGGGAATCATTTCTATTCAACAGATTATATATAAGTTTATATACGAGGTGCATTCAATGTATTCTCGATATGGGTACCGTATTGTACCGTAAACGGGTATGTTAGAATAAAGATAAAATTATGAAATATTTTTTATTTTTCAATATAGTCTCCTAAGACATCAATACATTTACTTGTTTGTGAAAAAAGCTTTTCTATTCCCTGGAAAAAATATTCTTCGTTTCGACCTGAAAAATGCTCATTTACAGCAGAATTGAGTTCATCATCATCGACAACAAATCGCTTTTCCCGAAGGTCTTTTTTAAGTTTGGGAATAAAAAGTAGTAACTAGATCTGGGCTGTATGGTGGGTGGTTAATTTCCTCAAACCCGCAGTCTCGTGCCTTGGAGAGCCGCGCCATGTGAACCGTTGTGTTGTCATGAAGAAGTAGCACTCCCTTGGTCAGCTTTCCTCTCTTTTTTTATTGCTTCTCTCAAACAGCGTAAAGTGGCTGAGCATTTGTCTGCGTTGACGGTTTTACCTTTTTCTTGTTCTCGATCAATAGTATTCTTTGGAATCTTAAAACACAGTGGCCATGATTTTACCGGCCGATGGAGGGACTGAACTTCATGTGGGTGTCTCATCCCATTGCATAAACTCCTGTTTACACTCGAGGTCATAGTGGTGAACCCACGTTTCATCTCCTGTAACTATCATATCGAAAACACTTGTTGGGTCGTCAATATAAAGCTCAAAAACTCCCTACAACAGTCAACCCGCGCCTGCTTTTGATGCGCAGTGAGCAGCACCGCGGCACCCATCTTGCGATGACTCGTGAGGTTGAGATAGTCACGCAATATGTTGTGTATGGTACCAACGGATAGGTTACTATTTTCCGCTAACATCTTTACGTCTTCTAATACAAGTTTTGCAATAATTTTCACATTTTCTTCTGTAGCCGCTGTGATTGGCCCACCCGGGCCATGACCCGGGCGAGGGTTGTCTTCGATACTTTCCCTGCATCTTTTGTATTCACTTGACCACTTCTGCACGATTGACATTGAAGGAACAGTCTTGGTAAACGGCCACCATTTCTTCATGGATGTTTTTTTTTAAGTTTTTTCTTGCTTAATCACCGCACGGTGTTCGATTTTTGTTATCATTTTCGAATCAGTCTTCACGTGGTCTATAACTGAAATTTACAGAAGTTATGAGGTTAAGGTTTGAGGTTGTAGTGTCGATAGCCAGTGATTTTTTTAATTACCTACATTATTAGCAAATTACCTTAATACCGAGAATACATTGAACACCCTTCGTATTGAGTTACTATTTGCTTTTATCAGTGCTTCAAGAATGAACTATGTCCTGGGAAGAGCCAACAAGAAATCCACACCCTTTTTTCTTGGGCGTTACATAAACTTCCTTCAGAAATATTTAGAAAGCTCTGGGAACGTCAGCATACGGTACTCAAGCTTCGAAAGTTTTCTGGAGTCACAGCCAACACATTGGGCCGAGTGCAATGGTTAGTTGCAATAAGCGCTATCGCTAAATTGAAATGGCACCTGAAACGGTTCCGTGACCGGTCGGACGAGTCAAGGGAAGCCATTTAGCTATGAGGTACCGCTACATTAGATTAAAGCACTATAGAAGTAAGGTTGCAATAACATTTTTAAATCCTTAATTTTTTTTAATAAATGCCACATTGTAAATACCTTCATTGTAGTGTTGTTAAGTTAAATATTTACACATAAGATAACTTTACGGGATCTGAGAACTAAACATTTGTGAAATTAAAGACATTTTTTGTACCAATAGGTGTTTTTTTTAATCTTGGTTATTTTGATATTTTTAGGTGATATCATCATCATAATCATTACAGCCCTTCACAAGTCCACTGCTGAACATAGGCCTCTCCCAAGGTATGGCACAAAGCACGGTCCTGAGCCGCCTGCATCCATCGACTTCCTGCATGCCTTACCAGGTCGTCACTCCATCTAGTGGGGGGTCGCCCTACACTACGCCTACCGGTACGAAGCTGCCACTCGAGAACCTTTTCTCCCCTACGGTTGTCGGTTCTTCGGGCTATATGGCTATACGAGGTGAGTTCAAAAAGTAAGGTGACTTTATATTTTTATGAAAAACTATTTATTTATTCATCAATATTTATGTTGTCCCCTTCAAAGTAATCCCCCTCAGATATAATACACTTGTGCCAACGCTTTTTCCAATCGTCAAAGCATTTCTGATAATCACTTTCTGGTATAGCCTTCGGCTCTTTCAGCGATGCAGTTTTTATCTCTTCAATCGTTGCAAATCTTCGTCCTTTCATAGGTCTCTTCAGTTTTGGGAACAGGAAAAAGTCACATGGGGCCAAATCCGGTGAATATGGTGGCTGAGGCATGATTGCAGTGTTGTTTTTGGTCAAAAAACCTCTCACAAGCAACGATGAGTGAGCAGGTGCATTATCGTGATGCAAAAACCATGAATTGTTTACCCACAATTCGGGACGTTTCTTACGTATTGCTTCTCGCAAATGGCGCATAACTTCAAGGTAATACTCCTTATTGACCGTACGACCTTGTGGCAAGAACTCATGATGCACCACACCCCTATAGTCGAAGAAAACTGTAAGCAAAACCTTCACATTTGATCGAACTTGGCGTGCTTTTTTTGCTCTTGGTGATTCAGTGTGCTTCCACTGGGACGATTGAGTCTTAGTTTCGACGTCATAACCGTATACCCATGTTTCGTCATTTGTTATGACCCTTTTGAGCAAATCTGGGTCGTTGTTAACATCATCCAATAGCTCTTGAGCGATTGTCATGCGACGGTTCTTTTGGTCGAAATTGAGCAATTTTGGAACAAATTTCGCTGACACACGTTTCATGCCCAAAATATCCGAAAAAATTTAATGGCAAGAGCCAACCGATATGCCAACATCCTCCGCAACTTCTCTGATTGTGATTCGACGATTTTCCAAAACAATTTTCTTCACTATTTCAACGTTTTCATCGGTTGTTGACGTGCTGGGGCGTCCAGAGCGAGGTTCGTCATTGGCATCTTCTCGGCCATCTTGAAAGAGCTTGTACCACTTATAAACTTTTTTTTTTTACTAAGAGTAGACTCACCGTATGCCACTGTCAACATTTCAAGTGTTTTGGAGCACGTAATTCCATTTTTTACACAAAATTTGATGCAAATTCTTTGATCCATTTTTTTGATAGAAGAAAATCGCCGAGCACACCAAAGTACGTCTGACCTTTGTAACTGTCAAAAATAAACTAAACATGCTATACACTTCAAACTTGAAACATATGCTCAGGACATGTGTACCAACGCAACAAAATACAAAAATCGAAAATCGAATGTGCGATGCCCGCGAAATTCAAAAAGTCACCTTACTTTTTGAACACACCTCGTATGGTGATATATCTTGAGTATATTATAATTTATTACACAATCGATATCGTATCTACTGTATTTGTTACTACATAAAGAGTCCAACAGCGGGCTCAACAAATGCAACAACTATCAAGTAAAATTACGCCTCGACGTCACTTTAATAGAACATGTTTTAAATAGCATCCCCAGCTAGGCGTCTGTTCAGCTTTGTTTTCGTTCCGCGTTAAACGATTCGTTTAGCACCTGGGATATTTCGCACAAAGTGACCTAGAAACGGAGGTGTAAGTAGAAATTCTTTGTACTAAATGCTCTGAGAAACGACAGGCACGTAATTAAAATTCATATACTGTAATACAACCAACTTACTGGACATAACTTATTTTAGACAACATTGTGTAAAAGACAAGTGGTTAAATTAAAAAAATTTGTACAACCGATTTCAATACGACCGAATCAAATTATTCGAAGTTAATTAAATACGCATTATTTAAGGATAACTCAAAAACTACACGTCAGATCTTGATCAAATTTATAGGGGAAAATACAAGAAGCACCAGCATTAAAAAAAAGAATCATCAAAATCAGTTAACCTAGAAAAATGTTCTGAGGTAACACACATTAAAAAACTATAGATGCGTCGAATATTCGTTTCATATTCGGTATTCGGCAGCTTTACCAAATATTCGTATTCGGCCGAATATTCGGCTAAATCACCCAATATTCGTTTAAGTAGTTCTCAAAGTGTCCACTGTATTGAAACGTACGAATTGAGTAATGCCATGTCCTTTATAATTTTTCTGTTGAAAGTATATTTTATTAATGTTTTATTAATGTTTGAGGAACTGTAGATTTTATTTCCAATTATAGCAAATAGAAAGCTTGATAAAATGTTTTCGGAATCAAACAAAGAAACATTACATTACATTAGTACATTTCACTTTACTTTCATCGCCAGTTTCCCTAAAATAAGTCCAAATAGAAGATCTCCTGCCACTCATTTCTATCTTATAATTATCATTTTTCACTAAGAAAAACACAACGAAATACTTTTTTCTCATATAAATAGTCAGAACATTTATATGAGAAAAAAGTATGAAGCAGATGCCGGCAATTGCTCAGCACTAGATGATGAGCGAGGGGCAGGGTCCGGTGCTGATCACGCGCGCTGTACGGTAACAAGTTTCGGCACAAAATTGGTTAGGTACTGGGGTGGTCCTGCCAAATGATTTAAAATGTTTCGTAAAAGTTTTACCGAACTTTCGGCCGAGTATTTGCATTCGGTGAAATTCATATTTGGCCCATCTCTTACACAGCATACACAGCATACAGTCGAATTGTATACCTCCTCCTTTAGGGCGCCCCGCCGTAAAGTAGGTACCTACTCAAAACGTGGGTTAATTAAATAAATTAAATTAATAAATGCCATAAAATTCGTAAAAGCCAGTTTCATTTAAACCTATCACTATTTTGATTGAGGACATTTGTTTCAGATGTTGACTGTTTTGCTGTAATATATTATATTACAATGATGTAGAATGTTGACAAGGTTAAAGCTAAGCTATTTAATTTTGTTAACATTGACAATATTGGGCTTTTTACGCTTTTAATACAATGACTATCATTATATGAAAGTGGATCAGCCCATCGGCGTACGGTGAAGCTATAAGAGATTCTACCATTTCATTCACCCTGTTGTAAGAGGTGATTTAGTCATTTAGGAAAATGATTACATATTATGTGGTAATTTATGCGAAGTTACTTGGTGAGGTCGCCAAAGGGGCTACGAAATTCCATTCCCTCATCAATTTCAGCCTAAAAGTCCGCTGCTGTAGGCTTTCGCCTATGATTGACTCATTTCTTAATTTTGCCAAAATTACCACGCTTAGAAAACTGCAGTTTTTTTTAAAAATATTTTTTTTAAATGTACTGTTTCAATTTCCCTTTGCCGCCTCTTACAACACCCACGCGATGATATGAAGCGGTAGATAACAGATATTGCCATACCGCCACTATACCGCCACTACACGGTTAAAATAACATATAAAAACATCTCATTACCTCTTCTAGTATTCATTAGTTACTGTACGATCCCTTACATTATGCAGAATTTTGCTATGAAGGCAAAATTCGAAGCAACTGCGGCAAAAGAATGTTAAAATTAGTTTTATTAGTGATCGATGGTTTTAAATGAGAAATCGCGCGCGCCACTTGTACTTAGTACAAATAACTTAACATATTTTTTTCAACTAAACTGTGACTACTTAAACTTTCAAAGAATAACTTTGACAAACTAGAACACAATCCGCCCACAGATGGTAAGTGGATGCTGTGGCTCATGAAATTGCAACATTTCTAATGATTAAACTACATGCTTAATTTACTAATGGATAAGAGTTCAGAAAGGTCAATACAATAAACTCCGAGCCCGGTTCTATTTCTGTAGATTTTCAATGGAAAATACCAAGCAACTTCTAAAGTTCAGATAAGGTAAAAAAAATATTTCTTTTTTATAGAATTTGAGTATCAAAAGAGCACATCAAGAGACATCTACACCTATTGCAACGATTCCTAATCGAAATGCAGACACGTTGTCACACGTGAAGACTAAGATGGAATGCCCCGTTTCCAGTAAAAAGGGTGTACGGTTCTCTACGCTCACCATACGAAAAACATTAGGCTGCTAATTTTCAGTATTCTGTAAGAGCAAGGTCCTTTCTCAGGCGAGCCGATCCATGCGCGCTAGAACCATATTATAGCTGCAGCATGAATTTACCACGTTTAAACAAAAGAAAAAAGATCGGACCAAAAGTAATAACTTAAAAGCTGAAAGTAATCCGGGTTAACTTTGCTATCGATAACTCAATCACCTTAGTCCCCCGTGACCATGGATGCTGCAAAGGACTCGAAACGTCGGGAATTAAAAATAAGTAAAATTAAATGCGATAAAATCCGTAGAAATAACTTTATATATGAAGATTTTAAATAATTTTACTTGCTCCTAGACATAACTATCACTTGCTATTTAATCGCATTCTAAATTTAGCAGATAATAAATCCCAGTCAAATGGGAGCAACATCCTTGCCTAGGCAATTAACGCGATTTTACCAGGAGATTATATTCACAACTCGCTAACAATGCGACTGTTAGCGTCTCGGGTATTTGCACGAGATCACGTTCTACGATCATGAAATAGACGTAGTATTTTTTATATAGGAAAATTAAAGGAAACCAAAGAAAAATTACCCTTGCATATTAAGTTACATTTTGTCGTTAATTATAACATTACAAGTTCACTGCTAAACATAGGCCCCAAGAAATGGCACAAAGTATGCTCAGCACAGTACTTAGCTATTTACATCCATCGTCTTATATTTCTTACCACTCAGGTCTTCTCTCCATGTAGTGGGAAGCCGTTCTACATTTCGTCTGTGCGAGGCTGTCAAGAACAGAAATATACAGACACACAGACAGTATATTATCTTCGGCTTGTTTATTTATAATTTATATGTTAACAGGATTCGAATCTGCGGCAGGTAGCAACCTAATTCATTGCTAAGGCAATTGATTTACACTACAGAGCCGTCGAAAAGCCATTCTAAGTAAGAAGAAAAACCAAGCGACATTTTAAATGAATAACTAATCCTATCATAAAAACCTCAAACACTTTAAAATGTCCTCGTTGAATAAAAGAAGGACCCTTTTGGACTTAATATTAACTTATAAAATTTTTAATAATCAAATTGACTGCCCTCAGCTTCTAAACCATTTTAATTTCAGGATCCCCTTCAGGGTTCCAAGGAAACCAGTTTCTCTATTTTATCCGCCATTCCGCTGGACTCTTTAGGAAAACATTCACCCGTTTCTCGTCTGTGTAACGCATTAAATACGTGGTTTATTAATGATCCCAAGGATGTTTTGTTTCTTAAACTTAACCAGTTTCGTGCACATTGGTTAAAAAAAATCCCAGATTAATTACACCTATCTTTTACCTGTTAAAATAGCACGCTGTGTTTACCTGTGACTGATTGTGCATTTAGCTCATAATAGTTTATTACAATGTAACTACTTTAAGTTTCTGTAATGTAACAGTCGTTGGTAGACCAAATAAATAAATAAATAACACTACCTGACATGATTGTTTTTGATGTCTCTCTTTGCCGGCGGCTCGGGACAAGCGCCGGTTACAACGAAGCGGCTCAACGCTCGTCAAGTGACACTTTTGAATAAATGAATTTAGATTTATATCGTGCACTCTTTATCGCTGCCACCTTCTTAGTAACGCCAAAAGTACCATTCATTAATTCATACATTTACACAGGCCTATGTTCATAGTCCACTGTTTAACACAGGCCTCCCCCATAGATGGATAATTGCATAGTTGCCACGCTTGGCAGGCGGATTGCCAAATTTTTATTATTTTCAACTGTTATCAGAAACTGCTACCAATCTTCTATGTCTTTTTTTCCCTCTGTCACTTAATACGACACTCAGTAAACCATATGTACGATGTACGTGCAATTAAATAAAAATGTAAAAATGAAATCAATCAAGAGTGGGTGCTTTGTGATCTGCTCTTACATTCAACTTCTTATTTGGAAGTTAATAAGCTCAATTTTTTAAATAACACGATAGATTTCAATGGGAACTTAATCAGGCATTACCGTTGAAATTACGCATCGAATAAAATGGATGTGTAGTCGATATATCATGATTCGTTCTTGTGATATGCTAAAATCAAACACTGTAAACTATATAGGTATTTTTTTTAAACAGTGAAATCGGACTCTAGGGCCGTTAAACTTGAATCTCCGTATGGCGGGTCTATTCCAAGTTCCAAAAGGCATGTTGATAATACGTGCTATACTGAAACTGCAAAGTGAACATTCCTTGCAGTTTTCATTCCGCTAAAACCGCTTCACGTAAACGCACACAACAAGCAAGATATAAATTCATCTAATTATAATAAATAATGCAAAGTTATTGGCTTATACAGAACGAGTCAACTAAGTGACCATTACTAACGGATATCTTTGTATTCGAGTGAAACGGGACAACGTCGACGTTTTCCCACGAGCAGACCACCGCGCCGCCGCCGTGTTTGGCAAAAACTGGTATTTGTGTGAAAGGCATTTATTTGCAAATAAAATATTGTCAACTGTAAACAAGGTTATAACGACTTTGACAGATATTTGAATAATGGGACTTTCAGTTGTTAAATTTTCAACGGTGTGGTAAGTGCAGTCAGGTTTAAATCTTGTATGCTAGAAGAAGCTGGTATGTTCGTTATGTTTGTATACGGCTTAATTACTTCTGTACACTGTATCTTGACAATGACTTCTAAAGCTATTACCAACGTGGTTTTTTATACATAATATTCTATGTTCATTTTTCACTATGGTTTTTACGAATATCAAATTAAAAAGCGATCAATGAAATTGTGATCCTTTATATTTGTTTTTACAGAAGCTTTTATTACCTTTGCGAACTGATTATGTTGCATTCATAACTGAGATATTTAACGATATTTGAAGGTCGCAATGGAAATATAGCCAATTTCCCATAGTGTCCCATAGTAACTTCAGCGTCACGAAACAATGAAAAACGGCCGACCGTTGAAACAATTATTACGTTGAAGAAACTAAATTCGATTTAGAATTACTTTAGACATGTGCGGAAATTCTTTCTTAATATAGGATTGTTAAAAAATTTAACTTTTAATAAAACGTAATTACCGCCTTTAACGAATTAAATTGCATATAAATACAAAATTGCCCTTTTTTCAGAATAAGGGTGTAAAATGAGCACACAGTCCAACTAATAGTAAGTGAATGACATGGCCCATAGATATCATCAAAGGGTTATATAAAACTTAAGTTTTAATTTACCGTCGGTGGTAACTAAAGTTTCACATGCGGAGATATTTAATACACAAAACTACACCAGTTTAAGTATCAAAATCCACTTCAAATCATTATTAAAACAAAAAACCATGAGCAACAAACCGCCGACTGTGAATAACCCCTCCCTGACCCCAAATTTGAGACTAGCAACTGGAGGAAAGGTATTTTTTGTTCGCTTGTCAATCCGCAGCCCAGTGTTACTCTCTCAGTATAGCTGAATCTTTAAGGAAGTGCGAGGTAGCTTTAAATTTTTTAATAATTGAAGTGACAAACGAATTGACAGTCCACATGCATTGTGAACAATAGACCTGCAAATAAAGAAAGTCAAAGATGGAATGCCCCACAGCCTGTTATTATACCCATTTTCTCTACTCTTCAGACCAGAAAACAGCAGTTGCAGTTTCTGCACTGCTGCTGATGGGCGCAAGCAGTCGATTCCAAGAAGTAGGCCTTGGCGGTTAATTTAGACATTGCGAAGGCCTTCGATCAGATTTGGCACAAAGCGCTTTTTTTCGAAGAGCTTTCTTGCAGATCGAAGCATCAAAGTCGTAGTAGACGGTGCATGCTCCGATTACAATCATATAAATGCTGGTATTCTACAAGGCAGCGTGCTATCACCCACGCTGTTACTTCTGCATATCAATGATATGTCGCAAATCGGCAACATTCATTGCTATGGTCACAAGCGTGGTCAAGCTGCGCTCGCTCTTGGCCCAGCTAAGCAATTAAGAACATGTAGGTCTTAATTGTAATACTACGAGTACAGTTTCTTTTACTGTGGAAAATAGATTAGTAAATTTATTATTAGACATAATGATTAAAACAGCACTGCATCTCTATACACCGGCCGTGCCAATATTTCTCGGGAAAACGTGGCCGAGTACCGGAACAAACTTGTGTCTAAAGTCGAGTCTTTGTTGAACAAAGTCACGGATTGAGGGCGACTAAATCTAATCCAGTTCAATCCTCAGAAGACGCAAGTTGTCGCTTTTACTGCTGCCTTGTTGCCTTAGCCAGTATCGGAATCCTCGGCGTCGACGTATCGCACGATGTGCAGTTTCGTGGTCAAAGAAAACGTTGGAAAAGGAGGCCAAATTGGCCTTTCAAAAGTTAGCGTGCTCAGCAGAGCGGGACAGTATTTCATGCCGGCACACCGCCTGCAATTTTACAAGGCGCATGTTCGGCCTCACATGGAATACTGTTCCCATCTCTGGGCCGGGACTCGCCAGTGCTAGCTCCTTCCACTTGACCGCATTCAGTGTAGAGCGTCTCGAATAGTCGACAACTGAGTCCTGTCCGATCGGCTCGAATCACTGGCGCTGCGAAGAGATGTTGCATCTCTTTGCATCTTCTATCGCATGTACTACGGAGAGTGCTCTGAAGAATTGTTCGGATTAATTCCAGCCGCAAAATTCCACGAACGCACGACGCGACAAAATTCGCGATCCATCCAGACCATCTGAATGTTTGGTGGTCCACCACTGTACCTTCCACTAAGAGTTTTTTTCCTCGTACGGCCCCTCTGTGGAATCCTTTACCACCGGCGATTTTTCCGGACAGATAGAGACATCCAAGAAAAGAGCTTATTCCTTACTTTCTAGATGTTTTTGGTGGAAAAGGTCCCATATAAAGTCGGTAAGAAGCGCGCCTGGGACGGTATTGAATTGGCGATCAAGCTAAGACTACGGAGCGAATTAAAGTGAACTAAAATGTGATTAAATATTAGTGTGTTTAAAGTTTTAATTGGTGTTCGGTAATTAAAGTATCAATTTTGGGTAATTCAATCGGCAGGTTTTATTGTCACGAACCCTAAGCTCGTAACAATATAATCCGTAAGTGTAAGAAGTCCCTAAATGTGTAAGTCCTTAAACAATAGTTAAGCTGAAGACTATTAAAAATTCACGTTTCGTAATAAGGCGGAAATAGAAACTTACAATGTTATCAACAACAAGAGATAGACCAGTTTTCTATTTGAACGAGATTGACGAGTGTCGGAAACAAGCGCATTACGGCAGGTATCGGCGCTACGGCTAAGTTGTGAGTTAAGTATGACTTATAGACAGAGTTCACTCTAGTCTTATTTTTTTATAGGATAAGGGTGACAAACGAGCACACCCTCTACCCGTGAATAGCAATAGTATAAGGGTATATATATATATATATATATATATATATATATATATATATATATATAATTTATACACGCACCGGCACGGAAACTTGGCCACTTGTGAATTTGCTGATTATTTACACTGAAACGTTTTTTTAACAGTAAATTAAGGGTAGATGCATTCAATAAGTGTCTCTAATGGTTTTAGAACATAGAAATTTAATGTTTACTTCACCGAAATTTTTCTTTTCAAGATAACATGTTTTCACTAAAATTAACATCTTTCCATTGTCACTTTAAAAACACTACAAAGTTAAAAATTAAGTCTGTTTCTTTATTGTCTATCAGTTTTAATATCGGGTGTTTCCTCCTCTAGCCCTGATAACCGCTTGCATTCGATCTGGCATGCTTTGAATGATGTTTCTGACATCAACTTGCGGTATGCTGTCCCAAGCGGCCAGCGCTGCATTTCGGAGCTCATTTGGAGTTTGTGGCGGTTTGGAGCTGGACTTCATCTTTCTTTTGAGCATACCCCATTGAAAAGGAACACAACGGACGGAAACTAAGAAACAGAAGGGAGGAATCGAGGCTTCTCTCGATCCGGCCTCCTGCAACGCCTACGTTGGGTTCGGGAACAACGTATGTGATCTCCGCAACGGAGTAACACACTAGGGCGATAACCTCGTTCCTTTTCAGCAAGTAGGTTCAGACGGGGATTACGGGTCTTCCGAAGTCGTCCCGGTCCCGACGCCTTAATTCTTCGATGTGGACTGTATAACTTAAGGGATCTTGGGAATGAAACAGCAATTATCTTCAAACCGTTCCGTGAGAGAGTAATCACTTTTCCCTATACTTTTCTTCTTGACTGCTGGTTTTTTACTTTTCCCGAAGGATTTTCTTGTTTTTCCGAACTATTACCCCGAACTATTTTCTTCCCCGAACGAATTGCAATAAAACCCGTTCACTAAGCTACCCCCAGAGCTATACGCGAAAGTGAGCCGCGCCATTCGCGTGCCTGCGCAACTTAACAACATGAATTTGTACTATTACTCTCTCACGTTTCACTTAATTTCTTTATTCACATAAACATAAACATAAACACAAGTTATCTATTTAGATAGCACAAAACAATATCTACACCATGATATACATTATTTTTCCGTATTACAAAAATCCTTTAATTTATAAAACAAAATATGCCTACTTTACTCACAAATCCAAAATCCAAACTTCTTAAATATTTAACACAGAAAGTTAAAACAATGTTTCCCACTTGAATTTATACATATGTTAACTAATACAATAGTTTAATTTACATTTTCTCTATTTATTTCACTATTTAAAACACTTTTAAATTTCTTATACAAAACTATCATTATTTCACTTATGCACAGGAATTTTCACATAAAAATAACACAGAATTCACCTTTTTAGCACGTACAATCAACCTGAAATGTTTTACAAGTCATTTTTACATAAATTGCTGAAATTACAAACATTTTAAATTTTTACATATTCGGCCTCCTAAGGGCGTGGCCAGCGTGCTTCCGTGAACTCACACTATTTGAACAACTAACTTTGCACGGCTCTCGACTATCAGAAAAATGAAAGTCTGAAATACACTTAATTTTAACAATATTAAATAAACGAGTGCTTCTACATAATTTTCAAACAGTAGGAAACTATTTCTGATAAGACTCTTATTCGTTATCATGCTTCTTATCAGATAACAATACAAGTGAATGTTTTCATTATCAATCATAACAAATAGGCATTTGTTTTCGTACAAACATATCATACTTATACAAGACAATACTTATGCAATTAATTTCCGTTAATTCTGTTTGTGCACAGAGTGATCATCTCGACCGGGGAACCAATCCGATCTCTAACTTCACTTTAATATTCCTTTGAATTTACATCATTGGAGAGATGATTTCAACCGGGGAACAAATCCGGTAATATAATTTATAACATAAAATTCCTTATGAATTTATTAAGCGATATTACTTAGGAAAACAAACAAACTAGTCTGGCCTGGGAGTCGAACCCAAGACCTTCTTATCATTAATTCGACATTTCTTTAAGATTTAACTAAGCATTTTCTTATCAGAGCGTCGTGGCTCGATAATTTGCTTTTTATAACTATGCGTCATCGGTTGATTTAATAAACTGAAACATTCTTATAGGCGCGTCGCCAACAATCTCCCCCCCGTGCGTTAGCACCATCATTTGGGAGGCGTCGCGGGTACCAGGACTATTATTCTGGATGTAGGTCTCCTCAAGATACCTGTGCTAGTAATGACGTCAACCACTCTGGTGTGACCGTCTGGTCCCGGTAACGTTCTACTAATTTTGCCTTTCGGCCACGTATTTCGTGGCAACGAATGATCTATTATCAAAACAATATCGCCTTCTTTAGGTTCCATGAACTTTCCGTTATTACCTGTTCGCGGTATTAAGGTAGGCATGTATTCCTTCAGCCACCTTGTCCAAAAATGGTCGGCTAACCTCTGTGCAGCTTTCCAATTGAGTTGACCCGTCAGATGCCGCTCTAGAAATAATCCAGGTGGTCGATCACCACATGAGCGTCCCAGAAGAAAATGATTGGGTGTCAAACCCTCTTCAGGACTATCCATACTGAATGTTACCAGAGGCCTGGAATTCACTGTGTGCTCTGCTTCTAAAAGTAACGTATGTAGAACCTCCTCTCGTGGGCTCTTTTCTCTGAGCGTAGCGGTCAACGCAATTTTAATCGACCTTACTAACCTCTCCCAGGCGCCACCCATGTGCGGTGCTCCCGGAGGTATAAATTTCCATTTAATATATTTCTTAAATGACTCATTTTTCATGCCCTCATGGCATTCTTCGCATGCTTTCAATAATTCCTTATTCGCAGCTTTGAAATTTGTCCCGTTATCGCTGTATATAACGGCCGGTTTTCCTCTTCTGGCGATAAATCGCCTCAACGCCATTATCATTGACGCTGGTGTCAATGAGGCTGCTAATTCCAGATGTACTGCTCTGGTAGTCAGACACGTGAATAAAACACCCCAACGTTTTTCGTGTCGCCTTCCTATAGTTACACTCATAGGACCGAAATAATCCACAGCTGAGCATGTAAAAGGTGGTTCATGATGAGCTATTCTCTCCAGAGGAATATTTCCTTGTGGCACGTTCTGCGGTTTGGATCTGTATGTCCTGCACCACTGACAATGATGTGACACACTTCGTACTACATTACGTAAGTTCAAGACATAAAATTTCTGGTTCACCTCATTCATCACCGTCTGGTGATTGGCATGTCCAAAATGATGATGAACTTCTCTAATCATCATTTTAACGATTTCGTGTTTACCGTCCAATATGACAGGTTTTCTACTTTCCTCGGTCAAATTAGACTTGAAAGGTAAACGTCCATTTAAACGGAGTAAGTTATCCTCTCCTATTTCCATAGATAATTTACTTAAGCGTGAACTTCTTTCAACACTTTTGCCTGCTTTCAAGCACTTTATTTCCGAATAAAAACACTCGTCTTGAACGAACTTCCAAATTAATAATTCCGCTTTTTTCAAGAGCGCTATGTCCAACGCGCCATCGGGTCCTTTAACCGACTTTGCTAAAACTTTGTTGGAACACATAACCGACTTTTCGGCTGCGTCGTCGGGTCCTTTAACCGACTTTCTTAAACTCTTGAATTTTTCTACCGCTTGCAAGGTGCGTGCAGTTGCCCCAAGGAATTTCTTAAAGCTGCTAAATCGTCCGTAGTCGGGTAGACTTAACGGTTCTTGCTTTCTTAACGCATTTACGCCCTTTGGCGATTTTAACAGGCGACTTTCAACCTGCGCTCTATTCGACGGCATGCACTCATTGTCTGTGCGCCATAACAAAGCAGTCTCGTACCTATTATTAGGTATACGACGTACCGTTTTGTTCAAAATACTTAAAGCTCGTTCTTCTGGGTCGTTCACGGGCTTTCTAGCCGACACTCCCAGAGATTCCAAACTAAAATAATCCTTGATCAATTTATCCATATCTTCCTCCTTCTTGGTGGAAATGTGGTTAACGATCTTGATCGGTTTAATACCACCCGATATGTGACCATGTAAAACCCATCCAAGTTTGGTGAGCGATGCTACAGGTAGGTTCTTACCTCCTGAAATTAATTCACGAGTAACTATGAGATGCCAATTGTCCTGACCAATTAATATGGTAGGTTTGGACCTCTCATACATCAACTCATCCTTAATCGGTGTCAAATGAGAACACCGTTGCAATAATTCTCGGCTTACCGACTGCGGAGAAAGGTTAAGTGACTTAATTGTTTGTACACTTATCTCTTCTAAGTCGCTCGAGTAAATGCCTTTTATCTTAATGTTTAAGCGATACGAACTGTCGTCGTTAATTCGCTTACCTCCCACGGCTTCGATACGTAATCCCTCTTTACGTCCGCGAGGCGCTAATTTCTGAGCCATACACTCCTCTATGAGTGTCATGGTCGATCCCTCATCCAGAAGAGCTGTTGTCTTGACCTTTCCTCTAGGTCCATACAACTCGACCGGTATAATCTTTAAGTATGCACATGCCAGTGCATTCACTGTACTAACAGTTGTAATCTGAGCATCCTTACCCCCCTCGTCCCCTTGTGGCGAGGTTTTTTCTTTGGGGTATCGGTGTAGCATTCGATGATGTGACATTCTACATCCCTCTACACCACATTTTTTCGCTTTGCACTCTAACCTCCTATGGTTAGGTGACAAACATTGGAAACATACTTTCGCCTTTTTGACCGCTTCCCATTTCTCGTGAATATTCATGTCCTTAAACTTGTAACAACTCACTATAGAGTGCTCCTTGTTGCATATAACACATTTATGTGTTACCCGACTCACAGGCTTATCCTGGGTTGTCATAACCACCTGTCGGTTGTGCCCTTTACTATTTCGGCGTTCTAGACGCTCGCTCGACTTACTTCGGCGCAAATAGCGCTCGCTCACGGCACATCTGCGTACACCTCCCTTTGCAGTGTGTACAGTTTGCTTCCTGAATTCAGGACGCTTCCTTTTTTCAGGCGCATTTTCATTGTTTAAGGACGCTCCAAATTGTTCACTCAATAAATTTAAAAACTTGGCCATCTTCTGTAACTCTGGCTCCAAAGGATACTGAGCTCGATATTCAAACCATTTAAATTTAATCATAGTTCCGAGCTTCTCCACTATGCGGCTCACTAACTCCGGTGAGTACAAATACTGTGGTTGATTCAACGCTTGTATCGTGGCAACCACGTTCGTAATACGACTTGTAAAAGATCCTATATTCCGGCAATCTTCTGCCAATCTTGGCATACGCTTTACATTCTCGATTTCGGCTAGAATGAGCATCTCAACCCTAACGAATCTTCTTTCGAGAGCGTTCATTATTTCTTCCGGTTCACACAAAGTAAACAACAACGACTTAACCGCTTCCTTAGCGGTGCCCTTTAATGCCCTCCTAAGGCGTGCGACATTTTGCACCCCTGAAAATTGGCTTCTCGTGTCTTCAAACACCGTTTTGAAAATTATCCATTCACCCGGGTCTCCATCGAACACCGGTAATTCCTGGAGGAAATGAAGCTGGGAAGACTTATCTTTACCAGCTATTTTTATTGCACTCACAATCGCTTCGGTCAATTCTGACACCTCACTCGCGTGTGTTTTCTGTGCATTTCCTTGGTTGCGCTCGATCTCCGCCCCTTTGCGGCGTGATCCTTTACACGCTTCCTTATCAGTAACATCGGGTTGTGCTACACTAACCGGCGCGCTCATTATGGTCTGCTGAACCCAACTCCTTACGAAAGGTTCCACCTGAGTATTCCGCTCTTCATCATCCTCACTCGAGTCGATCTCCTCTTCTCGGTTGAGTCGTGCCAACTCCAATTGAGACTTGGCCAAGGCAGCAGCTGCCTGTGCTCGTTCGAGCTCTGAGCGTTCGAATTTAATCCGCGCCTCTAATTCGGCTTTCAGCCTCGCCGATCGCGATGACCTACTACCTCTTTGTGACCCTTTATCACTAGTGTGCCCGATTACTGTCCTTGACGATGCCGCTTCTTCGGTCCTTTGACCTACTTTTTCGACCACCGTTTCACTCCTGGATATAACGGATTGTTGTGCGGTACTGGCCTGCGTACCACTGGTGTCCGTCCTGTTGCTTGTCGTTGCCACGGACGTCCCTGTGTCCCACGTGCATGTGGACGTGTCGGTGGTGGCTCCACTTGAAGGAGTTGCTCCATTTGACGCAGTAGCTGTGGTCGCTCCAGATGGTTTCGCTTCTTTAGCTTTTCTTGAGAGCCCTGTCCTTGTCCTGCTCCCTTCGCTTCTCCCTGTCTGGTCTTGTGCCTTCTTCATCTTGCAGGAAGGTGATTGTTGGCCTACGGTCCCTAACTGTCCCTACGGTCCCTACAACCCCTTACCTACAACCCTTCTACACCCCAACCTAACACCACTACCCCTCCCCCCCCTTTATCTCCCAACCTACAACCCTACTACCACCCTAACAGCCCTATCAGCCCTATCAATCCTGGACGGGGCCTACCGAGGTGAGCCGTCCAGGGATGGAGTCGTGCAGGAATGGAATGGAGGAAAGGTTTAGGAACTGTCCCGCCAAGGAATATGACGAAACAGTCGAGCGGTAGTGCAAGCGCAGTCTCGCTCGAGAGAACTGCTCCACCCGAAGGTGTTGTGCCAGAGCCCAACTGTTTGGCACCGTTAGGTGGTCGGGATGTATGCTGTGCTCGCCGCCCAGTTGCCGGTGACGCCTCGTCCAAGCGCCCTCCTCCGGCCGCGATGCAGTCAGGTGCCCACGCGCACCCTCGCCCGGCAGCAGCAGCGGTGGATGCTTCGTCCAGCACCCTGATGATCCGACAGGAAAATGCCGGACACGGTCGTCCGACAGGAAATGCCGAGCACGCTTGCCCGACAGGAAAATGCCAGACACGGTCGTCCGACAGGAAAAATGCCAAGCCCTGCTTGGCCACGATGAGTGCCTTCACAAGACACCTGCGCCCGGCTGCGATACGTGCCCCATGCGAGCACACGCCCCCGGCCGCAATCCCGGTTTTCTTTCTTCCGGTAGTTCCAGGTCCCGTCCTTCCGCGCTGACGTCCTGGTCTTCTGGCCTTTGGTCCTATTGCTTCAGCTCAAACCTCCGGCTTCCTTCGGTTGCTGATCTTCACTCGGCTCCGAAGGTCTTCTTTTTTCCACAACCAGCAGTCCACAGCTGGTTCCTTGATCCAGCTGGCGGGGTTCGGGTGGTCTTTAATCCGGCTCCGAAGGTCCAATTGAAAAGGAACTAAACGGAACTCGACTTTCGATTAAGAAACAGAAGGGAGGAATCGAGGCTTCTCTCGATCCGGCCTCCTGCAACGCCTACGTTGGGTTCGGGAACAACGTATGTGATCTCCGCAACGGAGTAACACACTAGGGCGATAACCTCGTTCCTTTTCAGCAAGTAGGTTCAGACGGGGATTACGGGTCTTCCGAAGTCGTCCCGGTCCCGACGCCTTAATTCTTCGATGTGGACTGTATAACTTAAGGGATCTTGGGAATGAAACAGCAATTATCTTCAAACCGTTCCGTGAGAGAGTAATCACTTTTCCCTATACTTTTCTTCTTGACTGCTGGTTTTTTACTTTTCATACATACATAAACACTCACGCCTGTCACCCAGAGGGGTAGGCAGAGACTACGGACTTCCATTTGGCACGATCCTGACATACCTCTTTCGCCTCCTTTACATCCATATATCTACGCATACATGCTCGTCGGTTAAGGGTACTTCTAACGTGGCCCATTTTCAAAATATCGCCAATTTGGTCGATAAACTTTTTTCTAGGGCGTCCCTTTCCGACTCGGCCATTCACATCTGCCATATAAATTTGCTTTGTCACTCTTTCCTCATTCATTCTTTCTACGTGACCAAACCACCGAAGCATTCCTTTCTTAATCCTGGTCACAACATCATCTTGCATACCACATTTATCTCTTATCACGCAATTTCTCACCCTGTCATTCAGATTAAACCCTAGCATATTCCTTAAAGACCGCATTTCTACAGCATTTATTCTACTTTCGTGCTTCTTCTGCCACACCCAGCTTTCACTACCATACATTAAAGTAGGGACTAACACAGCATTATGAATTACCATACGTGCCTGTTTTGACACATTCTGGTTCTTCATAATAGAGTGTAGTGCCCCATTCACTCTATTACCTGCATTTACTCGTCGTTCTATTTCCCTATCATATCTACCATCCCTGCTAAATACACATCCCAAATACACAAACTCATCCACTTGCTCAATTAACTCTCCTTCTATTCTTATTTCACATACCGTTTTGCTTTCTTCTCTTTCAAAAACCATCACTTTCGTCTTACTTGCGTTCACTTTCATTCCCCTTTCTTTCAATTCCCAGTTCATTAATGTAACCATCATCTGCAACTCTGCCGCCGATGACGCAAGTATGACTTGATCATCGGCATACAAAAGGCATTTGACGGTTAACTCGCCCATTCTTAACCCACATTCTTCATCTTTCAAAGTTTGCAAAAGTTTTTTACTTTTCCCGAAGGATTTTCTTGTTTTTCCGAACTATTACCCCGAACTATTTTCTTCCCCGAACGAATTGCAATAAAACCCGTTCACTAAGCTACCCCCAGAGCTATACGCGAAAGTGAGCCGCGCCATTCGCGTGCCTGCGCAACTTAACAACATGAATTTGTACTATTACTCTCTCACGTTTCACTTAATTTCTTTATTCACATAAATCACACATAAACACAAGTTATCTATTTAGATAGCACAAAACAATATCTACACCATGATATACATTATTTTTCCGTATTACAAAAATCCTTTAATTTATAAAACAAAATATGCCTACTTTACTCACAAATCCAAAATCCAAACTTCTTAAATATTTAACACAGAAAGTTAAAACAATGTTTCCCACTTGAATTTATACATATGTTAACTAATACAATAGTTTAATTTACATTTTCTCTATTTATTTCACTATTTAAAACACTTTTAAATTTCTTATACAAAACTATCATTATTTCACTTATGCACAGGAATTTTCACATAAAAATAACACAGAATTCACCTTTTTAGCACGTACAATCAACCTGAAATGTTTTACAAGTCATTTTTACATAAATTGCTGAAATTACATAAATTTTAAATTTTTACATATTCGGCCTCCTAAGGGCGTGGCCAGCGTGCTTCCGTGAACTCACACTATTTGAACAACTAACTTTGCACGGCTCTCGACTATCAGAAAAATGAAAGTCTGAAATACACTTAATTTTAACAATATTAAATAAACGAGTGCTTCTACATAATTTTCAAACAGTAGGAAACTATTTCTGATAAGACTCTTATTCGTTATCATGCTTCATATCAGATAACAATACAAGTGAATGTTTTCATTAATCAATCATAACAAATAGGCATTTGTTTTCGTACAAACATATCATACTTATACAAGACAATACTTATGCAATTAATTTCCGTTAATTCTGTTTGTGCACAGAGTGATCATCTCGACCGGGGAACCAATCCGATCTCTAACTTCACTTTAATATTCCTTTGAATTTACATCATTGGAGAGATGATTTCAACCGGGGAACAAATCCGGTAATATAATTTATAACATAAAATTCCTTATGAATTTATTAAGCGATATTACTTAGGAAAACAAACAAACTAGTCTGGCCTGGGAGTCGAACCCAAGACCTTCTTATCATTAATTCGACATTTCTTTAAGATTTAACTAAGCATTTTCTTATCAGAGCGTCGTGGCTCGATAATTTGCTTTTTATAACTATGCGTCATCGGTTGATTTAATAAACTGAAACATTCTTATAGGCGCGTCGCCAACACCCATACATGCTCAATTGGATTTAAGTCCGGGCTACGAGCTGGCCACTGTAATTTTTGTATTCCAACCTCTTCCAGATATTCCTCTACACAATGTGCGACGTGCGGGCGTGCATTATCGTGCATGAGGAGGAATTGGTCGTGTCCAATGAATCCCGAATAAGGCATTACGTGCTCCTGAAGAACTTCCTCGATGTATCGAGTAGCTGTAAGCCGATTATCGACGATGATCAACTCTGTACGTGCGTCGGAACTTACACCTCCCCATACCATTATTGAGCCTCCATGGAAACTCACAGTTTGGGTGGTGGTAATGGGTAGAAACCTCTCTCCTCTTTTTCTCCACACTCGTTCTCGACCGTCTGGAGCACGTAAAGCTATTCGACACTCATCTGTGAACAACACTCTAGCCCATTGCTCGTGGGTCCAATTGACATGTTCTCTTGCGAACTGAAGTCGGGCTACTCGGTGCTGTCTGAGAAGTTCTGGACCTCGTGCTGGTCTACGAGCTTTTAAATTCACTTCCTCCATTCGTCTTCTCACCGTACGCTCACTAACATTAACGCCTCTTGCGATTTGGAGCCGCTGGCGTATCTCAACAGCGGTCAGGTAGCGGTTTCTCAAAATCTCCATAACAATAAAACGATCGTCCCGGGCCGATGTGCACCTTACGCCCCCACTGCCTGGCCTGCGGGTGTAGCGGCCTGTCTCCTGGTATCGTTTCAGTGAATACTGCATTGAGGACCGTGGTACGTTAAGCACAATAGCAACTTCACGCTGTGTCAGCCCTTGGTCAATTAATGCTACTGCTTGTGCAACTTGTGCTGGTGTTAATGGCATTTTTATTGGCTTTAAAGCACCTTTAGTTATTTAATTAAGACACAAGATCACAATAATTGAATAACCTTACAGTAAACTTTTCACAACACACAAATTTAAAATGTGAACTTAGTCGCTCAAATGACCCGATTCAACTAAAAATTAAAGAATTCGTCATGGTGCACTTAAACATAATGAATTACCCTCTTGAACTTGAGGGTAAACATTTTTTGACATACTTGCATAACAAACATTCATCAGAAACACTTAAAGCTTTTGCTATCGCGAGATAACCGCTTGGCCAAGTTTCCGTGCCGGTGAGTGTATATATATATAATTTAAAGATTAATAAATTAAATGTTTCATAATATACATAATAAATGTATATAATATACGAGGGTTCCACGTTTACTAGATCGTCTATCAAATAGGTTCTGATAAAAAGTAATCCATCTTCCGTAATAGGACCAAGGAAGATCACATCTGAAGCACTTAGCTGACAAAAAACACTAGTTACCAGATAACAGGCTTAAAAGGTCTGGATCCGTAAACAGGATCGTAATAAGAAAAATAAAAAATGCCACCTTACGTTAAAGGAAGTATGCTACAGTCTAAAATAAACTTAGATTTTTTATAGAATAAAAACGAGTACAGTACACCTAATGGTAGGTGGATTCTGTGGCCCATGGATATCTATCTACCTCTATCCTCGACTAAGAATCAAAATGCAAATACGCTTTTAGACTTGAGGACTAAGATGCGATGCCTCGTTTCCAGTAAAATGAGTCTCCAGTTCTCTATACTCATCATACGAAACAGAGCAGCATTAAGCTACTATTTTGAGCTGGTATTCTGTGAGAGCGCGGTCCTTCCTCGGTCGAGCTGATCCATTCGTGCTGCAACCATAATATGGCTGTTCCACTTACAATATGAAATATTGTTCTAGAGAACTGTTAACTAATTAAAGAGTGGAGAGTAAGGTGTGTTGCTTTATGGCCGACTGTGTAAAAAGCGAATTACGTGTTCAGTGACATTGTAATTTGATGGAGCTTACTGGAAACAAAGCTATAACCGCAATTATGTTTTATGCTTGAACGAATGTGATTTACTCGTTCAAGGTTTTATGTTTGTGAAGAAGAAGTATCTCTTAGAATATTATTAAGACCTTTCGGTCTTCGTGTTTTGTCATTCATGAAAGCTTCCTAAAAAAAGTATTTTAAAGGTAATTATCGAATGAAAGATTACGGATATATGTTAGCTGAGAAGCTAAGCGCAGTAAATCGCTAACAACCCGGGTCCATCTGCTATTAAAGTCCACTGCCGAAAATAGGCCTCCCCCATAGATTGTCTCAAAGGGGGGATATCTTCCATAGTTGTCAGAGTTGGCAATTACAGTTTTTTTTTTAGTTGTTAATATAAACATAAATAACTTAAACCTCATTAAATTTGAGCAAAATCGGTCAAGTCGTTTTTTGTGCCGCATAAAAAAATTGTATAAAATATTAAAACATAAGATATTTTTTATTCTTTCCACTGGGAAGTTATTCGTGTGGACCTTTCGAGTTGCAACTATTCGGTCGGCCATTTTTCCGGGACGATACGACTTGAGGACCTTCAAGAAAAGAGCCTATTTGTTTTTAAAAACCCTGCAACGCACTTGCAATCTCCCTGGCGTTGCAGTTGTTCATGGGCGGCAGTAGTCACTTACCATCGGGTAAACTGCATGCCTGTTTGCCGCCTCTTATTAATTTATTAATTTTATCTGACGATTGAAAAATCGGACCTAAATCGTTTTAAAAAAATATATAAAACACTTCTGAACATTTGATGTTTATTAATTTAAATTTGATTTCTTATTTAGTTTATAATACTAAAATATAAATTTAAATAACACTTTCACACTCAACCATAAAGAACCGTATACAAAATGGCTGGAGTAGTGAAGCTAGTCTGAATATCTAAACATGAAGCATTGATATCCATTTGCAGTGCTGCCGCAATGCGGCGATTTGCTCTAATCTGATACATAGTCTATCAAATATTTTAAATAAACCTATTAAATGATAACGTTTTATATTAATTTCAATCGAACTTAGCAGTGGTATTATATTACATTAGAAACTATTTTTGTTTTGCAGAAGAGGGCCATAAGAACTATTTACAACCTTAAACCGAGAGTCTCTTAGAGAAAAATTTAAAGAAATATATTAACTTTGGCCTCTCATGAAAATTTGATGTATGTTCACACAAAAAATGTAGTTTTAGTAAAAAAAGTGACATATACTCTGTAAACACTAGGAACAAACACAAGCTAGTGATAACAATTTCTCGACTCCATAGAGTCAGTAATCCATTCCACAACATGACAATGGACAATGTATGACGTTATTACAACAAAGTCCCAGAAAATATACAAGGTATTACCATGATTAAATATTTAATTAAAGAAAAACTGTATAAAAAAGGTTATTATGATATAAATGAATACATGGTTGATAATAACCCCTGGAAATGAGACGGTCGCTTCTAAGCTGATTCTAAAATAAATTTTGTAAATATTTTGTAACTATTGACATTGTAATTTTTTTTTAAAATCCCATTGGTTTCTAATTGGGCAAAATAAATGTTCTTAAAGGAAATCCGCATCTACTTCCTATTATCCCGGGTGTCAAAGGGGATTTAAATTGGGGATGGATAGCAGTATCTTGCTAATAACAATTTATACAGTAAAAAACTGCAGCTGCAAACCCGCTTGCCAAGCGTGCCAACTAGAGCTCAAGTTCAGCTTTAGCTATGTGCTTCAGTTTGGGCTTTGGTAGGACGTGGTGTAGGAATTAATTATATTAAGTGGTTTAATTATGAACTAGGTGAAATATCCGAGTCTCGATCACGGCGACGTTTCAGCAGGCCTTTGCCACTCTCTCCACCTGCGTGAAATAAATGCCTACAATCGCGCGGAACCTCAGGTTGCATTGCAACAAAGGTGCGTTTTAGGTGAACGATGTACACTAGTGAATTTAAATATTTTTTTTTAACACTGTTTATGTAAATAGATTTTTTTCCAAATGCTTGTTTATTTATTTATTATTTTTTTATTTATTCTTTTTTGTACACCACAATACAGAAACATCAATATAGTTAAAACTAATTAAAGTATGTACAATAGGCGGTCTTATCACTGAAAGTGATTTCTTCCAGACAACCTTTGCGTAGAGGAATGATGCAAACAAAAGTTACAAATAGAGGGGGGCATACAAAATAATAATAAAAAAATACAATAATACATACAAATAAAAGTAGGTGTAAGTTATATATAAAATATCATATAATAGATTAAATGAAAAGAGTAAGAGAAAGGTAAAGTAATTTATCTAATAGCGTTCTAAATAATACGATTTAACAAGAATTTTGAATTTTTAGAAATTTAGTATTATTATTCATTTTGTGGTTTTGGTTAAAATATAGAAGTTTTCGACGTATAGCATGACACATAATAAAAAGGCCACATTCATCTATTTTTGTATAACTTGATCTATTTTAGTAATATAACAAATTAATCTGTTATTAACAATTACCTGTCTATGCGCGGTGATGGGTAGTGCATCAGCAGTGCGGGCTTGGTCAGCTTTGCAGCTTTGCACTCACTAAAACAAGCACTAGCCTTCGGAGAGTGTTAAAATAATAATACTAATTATTATTATACGAGCTAGAGCTAGGCCTTATGCTGCTGTATTTAGGGTGTGTTCCGATGTACACTGCGAGCACTGCTCAATGCTCTCACTGCTGAAAAATTCGTTCCGTTATGGACCGCCAGTATACTGCCACAGTACCCTAGGGAAATATATAGACGTCATAAATCGCCGCCATTTTTATACTGTGAACACTGGCGCTTTCGAGGTAAGGTGCTCTCAGTACTTTGATCACGTGATCAAAAAACATAACAGCGTCTTGAGATAACAGCTTCCACGAATGATTGTTATTATTATTATTAATTAATATTGTTATTCAAATAAATTTGGACTTAAGTTTTTAAAGCAAACGTATTGAGACAAATATTTTCATAAAACAGGGGGTGAATGTATGCTGGACTGCGTTCCCTTTTAAATAGTAACCAGTATAGCAAACTAAAAGTCGGAAATTAAAATATATACATAGATAAAATCTGTAAAAGTAGTTTTAATCAATGTGTCGTGTTCGCGTCAATATGAGATAATACCAAACTAAAATTAAGTGATATCCTAGACACGACCTTGCGTTTATTACGTATTACCGTAAATAAAAAAAACGTGTTTTGTACATCACTTTAAAAATTATCTAATATATATAAAATAATATATAGATACCATTACCTACCTTATCAATCTTTTTAATCCTCTACAGCGCAGCGGTATAAAGGCTTCTTCCTAAGAAATTTCTAAGAATTTCTTACAAGATTTATGGTTTTTTGGTGACTTATGGATCTAGTCCGACTGCCTCGTTGTTCTAATTGTTGTTCCGGGTTCGAATCCCGGAACGAATAAAAAATCAATTATTGGGTTTTCTGTCAAGAAAATCTCAGTACCAGTACAGGGTCAAGAAATTAGCAAGGTCCTCAAATCCTACTGCTTCGGAAACACGTTAAGCCGTTGGTTCTGCGCCTGATCTCCCTCCGGTCGTGTCGGCTTGCCGTCGAATTGAGTACTAATGTGCTTGCGTACACACTCGTGCACTATAGCACTCTCTTGCGCAAATGTTTAGTCTCAATTGAGACTGGTCACCGTAAATGAATTTTAGTCTGAAGAACATGATTACAGTCCGTATAGAAATTTGGTTAAACCAAAAAAGGCGTTTAGTGATTAGGTTTTTTAGCGCGGTAGAGAGCTATACTGCAGTTATATTACAGTTGTAGCACGAATGGGTCGGTTCGAGTCTTGGAGCGAGTAATGACCACGCTCTCACAGACCAGTAAAATAGCAGTCTGATGCTGCTATGTTTCGTATTGTAAGTATAGAGAATCAGAGACTTTTCTTTAATGTAAATGAGTCATTCAATCTCAGTCTTCAGGAGTGACGCAACTGCATTTTGACTAGAATAGATGTATGAGATGTCTATGGGCTACAGCATCCACTTACCATCAGGTGGACTGTGTGTCTGTCTTCTTTATTCTATAAAAAAAGTTGCAAAATATTTTAGGTGCTTTTGTGCGCCTGAGTGCGTTCTTACATTATTGCATTGATTTTACCCGAGCCAATTCGAATCGAGAAACACGATCGAGTTACGTACGATCTTGAGAACTGCTAATTATTAAAAAAACCTAAAATTGATATTATTTGATAATCTTAAACCTAAATAACACCAAATTAATAGATCACATCTAGACGGAGCCGGGGCAGTTCGCTATTTTTTAACAAATTAAAAATTTTATTCTTAAATATTTTAAGGAAAGAAACAACTTAATATATAGCTTTAAAAGGGTACGGAACTCTAGATAGTAAACTAAACGAGGCAACTTAGCAAAGCGAACTAACATTTTCGCGGACCGGCTTTGAGCAGTACCAGGTAGGATTAGGCACGGCTGTTCAAGGTTACCTACCCTGCCTAACACCGCTGTGCCGCCGGGTTCCGTTAGTAACAATATCGTCGTTTCACACGTTATAATGAGAAAATATTAAGAAAAACGCTAAATTAATAATTAGAAATTAAATTATATATTTAGCGATATTTTTTTAACAATTATGGGCCAGTGTCACCTTGTATGTGGTGATGAAACCTCAGATGTTTTATCTACGTAAGCCAAGAAGAAAGTTTTATGAAGCTATAAAAAATTCTATGGTTTAAGTTTTTATCAAAAAACTCTCTACCAGCATGTATACAAAGTTTCATGCGTCTGAACTAACTTTCGAAACTCTTTTTCTAAGTCCGCCTCAGACACCTCTTTCTTCCACGGCATGCGCGAACCTAGCTAATGAATCTTCCGACAGTGAAAACTGTATCCCATTTAGCTGATTTTTATTTTAAAGAATAAAAGAATTTACGCGGTGCCAAATTAGAGCCGTCAGGAGTTCGACTCAAAAACTAAATCGGCGTATTGTCCAGAAAGGCCTGACTGTTGAGCTGAGTGCGCGTCGTGTTGTCATGGCTATGAGCATATTCTAATCACTTGCTATATCTATATGTTTCTCTGAAATAAATGTACTACCATTTTGTATCGGTTTATCACAAACAAGTAAATTTACAGTGTATATTAAAACATACGTCCCACTTGGAAATCAGTAAATTCACTGCGCCGTTTCGGTGCGTGTTTGCGAACTTCAACACAATTTCACAACTCCTCGATATTTTACTAGCACACAGTCCACTTGATTGTAAGTGGATGCTGTGGCCAGTAAGCATCTACATCTATCTACGATTAAGAATTAAAATGCAAATGCGTTGGCACCCGTGACGACTAAGATGGAATGCCTGGTTTCCAGTAAAATTTTTCCCGTTATCTACACTCACCATACGAAAAACAGCACCATTAACGCTATTTCACGCTGATATTCTGTAAGTACGTGATTCTTCCTCGGTTGAGTTGGGCCATTCGTGCTACAATCACAACTGCGAGTTGATCTACCACGTATAATAAATGTTTAATTAATAATTTGTATGATTATTTCCTTCTCTTTTAACACTTTCCTATGACTTGGTGAGTAGTGCAAAGCCAGCCAATGAGCCAACCCTAGTAGCTGATGCACTTTTCATCATGAGTATTTGGAGTGATTTTTTTCATTAGCCATATTTACTCAGTTTTGTTGATAATAGGAGATTAAGTAAGAATATTATATTCCCATTTTTGCTACAACTATGTATAATGCACCCAACCAATTTATAAAACGTAAGTAAAAAAAAAATAGATGTCGAGTCGTCTTTTCCTTGTTGCAACAGCTAGACTGTTGATTCAGAGGCTCTTTAAAACGTCTGATTTGTTTGCAAAATGCCTCCGTGTAAAGACTTAACGGCGGTTACATTTAATGTGGCGACAGAGCTGTAAAGCCATAAAATGGCACACAAGATGACCTTTGATTAGTTCAAATTTAATCTTAGCGAGATACAGAAGTAATTTTTTTAATCAGTGTCCTATTCGGAAGTACTTGTACTTGGTTCGATATTCATTATCATCATTAAAGCCCATCAAATGTTTACTTTTGAACAGATTGTCTCATAGTGATAGATATTAAGAAGATATAGAGAATTATTTTAACTTTAAGTCATTCAACAGCAACGTTTAACATTAGGTTCATTCATATGAAATCTTATATATTTTACAAAACGTCTGCCATCACATTTATTTGAAATACTTATGAAGCTATTTTACATATTAAAATATACAACCTTTTTATTATTAAAAAAATCATAATATAATTTTTGAAACAACTTACACTTGGGAGCGTCAAACAGCCGCGCCACCTCTTAATTGTTTCGGTCAATATTTACCATCATAAAGAGTACTGTTTTCGGAAGTCGGGTCGTTGGCCATAAACGGTGTCACTAAACTAGGAGTAACGATGATGTAGTGTTTTTAACACTCTTTTTCTGTATAGGTAAAGACTAAAGAAATTTTTGTGTTCTATCAAATATAGAATTAGCTTAGTTTTTTGAGGCGTTTAGTGCGGAAGGCATCTCTTGACGCCATTAGTTTTTTTTTAAATTTATTAATTTAACACAGGGCATCACTGAATTTTTTTTAATTAATTAAACTAAGGTAGTCTAAACACGTGGTTGTTTGCGAAAGTGGGTTATACTACCTAGTTATTAGTTTTAGACATACTCGTAGGTATGCTCACATACTTCTCTACGTAACATTATTTTACTTATACGTGTATTATTTTACTTATACGTGTATTAATATGTACGTGTAATACACGTATGAAAAGTAATAAAACACATTAAAATGTGTTTTATTTACAAAATTTCAAGTTTTACAAAAATATATAATGTACAGACAACGGTAATACATTTTTACTATATGTATGGATATAAAATATTATGAAACCAATTTATTCAATATTATTGTACATTTATACTTTATAAACATTAGTATAAGAATAATATTATAAGCAATAGTTCATATTTCAAGACATTTTCTGACTGTTTAAAATGTATACGACTGTTCCACGTTTACTGTGTAAAATAGATTCCGATTAATTGTAATCTATTTTCTGTAAAAGGATTAAGGAAGAACACGTCTGAGGCACTCAGCTAACAAAAAACACTAGACACCAGGTTTAAAAGGATTCGATGCGCAAACAGGAATATTAAAATACCACCTTACGTTAAAGGAAGTACGCAACAAAGTCTATAATTGGATATTTTTTATAGAATAAGGGTGACCAAACGAACACAGTCTACCTGATGGTGAGTGGATGCTATGTTTCATAGACATCTACGTCTATTCTACGTCTAATTAAGAATTTAAGCGCAAAAGCGTTGTCACCCATGAGGACTAATGCGGAATGTCTCCGTTTCCAATAAAAAGGGTTTCCGTTTCTCTACACTCACCATACGAAGCAAAGCCGCATTAAGGCCGAATACGACGCGAACGACCTTGCTAGTTTCGCTGTTTTTTTATGCCGATTTTTGTGAGAGCGTTGTTGTCCCTCCCCGATGGAGCCAACTTATTTGTGCTACAACCAAAGTATAGCTGCAGCATGATTCTACCTCGTATAGCTATGCTATTATTGTCATTTCTCTGTTGTGACAAACCATTGGTGCTTAAAGGGTGCTACGTTAAAACCGTATGGGGGTAACAGGAATACTTGATGGGGGGTATACAAAGTAGTTGACAAAATATTAGCATTGCTAGTTATCTAAAAAATTATAATATTGAAGCCAGAATCAAAGTCATATGTTAACGTGGATTTAACAACAAATTGGATTTCTATGCGGATCTTAGCAATTTCTACTTTGTAACATATTGTTGCAATTTTAACTTGACTTTGTTTAATGTCTTTATTAAGAAAATTAACTCTTTTTTCGGACTATAATCGCATGACTAAATATTTCGCACCAATAATAATACGAAAATGAGCAAATATTTGCCTAACAATCGAGCCATGAAACCCGTTTTACGACTGGCTTCTTCTTCATATGCATAATATGTATTATTTGATAGTTTAATAGCAATTCTTAGAAATAATTGATATTAATTAAGATGAAATATAAATTATATGTGTAGGAGGTATTAATTGTTGTTTTTAAGAAAAATAGTGAGAAAAATCTATAAATGTATGAAGTAAAAACTACTTCAAGGACTTGCAGAACGCGCCTGTTCGCATTAGTAGAATTCAGTTCTCACAAGCTCAATTACATTGGACAGTTTAAGTAGTGTTAATTAGTAACACACAGTACATTTACTTAAATCTTGTTGTTCTTGTGTTAAAATAAGGAGCAAAAAATGGTACCACAGTATATTTTGCCACATGGTTGTCCTAATATGCGTCAACAGCTGGCTCTTGTGGCGAAGGAGCATGGTGCAAACAGAAGAAGTCATGTATACGCCCTTCATGGATTTTTAATTGCGTGTTTACAAGAACGACAAGAAAAAGAGGTCGTCCACTTACCCAAGTGGAAAATATTAAGAAAAGACGAAGACTGGAACTACCACCAATAGAAACAGCAGAAGGTGGCTTTAATCATTGGCCACAACGGAAAAAATGATCGCCAAAGATGCAAATCTAAGGGATGCATCCATAAATCACAAATAATGTGCAGTAAATGTGTTACTTGTGTTTAAACAAAGATCGCAACTGTTTTACATTATTGCATACATAAAAGTTATAATTTAAAAATAATTAATAAAAGTTACATATACATTTTTTATTTTATATTTACTTCATGATGTTCCAAAAATGGAACATTCAATATTGCGTGCCTGAATGCATGATGTTCCAGATTTGGAACAAAGACTTTTTCCCCCTTAATTTTTAAATAATGCAATTTGTTTTTTTTTCTATTTTTTTAGGCCTTCATTTAGGCAACTTATCAACATATATTTTTTCCGAGTGATTTAAAAAATCCATGCGGTAAAGGGTTAAGCTGGAAATGCCTCTCGCAACATTTACGTGTAGACATAATGTGAAACTAGTTCTATAATTTTGAAGCACCACGAAAAGACAGTGCAGGCAAATGGCTCGTTGTAATAGAATAAGAAAGTTATCAGATATTTAAATTATCCAACGTCCATTAACATCGAACTCTATCCAACCATTAAGCTGAAGTGAAAATGGGCCGGTCATTAGCCTGAAGAACCGACAACCAATGCGGAAGAAAGGATCTCGAGTGGAAGTCTCGAGAAGTGTAGGTCCACAAAATGAAGTGACGACCTTGTAAGACATGTAGGAAGTTGGTGGATACCGGTCGCTCAAGACCGTGCTTTGTGACAATGGGCCGGTCATTAGCCTGAAGAACCGACAACCAATGCGGAAGAAAGGATCTCGAGTGGAAGCCTCGAGAAGTGTAGGTCCACAAGATGAAGCGACGATTTGGTAAGACATGTAAGAAGTTGATGGATACCGGTCGCTCAAGACCGTGCTTTGTGGCAATTTATGGGCAAGGCCTATGTTCAGAAGTAGACTTGTATGGCTGTAATCATGATACTGATGATGACTTTAATATTAAAAATACACATAGAACTAAACGATTAATATGCGCTTAGATATATCTCACATAAACCTACGCAAAAACTCAACATAATCATAATTTTTAATACGCTGGACGAATCCACCTGCGAGTCGACTAATGACTCACAGCACTTTTACATACGAGTGAATCATAGTTGATGGCCTAAACCACTTTCGATTACATTAAGATTTGTGCGATGGGATCTATGCGAGCGAGTGAGCCGTTGTTTTTGCACATGACTAGCAAAAGTCGGTAGCCTTCTAGATGAAGTAGACGCTGAGTAACGCGTCCGAACATGTTAAATAAAAGTGACTGATGATTTCTGCTTATTAATTTGTTAACTAATATTAAAGGATATCCCACATATGAGGGAATCCAAGGGGCAGTCCTATGCATATTGGCAGCGCAATTTTGGTATAGGCTACAATGAAAATAAAATAAGAAGGAAAACTTTCGTTGGGACACTCGCAAATCTGTAAAGCGCGCATGCGAGCACGCCCGCCCGCAAGCAAGCACGCAAGCACGCACGCACTCACGCACGCACACACTTCGTATTCGCAGAGGGCTGCTAATTCGAATCCCAGACGAAACAACTATTTATATCGCCTAAAAATAATTGTTCCGGGTCTGGATGATTGTCTTTGTGCAATTTATGTATGTAAAACTTCCTCCTGTCATTTGAAAAAATCCTAATGTAGTGTAACGTTTTTTCTAAATAACGATTCTTCGTGGAGGATCTACATTAACGCGTAGCATTTTTTACACAGTGCATTCGCTGTATCATCATAAAAATCATAAGCTTGACAAGCAAAGCATAAAAAATAATATGTTCTCGTAACAAAATTTACCTTACTAAGGATTTTTATTTTTTAGTACGGTCACGTAACTCCGAATGATCCACCCTTCGATAAATCTTTCATTTTATGGAGCTCTAGTGGCTTACGAACCCCAATTTGTTTGAAACTTTGACTTTCTGGTTAATATTAAATTTCTAAGTATTTACATACGTAGTTGTACTTGGTCTTATAGTTTTGCTCAGTGGATTTCATTTTATAGAAGAGTGAGAAACGAGAATCGGTAAATAATACAAGTTTATACGGATTTTATCGCGGTAAATCCGTAAAAACTAGTATTATTTAAATGTGTAGTGTTCGCGTAAATATAAGAAATCATTATAAGAATCGTTAAGTTGATACGGTTGTCTAGATAATTACATATTCAATATGCAGATTGCGTGATTCAAAAAACGCAGATGCGTTGTCACCCCTCAGCACAGATGAAACGCCTTATAACCAACAAAAGGGTCTCTGGTCTTCGCTGGTATTCTGTGGGAGCGTGGACCTTCCCCGGTCGAGTTGATTCATTCGTACTGCAACCAAAATACAGCTCCAGCGTGTCACTAACACGTACAAAAATGAGTCTGGATAAGGATAGGAGGAATAAGACTATTTTTAAAATAAAATTAAGAGAAAATGATAATCTTTAAATTCCAAGTAACTTCGAGGATTGAAAAGAAGGTTATTGAACGTAAGGATTATAATAAAAACATGATTTCACATTTCAGCGCATTCTACATGAATCTTCGATCAACAATTTGTTGATCGAAGACATGAATGAATGATTTATTAATGATTCCTCACTATTGCGCAATATATTCAGAAATTAGAACGACATAAAAAAACAATATCTATACACAAATATATTAGTGTTGCCAGTTGCCACAACCAAGTCGCTGCTTGTTAGGACTTAGGACACAACGATTCGAATTAAAAGCCACGGTAAGTAGGGGGTTAAGCTTCGAATCCCACCGGTACCGCTGTAATTGACAACTGCAATAATTTACTGTACTGATTGTAATCTGTACGTCCAAAAATAAAATATAATAAGCACGTGAAGTCTGCAAACGGACGTAAGAACAGTCCTTCGGACTTACTACTCCGCAAGTGACTACTTGATAAAAAATGATGGCCTGCTTCCGACGGTGGACATGTTGTAAGTTTCATTTATACGCGGTAGAACCACGATGTAACTATATTATTATTGCAGCACGAGTGGGTTAGGTTTTAACCTTTGTATTCTGACCAAGGTTAAAAGTTAGCTCAATGCTGCTGTTTCGCAAGGTGAGCGTAGAGAACCGGAGACCCTTTTTACTGGAAACGAGACATAGGTATATTATAAACTTATAGTATTATAAATGTTATGTATAGTATAAACCTTCTGAATTTTTTTTTAATTTATCTAAACTGAATTACTAAAAAATACACAGACCGACAGACAGACAGAATTAAGATGTACTGAATCAAAATTGAAAATTGTCTCATTTCGTAAAAGTTTAGGGGGGTGAAAACGTTATCGGCCGAAACAATATTTCAAAAAGGAAAGTAGGCAATTGCCTCCAAGACTTGCAACTCTATCGCATGATGCAGCGATACGGAGCGAGCGATATGGATAACATTTTTAAAAATACCTACTCGCGCCGCGTATCGGCACCTCAGCCCTCTTAATCGTGGATAAATGTAGAATATCTATGGGCCACAGCATCGACATCCTGTGGACTACGTGCTCGTTTGTTAACCTTATTCTTATTAAAAAGATAGTATTTTTTTATTTGAAGTAATCTACGTAAACGAGCGATGTTTTGAAACACGAGCATCGTTAGTTATTGCACGCCTAATAGTACGAGTTCAGGCTTTTGTGCGTACATATCAATCAACGGACACATGTGTTGATATATTCGATACAATGGCTTGGGTTTTCCCCGCAATCGCCTGTCCAGCAAAATCGGTGTGATAAACGTAATATACGACGTTGATCTATAAATAAATACTTTATATTGTAACATGTATAAATTACGAAATGTTAAGTTTGGATGAGTGATTGAGCGTTTTTATTAGGGTGTATGTCATTACAGAATTAACCATCTCACCACCTCGTCTTGTCCCCTGGGTGTCATAAGAGGCGATAGAGCGAACGTGAAACAGGACATTGGAAGCAGATTTTTATAATTTCAAATTATTAAAAATTATTATTATTAAAAAATTATCATCAACGTGATGATAACTCACAATTTTAAAAAACTAGGGTTGCCACCCCGTTGGCTAAGCGTGGCAACTAAGGCAAAATTCCACTTAAGAGGAAATCTTTGAGAGATGCTTAAGTTCAGCAGTAAGCTTTTATAGGCTGTAATCATTGAGTTACAATACCTATTAGGTATTGTAACTCAATGGCTGTAATGGATGGATGGATGATTCAGTGCGTTTTGTCCACTTTTACGCAAAGGGTATTTAAAGAAGTCTAGTCTGCATTCCTACCTATTATTATGTTTTAATCTACTTGAACATACGAAATGATTTCTTATATTTACGCGAACACTACACATTGAAATAATACTAGTTTTTACGGAATATATCGCGTATATTTAACTTTTTAAATACCCGACGTTTCGAACGCTTTACAGCACTCATGGTCACGGGCGGGACTGAGATGTTCAATGTCCATATGTCATAGTTAACCGCGGTTACCATAGATTAAAATTTAACTTTTGTTCCGATCTATGCAGTATGAACTTATGGTATCTTGAAGTCTTGCAGTTGTATGCTTGGGTTGGGATTTAATTTTATTTATTATAGGATCCCAAGCAGATGGTAGCACCCAGCCATCTTCTCTATTGAAATTAGGATGTTTTTTGATTTCAATAGCCTCGCGAATCATCCTTGGAAGGAATCGGTGTTCTTTAGCGAGGATCTGCGGTCTATCAAATCTGATGTAGTGACGGGGGCGATCCTGTACGTGTTCACAGACTGCAGACTTCCCGGAGCGTCGATTCTTCACATCAGCTATATGTTCTTTAACGCGGGTTTTTATTGATCTTTTAGTTTGTCCTATGTAGGAGAGACCACATTCACAATCAAGCTTGTACACTCCTGCATCTTGCAGAGGGACATTACACTTGACCGATGGTAAAAACTGACCAATCTTCTTCAGCGGCTTGAAGTATGTTTTGATGGAAGCGCGCTTCAAGATGTAGCCAATCTTGTCAGTGACTCCTCTAACATATGGCAGTACAGCAGGTACACGCTCGACTGTGGCCGGCTTCACTCGTTCACTGTGACGTAGGCGCGGGACTCGAAGCTTGTTGTCATGCAAAACTTGCTTGACATGGTGGAGCTCTGCAGCCAGGTGTTTACTGTCACAGATCCCTCGTGCTCTCTGAAACAAAGATTTACCCACGGTAGCTAGCTGTGAAGGATGGTGGTGAGAATCACCGTTTAAATATCTATCTGTATGGGTCTTTTTTCTATACACAGTATGGCTCAAGGTGTTATCAGGATTCCGAATTACTAACACATCTAGAAAAGCTAAGGAATTGTTTGCCTCTAACTCCATTGTGAACTGAATTTTAGAATTTATAGAGTTAAGATGGTCTAAAAATGCAGTTACTTTATCTAAAGGTAGAATTGTGAAAGTGTCGTCTACGTACCGCTTGTAGAACCTTGGATTTATGGGAGAACTAAGCAGGGCTTTCTCCTCAAAGTCTTCCATGAATATGTCGGCGACAATGAGAGATACAGGTGAGCCCATCGCCACACCATCTACTTGCTTGTAGAACTCCTCCTTCCACAATAGGTAGCCAGATGTAAGGCAGTGTCTGAGTAATACTGCATATTCTACGGGCATGTTGTTTTCTTCCAGCCTTCTAGTTACAATTGAGATGCAATCTTCAACAGGTAAGCATGTAAACAATGACTGCACATCAAAACTGACCATAGTTTCATTGTCTGCCAGATGTAGGTCTTTAATCTCGCTGACAAAATGGTAGGAATCCTTTATGTGTGCTCTTGTATGTCCCCTGAGTGGTGAGAGTATTTTCGCTAAGTGTTGAGCCAATCTGTAAGTTGGTGAATCGATTTGGCTCACTATGGGACGTAATGGAGCATTGGGCTTGTGTATTTTTGGTAACCCATACAATTTTGGTGATTTGGCGCACGTAGGTATTATCCATTTTACGTCCAGATTTAATTTTTCGGAGTGTTTCTTTATGAGGTCACTAGTTGTTTTTAGTGTGCTATTTGTTGGGTCGTTTTTAACCTTTTTGTAAGTACTTACATCCGACAAAAGTTCTTGTATTTTAGAATTATAATCTGACGTATCCATGACTACCGTGGCGTTTCCCTTATCTGCGCGGAGTATCGTAAGTTCGTGTTTATTGCGTAGGTTCTTTAACGCTATAAATTCGTCTTTGGGAAGATTCGGTTTAGGTTAGGTTTAAAATTGGACAAACTAAAAGATCAATAAAAACCCGCGTTAAAGAACATATAGCTGATGTGAAGAATCGACGCTCCGGGAAGTCTGCAGTCTGTGAACACGTACAGGATCGCCCCCGTCACTACATCAGATTTGATAGACCGCAGATCCTCGCTAAAGAACACCGATTCCTTCCAAGGATGATTCGCGAGGCTATTGAAATCAAAAAACATCCTAATTTCAATAGAGAAGATGGCTGGGTGCTACCATCTGCTTGGGATCCTATAATAAATAAAATTAAATCCCAACCCAAGCATACAACTGCAAGACTTCAAGATACCATAAGTTCATACTGCATAGATCGGAACAAAAGTTAAATTTTAATCTATGGTAACCGCGGTTAACTATGACATATGGACATTGAACATCTCAGTCCCGCCCGTGACCATGAGTGCTGTAAAGCGTTCGAAACGTCGGGTATTTAAAAAGTTAAATATACGCGATATATTCCGTAAAAACTAGTATTATTTCAATGTGTAGTGTTCGCGTAAATATAAGAAATCATTATGTAAACCAGTACGGACTGGTAATTGCAAATAAAATACGCCGATTAGAAGATCTAAAGACCAAGCGCGCAAGATATCTAACAGCCTTAAATTTCTTGAAGAGATGCCGTGACCATAATCTCATTCCTACGTGTGTCAAAATATCAACCAAAAAGGACATTCGAGGAAGCGCTAAGATCTTAAATCAGGCGAGTAAAAAGTTGTTACGGACGGTAATCCAACAAAAACGCTCCGATCTATATGACATAAACAAATCCATAGACACATCATCCACCCCCCCGAACGGGTTCCCGCCTTGTCGTGGCGGGGGGGCTTAGTAGCCGTGGCTTGGTCTCCCGCGGTGAACAAAGAGGAACCCACTTGGCTGGCCCGAGGGGAAGGGCCGGCCCGAGGTGGCCACTCCGAGTGGGCTTGGGAAGCCCACTTCGGATGTGTGCTGGTGGACTGCAGCGAGAGGGGAGTCTGCACCCTCTACCGCTGCAGCCGAGGTGGAGTCGCGGAGGAAGAGGAGTGTTGGTATGGCGATGCGCCACTCGCCCTATCCTCCGCGACTCAAACGGGGCCGCACCGTTGATGCGGTGGTGGTGGGGCTGCGGGGGAAGAGGATTGTCGGTATTGCGAGGCGCCGCTCTCCCTATCCTCCGCAGCCGAAACTTGGTTGGCGGCGGAGCCATAGACCAGATCCGCCGCTGGGGTCGGGAAGGCTAGTACTTCTAAGTGCTCGTTTTTCCTGGCCCCATGGCCTTCACGCATCGAACGCGGGGGCGTCTGATGCGCATATTTAATTGGAGGCCGTGGAGGAAGGCGCGCCATGTGTTCTGGTGCGCCTTACCTGGGATGGAGAACGGGGAGAAATATTCCTCTCCCGAGGAGGTGCTGCGATGGGGCGGCAGGCGCTGGTAGGGCCGCGGAAGTGTGCGAAAGCGTTCCCGTGGCCCTGCCAATATGCGACGAAGGTGGAACACCATGGGGTTTTAGTCGGTGCGAGTCCGACATAACCCGTCATTGCCCCCGCGAGGCGGGTATGCGTAGGCATTTCCCCATGTTAAAAAAAAAAAAAAAAGACACATCATCCAGTGAATTGAAGAAAGTTTTAACGACGTTTGACTATAATTTTTGCATGGAAACATTAAATAAACGCGAAATTAGTAAATATAATGAATGCAAAAACAAACATATAGAAAAAAATATCAAAAATTAACGAACAAGTCAAATGTCAAACATCTGAATCAATGCCAGAACCGAAAGCAACCATTGACAAACACAGATCATAGATTAATCGCGCTCTATAATCTGTCAAAACAAACACTGGATGATGCAACAATTAGGGTTTTATCCAAAGGCCTAAACTTTGCACTTACACCCCGCAAATTACCGTACGAAGAAATTATCTGTAGTGTCGAGGACTGTTTATTTAAAAATAATATGCGGAAAGAAGATTTGGAGGCGATACGTCAAGACATTTCGTCTATGTTACGTCGATGTTCAGTGCCTAAACCGAATCTTCCCAAAGACGAATTTATAGCGTTAAAGAACCTACGCAATAAACACGAACTTACGATACTCCGCGCAGATAAGGGAAACGCCACGGTAGTCATGGATACGTCAGATTATAATTCTAAAATACAAGAACTTTTGTCGGATGTAAGTACTTACAAAAAGGTTAAAAACGACCCAACAAATAGCACACTAAAAACAACTAGTGACCTCATAAAGAAACACTCCGAAAAATTAAATCTGGACGTAAAATGGATAATACCTACGTGCGCCAAATCACCAAAATTGTATGGGTTACCAAAAATACACAAGCCCAATGCTCCATTACGTCCCATAGTGAGCCAAATCGATTCACCAACTTACAGATTGGCTCAACACTTAGCGAAAATACTCTCACCACTCAGGGGACATACAAGAGCACACATAAAGGATTCCTACCATTTTGTCAGCGAGATTAAAGACCTACATCTGGCAGACAATGAAACTATGGTCAGTTTTGATGTGCAGTCATTGTTTACATGCTTACCTGTTGAAGATTGCATCTCAATTGTAACTAGAAGGCTGGAAGAAAACAACATGCCCGTAGAATATGCAGTATTACTCAGACACTGCCTTACATCTGGCTACCTATTGTGGAAGGAGGAGTTCTACAAGCAAGTAGATGGTGTGGCGATGGGCTCACCTGTATCTCTCATTGTCGCCGACATATTCATGGAAGACTTTGAGGAGAAAGCCCTGCTTAGTTCTCCCATAAATCCAAGGTTCTACAAGCGGTACGTAGACGACACTTTCACAATTCTACCTTTAGATAAAGTAACTGCATTTTTAGACCATCTTAACTCTATAAATTCTAAAATTCAGTTCACAATGGAGTTAGAGGCAAACAATTCCTTAGCTTTTCTAGATGTGTTAGTAATTCGGAATCCTGATAACACCTTGAGCCATACTGTGTATAGAAAAAAGACCCATACAGATAGATATTTAAACGGTGATTCTCACCACCATCCTTCACAGCTAGCTACCGTGGGTAAATCTTTGTTTCAGAGAGCACGAGGGATCTGTGACAGTAAACACCTGGCTGCAGAGCTCCACCATGTCAAGCAAGTTTTGCATGACAACAAGCTTCGAGTCCCGCGCCTACGTCACAGTGAACGAGTGAAGCCGGCCACAGTCGAGCGTGTACCTGCTGTACTGCCATATGTTAGAGGAGTCACTGACAAGATTGGCTACATCTTGAAGCGCGCTTCCATCAAAACATACTTCAAGCCGCTGAAGAAGATTGGTCAGTTTTTACCATCGGTCAAGTGTAATGTCCCTCTGCAAGATGCAGGAGTGTACAAGCTTGATTGTGAATGTGGTCTCTCCTACATAGGACAAACTAAAAGATCAATAAAAACCCGCGTTAAAGAACATATAGCTGATGTGAAGAATCGACGCTCCGGGAAGTCTGCAGTCTGTGAACACGTACAGGATCGCCCCCGTCACTACATCAGATTTGATAGACCGCAGATCCTCGCTAAAGAACACCGATTCCTTCCAAGGATGATTCGCGAGGCTATTGAAATCAAAAAACATCCTAATTTCAATAGAGAAGATGGCTGGGTGCTACCATCTGCTTGGGATCCTATAATAAATAAAATTAAATCCCAACCCAAGCATACAACTGCAAGACTTCAAGATACCATAAGTTCATACTGCATAGATCGGAACAAAAGTTAAATTTTAATCTATGGTAACCGCGGTTAACTATGACATATGGACATTGAACATCTCAGTCCCGCCCGTGACCATGAGTGCTGTAAAGCGTTCGAAACGTCGGGTATTTAAAAAGTTAAATATACGCGATATATTCCGTAAAAACTAGTATTATTTGAACATACGAATTATTACGTCTTTGTATGCAGAGGGAGTTCGCTGAAAGTTCAACGTAAAACGTCATGGCCGTATTCCGCCGAATCAGCTAGGGTTGCCAGACATCGATAATTATAAAAATCGTCCTCTATTTCACATCGAAAAATTGATATTGTCCCTTTATTTGAAATCCTTAATAGAGGACAAGGCGATATCGCGCGTATGCGACATTCCCCCTGTGATTTTTTAACTCTTCGACCACGTTAAAGTGATGCGCTATGTAAAGAGAAAAATAAATGTCGCTTCTGATACCATAACACCATTTTATTGAAAACAATCTTATTTTTAACTATAACACTTATTTTCATCCTATGTCGGTTAGTTAATCTTAACAAATCCCCCAAAACATTAAACGGGAGGTGGCAACCCTAGAGTCAACCCTCCACTAATGCACAATCATTTATCATAAATTTGCAAAATTTGACACGTGTCTTTATTTGGTTCTCTGTAGAACGCTAATATTATAATATATATACATATATATAAACACATGTATTTATACCGCCACGCTGCCCCAATGATGGTTGTTTATTTTGGATGTTTTCCTTCACCGGCAATCACATGGTACATAACCTGACTTGAGTTGTAATTACAACTAATTAAATCCGTTATCAATGTTTTCAATAAAATGAACCATACTATTGTCAAATGTGGACCGGTATTACAAGCTTTCATTTAACTTGTTTACTTCGTATGTCTTTCCGGTTCAAAATTTGTAATAAATTTTTGAAACGCTTGCCGATTGAGCAGGAATTTCACAAACTTGGTAAACTCTATTGACAATGCAATTATTAGTACCATAGATCTGATCTGATGATGGACCCTTACGTCCACCAGACCAGCATTCGGCCTGCATTTATATAACTTCCAACTTTGAAAATTAATAATATTCTAAAGTAGGAAGTTATAGCTTTCGGTCCGATTTTAAGAATGCGAGTTTTCATCAGACCTCCACGTTCTGAGGTCCTAGGAGCCGTTCCGACTATTTCCGGTTGGACGTCCGGCCGTGTGTGTGAGTGTGTGTAAATAAAATTTTGTCGTACGATATCTTTAATACGAATCTACGAATTAACCGATTGACATGAGAGATACGGCGTTCGAAAGTGTTCATTGAGACTAGTCAATCGGTTGAGCCGTTTTAAAGATATTTAAAAAATATAAACCAAAAAAATATATTTTGAAGTTTTTTCTAAATAACTTTCAAAATATTTGACTAATCAATTGCAGACATCAATGACACTTTTTGTACTTAAAAACTGCGTCGATTGCCGCTACGTAAGTCAAAATCGAATGACGCATTCAAAAATTATAGCTATTCAAAAATTTCTAAAAAATGGTTTGTTTGAATAAAGCGGGAAGATCCAGGCTTTGCTTACCGGTTAACCGCTTTTCAGATTTTTTTATATAGAATTTAGTTTAATTATTCAGGAATAAAAGTCTATGTTAATTCATCAACTTTTTTCTGAGAAATACCAACATATGTAAGAAGTACTGTACTTGGTACTTGGCGAACGGAATCATGATTAAAATTGGCCTCACGGCCTTGCTGTATATACGTCATCATGTCGCCGGTCTGAATAGTTGAGATCGTTACTCCATTCAACTTTTAGGCCACCTAAGAAGTGAAATAGTGATCGATTGTATCTCGACGCTACGACTTGCATACGCCTACATAAATAAAACATATTTCGAAATCTACCTCAGCAGTGGGCGACGGTCAGTCATTAATATAATCTCAACTACTTAATACTAATGCACTTAATTGCACAAAGATAAGAGCGAAGTTAAAAAGCGTACACTTAGTGACATTGAAAGCCACACTTATAATTAACGTTTGTGTGAGTAGTACAAGCTAGCACTCTATCGTGGTGACGCAAAGGTTCTAGGAAAAACATGGAGATACTAAGAATAGCGTATTATTCCCACGGCCCTACGATTACGTAGGTATGTGATGGGCCAGTAACAATAATAACTATGCTTTGCTTTATCATTAAACACCTATACATATGCTAGTTTATGTTTTAATATATTAAATGTTATATATTATTTTACATAAGCATATATTCTAACAGATGTTGCCAAAAGGGGTAGGCAGAAACATAGGACTTCCATTTGGCGTGACCCTGACACACCTCTTTAGCTTCTTGAAGGCATCACAAGGTATTCTACGTTAATCCTGATAGATGACAAACGCAATTCCAACTGTTGGTAAATGGTAATGAATCTTAAGGAGTTAATGTGCACTAGCATAGCTTGATAAAAGCCTATTCACTCTTGCGTTGAAGTCAGTTGTGTTTAGATGGAAGTCTGACGCTGGTTAATTTTTCCACTCCTTTGCTACATGCATATATGTATCAATTGAATAATTATAAATAATGTGTAAATGGCATGGATAAATTGGTAAAATTGATATTTTAACAGGTGTTATTTGTATTTGGTCTCAGTTACACGTTTCGATTAACCTTCGATGATGCGCAAGGCATTTGCTGTCTAGTAAGAAATAAGACACCTATGCGGTCTACGTGCTCAACTACACGAGAACTTCTTACTTTCAATAACTAATGATGCAATTCATACGAGATTGATTGGCTCGTTGGTTCAGTGGTCGTAAACGCGACTTCTGGTCATGAGATTCGAATCCCGGGTCGGGCCAAAAACTTTATAATAGAAAAAATCAGATATTGAGTTTTCCTATTATAAAATTCTAAGTAGCTGCCAGGACTCTGAAAATTGGCGGTGCCTTATCCCCATGAATCGGATAGCACGTAAAGGCTTACCGTCCTATCGGACTGAGGGTGAGTAATTAGAGAGTGCACTTGTGCTTGCACATACACTAGGGCAGGGGTGGCGAACCTTTATGTATCAACGTGCCATTTTGCTAAAGAAATGTTTAATTAGGTAATAGACGCGCCCTAAAATAATTTTGACTTCGTGATTATTGGGAAAATAACAGTACTGAATACAATCGACTCAAAACTCTTTATTCACTACAAAAATTGAATAAAGAGTTTTGAATTGAGACATTTATTATAATACACAATAATAAATGTTTCAGTTATATGCGTAATTCAAATTAAAGTAACATCAGTGCGACTTCTGTTGTGGCAGATCAAATGACAAATAACTTATATTGGGGTTGTAAGATCATAAATATAAATCAGATAAAATGAACTATGTGTCATTAGCAATAGTAGTCCACGATTCAACTAGGATCACTCGCGTTCGTTCGTAATATAATAATCATAGTGAAATTTGTGTTTGATGGCGTGCCCAAAATATTGTGCCGCGTTCGCGTGCCAACGATGGCACGCGTGCCATTGGTTCGCAATCCCTGCACTAGGGCCTAGTGTATGCGCAAGCACAACTCTGCCCAGGACTGAATTATAATGCCCTAGTGACTAGGGTGTTATAATCCTGTCCTGCGCAGCTGGCTAGTCTCCGCAGAAATTGGCCGCCGTGACCGAAATCCGGTCTGGAGAACAATATATTCATACGAAATAATTTTATAAAATTAATTACAAAAAATTAAATTTATACTTGTCTATTTACATGAATACATTTAGCAAAATTCAACGTTGGTATATTGTATTTTTCCTACATTACATTTGTTTATCACCATTTCCGTATTTTTCAATATAAAGGACTCGCGCTCGCGTATGGTTAGATTTCATCCGTACGTGATTGACGTACTCGTATATTCACGGTACGCAAACCTTGACGAATTCGTCGGCATTGAAGTACATAATATGTACTATGTACTAGAAGAGACGCCGAGTATTGGTTACCAAAGGCCTAAAAAGGTACTCTGTGTCTCCGATAACACGACGCTTGCATCTTAAGGGCCTAGCCTATACTACCTCAGCTCTAATTCTAATTTCGCTCCCTCTTCCCCGCGCGTCGTATGCTATGTACCGACATGTTTGTAATCACTAATACTGTGAGTAGATAGGTCGTAAGATACTTATTTCATTACGTTTATCATATTTATGCCTGTTTTTTTACGCCAACCCAGCCGCTTCTTATTTTTATAACGGTTATTTTACATTTTAATTTTATGGCGTCCTGTTGCGTTATGTATATTCTGATCGTAAGCGACACAAACTCTCCCTTCAAAGGCTGAAGCGAAGTGACCGAGCGGCAGCAATCACGCTTCAAGAGGCCGATAGTTAAGGTAATTTCTTTTTACAGTTAAAATAATGGTATTTTAAAAAAAGTAAATAACATAAGCACTGCTTTATAGTTAGTTCAGTTAGTATGCAAAGTTCCATGATCTTATTTAAAGTATTTTATGAATAATAGCGGTTTATTGTTTATTTTGGAGGTAACTTTGTATTTTTTTTCTATCGAGAAAATTTTACGAAATCGTGTTTTCGTCTAACATAATCCTTAACATTAATCCTCAACTTTACCATATATTTATTTCAAAATTAATGCTGCAATATTTTCGGCATAACGAAGGATCTTGCTAAGCCATTTGAGATTATATTTCCCCTTAATGTGTATTCTGATCGTAAGCGACACAGCTTTCCCGTTCGAAAGCATAAGCGAGACTGATCGGGCGACAAGGACAAGGTTTAGGACACCGATAGTATAGTTAATTTCTTTTTACAGTGAAAACAACGGTAATTAAAAAAAACATAAGCCTTGCTTTATAGTTAGTTCAGTTAGTATGCAAAATTTCATGGTCTAATTTAAAGTATTTTATGAATAACAGCGGTTTATTGTTTATTTTGGAGGTAACTTTGTACTTTTTTTCTATCGAGAAAAGTTTACGGAATCGTGTTTCCGTCCAAGATATTACTTAACATTAATCCTCAACTTTACCGTATATTTATTTCAAAATTAATGTTGCAATATTTTCGGCATAACGGAGAATCTTGCAAAGCCATTTGAGGTAGCATAGGCCCTAACTAAAAAAAAATGCAACAATTTTAGTAAAATATAATACGTTATTGTTATTTTTATCAACGTATCATTGATAAGTTATAAAAATATTTTGCTGAAAGGCCATTTTAAGAGATTAGTTTACCATTATTTTTTTGGAACAAAATCTTGTTTGGGAAATAATCAATTTAATTTCTTACAGTTATATTCAAGTTTTTAATACGGACACATCAATTTATCTCTCATTTTTCTCGTCGCCTATATAGGTCAGAAAAACGCTTAACACCAATTAGCAACATTTTATGACTTAGGGTCGTTTTATAACTGTATTTAGCGTTGAAAGTAACATTAGCGTTATGCAAGCACTTGTTTTAGATTTTATCTTATAACTAGATTATATGCTAGGTTTAATATTCCAGCTCAGCAGCACCTGAGGTAGTGTTCAGATATAAACCACGTTTAAATATTTAACATTTGATTTTCGTTAAGCATCGAATACACTGAAAATAGAATAGTCATCTGGTTGTTTTTTGTCATTTATATTAAATTAAGTAATTTATAAATAAATGCAAGAAGGAAGTTAATGAAAAAATTCCACATGATAAAAAAGTTATGTTATAAGTTACTGGTTATACGAGTATCCCATAGCTCGGCAAAGGTATGAAGAGGCTTATGGAGAAATTAGACGGGAGTGCTGCATCAAGTGCATGTTGGCGTGTACATGTTCTCGATGATTACATTCCTCAGAATACTAGCATCCTCACGATGTTTTCTATCACCATCGTGCTGATAGTAGATTAGTACTTAAAATTGCAATTAAAATTTTTATTAGTGTCAGCGGGTCAATCAACGGATGTTAGAGTTCATGTGTACCTTCTAATTGTAAATAATAGAACAAAATTTTCAAAAACCCATTTTTTTATTTGAGATCGAAGAAAAAAGTAATATTATCGCATTAGTAATCGATATGATTTTATAGATGACGCTGCCATTGCAATTTTACTTACAAAATTGCATCAGCCAATAACGTTTTGCTACTGGATAATACTTTAAGATGTCAGCATAAAGTATGTTTCATTACGGTGACTGTTTATTTGCCACTTATTGCAAACTAGCTGTTCCCCGCGACTTCGCCCGCCTGTAATTTAGGGTTTTATTTTTTTTTGCGCGGCACCTTATTTTTTTTTCTAAAATATAAGTAAGTTGCCCTAAGCTACTCCTTATAATGTCAGCTATCGCTGCCAGTGAAACAAACAGACAGAAATACATAAAATTTTTAAAAATTGTGTTTTTGTTATAAATACCGTGTACGATGATAATAATACTAGTATATACTTCATATGAATTAAATAAAAAGCTGTTATCTTGACATTACAAACAGACCCTTCAATTTTATTTGTTGTAGATATTGACTGTTAAATTTTATGTTGCATTCATTTGTGGTACATAAACTGTAAATATAATATTTATATCTTATACCTTTAAACGAGCAATTCTTGTATATATATAAATATATAATCGGAATCTCGGAAACGGCTCCAACTATTTTCATAAAATTTTGTGTGCAGGGAGCTTTGTGGGCAATAAATCGATCTAGCTAGGATTTATTTTTAGAAAATGTCTTTTTGTCCGTGTTTTTAGACAATGAAAAACTGCTACAATATCGTTAGAATAAGAAGGTAAATTTTGAGAGTTTATTAACAATTACAAATAGCTTAATTGGTATATTGGGCGGTCACAAAATCGTAATACCATGGTTCGAGCCCAGACCGACCGACCGACTTTTTTTACTTTTTTTTCAAGTTGCTTTCTTTTTTGAGAAAATCTATTTTTTCGAGCCCTTTTTTTAGTATTTTTTAAAAACACGAAAATTTAAATTAAACTAATTGCACTCATGATTTTTATTCAAATAACCAGTTTAGCTTTTTCTATTATGTCGCTAAGATCAAAAAATATTATTCGTATTTCATCAGTATGTAATTTGTATCTAAATATAATTTTCAAAACACACGAATTAAAAAAAAACCCAGCGAAAAATACCGAGCAAAGCTCGGTCAACCGGGTACTGTTTTATAATTTACAATAATGAAAATGCTTAGATTGCGGTACAAAAAGGAACAAAAAGTTATAAACATAATCAGCATATTATCACTGCTGTAACACCAATGGGTCGGTACCGGAGTACCAGCGTAAAATCTATCTCAGCACTCAGAGGCGACCAAGCATTTGCATTTTGATTCTTAATCGAGGATGAATGGGGGTGTATATGTGACACAGCATCCATATATCATCAGGTAAACTGTATGCTCGTTTGTCACTCGTATTTCTATATAAAACATAAACCAGCTAAGCACATCAGACCTTAAAATAACAGAAAGTATAATAATAGGCTCGTTTTGTGCGAATGACGTAAATTTACTCATGGGTATTATTGACATTAAGTACAAGCCTGATCTTTTTAAATAATTAACCTCGCTTAACCGCACGGAAATCACGATAAAGGGCGGCTTTATGGGTAATTTTATGCTTCGAGGAAAGTTCATTTGGGTCAGTCGGATAAGCATGAAAAAGGTTGGAGCAATAAATTGCAACTAGGGTAGGTTCAATTTTGACAGTGAAATTTGTACCTACATGTATAGTTATGTTACTCGTAAAAGCGTTATGTTATCCAGGCATTAAAATTAAGTGTAATTGAAAATTGATTAATTTTAAAATTTATTAAATAAATACAAGTTTATTATTTTTAATTGCATAATCCTATATGCATTTAATTACATAAGCATTATGACAGAAGAAATCAATTAAAAATTATATGACAGTCAAGTTCTTTTTGAATGGCTCATTTACATTGCTAAAAAAATGTTTTCTAATTGTCACAGGGTGGACTGGTAGCGAATGTCATAAGACATTTGAATAATCCATTGTAAGTTAAAGTTAGTTCAAGATGACTTATGAAATGCCTCACAGCTCAAATCATGGTTCTCATATCCTTTAGAACAGAACAATGCAGTGCAAGCACTAATATTTGACGGCACAAATACACATAATATTTACGTACTTTAAATTACCTTTTATATTTACTATCTTTATTTAATCTAAAATATAAAAATTAATGTTTGTTTGTTCGTATTTTATGCGCTGCCAAACGGTTCATCAGATTGCGCTAAAATTTTGTCAACTTATTGCTTGAACTTGCTGTTACATAGTACAATCAGAGGTGAGTAGCAAAGTTGGCAAGGGACGCCCTAGACGGAAGTTTATTGCCCGAATTGGCGATATATTGAAGATGGGTCAAACTAAAACTAAACTAAACCATGGAAGTATAAACATATATATGTAAAAAAAAGCGTGAAGTGCGTTAGAATCGTGCGAAATATAAGTCCGTAGTCTCTTATACATATCTACTAATATTATTAAGCAAACTTTTCTTACATTCGACACTAGTAATCTATTACTAGTACATTTTTGTAATCGATAGTGACTGGTAGGGAATGACATAAGGCATTAAGTCCGTCCCTTGTAACCGCTAGGTGCGAAACATTTGCAATAATGAATAAATAAATAAATAAACAATAATTAAGTAACAAGAAATGACCCATCTAGTAACAACAAAACAAACGGCTGGTTAAGACGATACACCGAAAAAGTGGCTCCAGGCTATCGTCGTACCGATCCGAGTGAATACATAATTTCTATAAACACTTGAAAAAACGCCGTCATAAGGTCTAAAATTCCGTAGCGCCCGCGACGGTTAAAAGCGCTTAGAAATTGTCAGAATCTTAAAATATTTTTTTTTAAATTATTGATTTAAGTAATCAAAATAATGAGCAAGTAAATTATGAATATTGATGTTATGAATATATTTGAGTGATTACCAAGTATAAAGATTAAGTAATTTCGTTGCAATTTCAACTATAGTGATTTTTTAGAGGGGTTTTCGCAAATAATTATGATCGAGTCAAAATTATACAACCGTGTTTTTGAACAAGCAAATTCAAGATATTAATTCACCTATATCAAAATTCCACTTTCGTTAGCGGTGTCCTATACTATTCCAATACTATTCGAAGAAAGGAGGTGCATTTTCGCGGTGTCGCCTTAATTAATAAATCAACATTTGCGGCATCGCTTGTGACCAGGTGCTACCGACAAACAGCTGGCTATTGGCACGCAAACCCTGCGCTTGCCGCGTGGGGTGGGGGTCATTGCACCCCCCGCTGATAGCCACAAGAGATATACATCTTTTGGAGAAATGTTGGGTAAGTAATTCTTGAGGCTTGGATGCAGGCATACTTTCAAACAACTTTCTCAGCCAAGTTCCAAGGCTTACAAGTTTCTGTAGATTAGAACTTATATAAAGAACTTGTTATCAAACGATATCAGTCAGTCTTATTTTTTATATTAATTTTCAAACTAATACTTAGACTTGGAATTAGAACTTGACCTTGACATGTAGGTACGTAATGAAGCATTACACATATAATTTATGAAGTATGTGGAAAAAAGCCACATATACGATTTAGTTATACACACTTTACCGTAACAACAAAATATATAAAGTACACAGCTGTAAATAGACCCCCCTCATAGATGTGGGAGATACTTGCCATAGCGGTCACGCAATTTGCCGGGCAATCGAAGTTTTTAATTAAATCGAAGTTTGTTGTTAAGGGGAAATATAATCTCAAATGGCTTAGCAAGATCCTTCGTTATGCCGAAAATATTGCAGCATTAATTTTGAAATAAATATATGGTAAAGTTGAGGATTAATGTTAAGGATTATGTTAGACGAAAACACGATTTCGTAAAATTTTCTCGATAGAAAAAAAATCCAAATTTACCTCCAAAATAAACAATAAACCGCTGTTATTCACAAAATACTTTAAATAAGATCATGAAACTTTGCATACTAACTGAACTAACTATAAAGCAGTGCTTATGTTATTTACTTTTTTTTTAAAAAGACCATTATTTTCACTGTAAAAAGAAATTACTTAAGCTACCGGCCTCTTGAAGCGTGATTCCCGCAGCACGGTCACTTCGCTCCGGCCTTTGAACGGGGAGGTTGTGTCGCTTACGATCAGAATATACATTACGCAACAGGACGACGTAAAATTAAAATGGGAAATAACCGTAATAAAAATAAGAAGCGGCTGGCTTGGCGTTAAGACACAGGCATAAATATGATAAACCTAATGAAATAAGTGTCTAACGACCTTTCTACTTACAGTATTAGTGATTACAAACATGTCGGTACATAGCATACGACGCGCGGGCAAGTGGGGATGAAATTAGAATTTGAGCTGACTTACTCTATACCCTTAATGGGAGACTGCTGCACTGACTGATATCCTAGTCTGTTTCCTTCTGTCACTTCTTAAGACAACCACGGGACGATGTTTGGATGTTCTTACTAGGGAACTACATCAATTTACATTTAATTATATCTAATGATTTCTTAAATGTACGCGAACACTACACATTGAATAAAACTAAATTTACGGATTCTATCGCGTTTACGTGTTTTGGTTAAAAATTTATATTAAAAAACTAAAGGTAGCCGGGCTAACAATGACATTGGGACGACAAACATCTCAGTCCACCCCGTGACCATGGGTGCTGTAAAGCACCCGAAACGTCGGGAATTAAAAATAAGTAAAAGTAATTAATTAAACGTGATAGAATCTGTAAATTTAGTTTTATTCAATTAATTATATCTATTAGTTTGCGTTCACATAATATAATTAAAATCGTGAATTATTTTTGTATATATCTTTATTTTAAGATTAGAAATTCGACATATATTTAAAATTTACCGAACCTCCCCGACGTGGACAAGATCTATTATTTAAATTTATGATAAGCGTAGTAGACCATTTATTTTACAAATTTAATGAGTTTAAAAAAACTGGTTTTTTTTTCTCCTCGGATAAAACAAATAGCCTGTATATCTCTCCTGGCATCGTTTTCGATTGCATTTAGGTCTTAGTAAAATGCAAACAGCTTTCCGAATGCAAAAGAAAGCAATCATTTCTATATAACGGACAGACACTTCAATTTTGTTTATATGTATAGACAACATAGTCTGAATACATATTTACACAATATAACTAAACTAAACGCCTAAACAAAGTTAATCGTAACTGCCACCAGGGTAATAACTTCGCAACGCAGTCCTAGCAAATTATTTCACAAATTTTTTTATATTTTAATTAAGTAAATATCACCCCTAACGCTGACTTCGGTGTATAAACTCTGGTAGGTATACAACTTGCGATTTCTTCTTTTGTTGCGGCTGTTCATGTATAAGGGTGACAAACGAGCGCACAGTTCACCTGATATTAAGTAGTTGCAGTGGCCCACAGACATTTATCCTCTACTACGAATCAAAATGCAGATGTGTTGTGACCTGTGAAGACTACGATTGAATGCCTCATTTCCATTAAAAGGGGTCTCCGGTTCTCTACACTAACCATGACGAAACAGAAGCGTTGAGCTGCTATTTTACGCTGGTATTCTGTGAGAACGTGGTCTTATCCGGTTGAGCCGACCCATTCGTAAAACTATGCTACTTATATATCTGCAGCATGGCTCTACCACGTTATGACTGGTGATCACTTAAAATCAGGTGAGAAAAAAATTACATGGTTTATAAGAAATACTGCCGACTCATATTATGGATATTAGCGTTCGCATAACTTGCACAAACATCTGAATAAAATGCAAATGTCTAACGTCTAACATATGCATGTCCTTGTCTGCGCTAAGAGTGACTTTCTATCGCAAAGCGCGTTTATAGCGTTTGGTTCACACGGAGCCGGATTCGAAGCAGTTGACGCCCGGACGTTATGTCCACTAAATTAGATCGAGGATGTTAAATAATATAAATTATATTATTAGTTAAATATAATTCTCTAAATGTGATCCTTCCCCATTTAAGCCGATCGATTCGTACTGCACCCGTAACATAGTTGCGGCTTAGCACTGCCACATAGTAAAAGATTTTAAAAAAATGAACACCATCCATCCATTACAGCCCTTTTTAAGTCCACTGCCGTATGCCATCCCCAAGGAATGTCACCAACACGAATTAGACAAATTTTATCACGGTTAACTTATTTTTAATTCCCGGCGCATCGCAAAAGGATTATTAGACTAAAAATATCTGTAATAAAGTAAAGTACGTGAGGGTAATATTGTCACCTTAAGCTTTGCCGCCCTATAAAACCAAAACTAAGAGAACAGAGACAAAATCGCAATGTCATATACTATAACCAATATTTTAAGAAAAAAATAGCAAACTATCTCCGGTAATAATCAGGAACACTTCGAAAAATCAACCTAAAATAAACTAACTTATACAATACTTAAATCGACTAAAATATTTACTATAATGTCAACTGTCATTGGAGCCATGGTAGCTCAGATGGTTAACGCTCGCTGTAAATATAACCGAACGTTAGTAACCCGGGTTCGATCCCCGCCGGCACCAATGAAATTGTTAATTGCAATTTTAAGTGCTGATTTACCACGTGCTCTGCGGTGAAGGAAAACATCGTGAGAAATAAGGAAAAAAATATTTCGCAGACATGTGAAGTTCGCCAACACGCATTGGGGCAGCGTGGTGGACACTTCAACCCTCAGAAGTCCACGGGTAGACATAGTCCTTTAGGGAGAATTGTCTCTTGGCAAGCGGATTGCTATCCAATCGCAATCGTAGTGACCGTGTGCTCGTGGCCTAATAGAATAGTTCAGTTAGTTACCTAGTTTCATCCTGTGCATATCGTAAAAGGCGACTCGTAACAAACATTTGTATATCATAACATCAAGGTAAACTCAACAAATAAGTAAAAATAGTTATTTGTTGAGTTTACCTTGCCCTAAAACCCTCTCAGAAATGAGGGGAGGCCTATGCCCAGCAGTGGGACGTATGTAACTTTACAATGTCAAAATGGCGTCGATGAACCTTTTTGACTCTGTATTATTTGATTGACTGATGAAGAGCTATCGTATCACAGAGTCAACAATGCAAACAAGGCTGTATTTTTTGAGTTAGAAGAAAGTGACCATATTAACCGAATAACCATATTACACTTACCCTTATGTATATACCATAGAATAAAATATTTGTGTACCGTGTAGAAAAAACTAAGTCTAAAAGCACTTTAAGAATGAATGTATTTATATGTCAATTGTTATAAATATGTATTATGTTGTAACCGCATTTTGTCCTTAAATTATAAATCCAAAATATCTGCACATTACGACGTATTGACGGTAAAGTGGCGTTTAGAAAGTGTCGTTTTCAATTTTCAGTAAGCCCGGAGACCTTAGCTTATCCCACGTACGCAGATTGTTTCGCATGTAAGGAAATAACAGATTGTTTTGTCTATCTTGAGTAACTGTGTTTATAAAACACCGTACGAATACGGTGATGCAAAATCGATATTCGGGCCGTTCAGTTATCCGAGCCATATAATGGGCACGCGCCGTGTTTATGCCTCCGTGTTATTGTAACACACGACGCCGTAAAACTTGACACGTGTTTATCTAGACTAGATTTTGCTCACAAATTTGAAACAATAGTCGAGGGACTAGAGTTGTCTTTTGAAAAGTAGAATGTCAAATCTTTGTTGATATGAATATAAGGATAAATATAATTCTATCATACGTGCGACATATGATTAGGTAGGTAATCGGTTTACGTATGCTATTTTAATTACGCTGAATTCACACATTTTAAAAAATAAACATTAATATTGATCGCACTTCGTATTTCGCTGTAGTGCAAGTTCCGTACCCAACATTTTGATGATTTAACATTTGACAAAAATATTTTTATTTTTTATTTATTTGCTTTTTAAGGGAAACATACAGTACAATAAAAAATACATTATAAAACGCATAAAAGTAAACCTAAAACCAATGAAGTTTTTACAGATATCTATCTAATACATAGTAAAAGCTTGCCACCACAATGACATGAATAAAAATTAATTTTTTTTTAATTTTAACTTTATAAAAACTATACATATTTGAAATCACAATCTAATTTTATTTTTATTTATTTTATAGAAGAGGGTGACAAACGAGCACACAGTCCACCTGATGGTAAGTGGATAGGTACTGCGGCCCATAGACATCTACATTTTTCTTCAATTGAGAATGAATATGTAGGTGCGTTGGCAAATATGACTAATAATAAATATAAATAATAATAAGACGGAATAAGATCGAATGCCACTTTTCCAGTGAAAGGGTCTCCGGTTCTCTACACTCACCATACGAAACACAGTAGGCGAAACCGGGGATGGTTGACTACAGGGCAGGTTGACTTGACTTACTGTCAATAACTCAATCTACTCGAAAGTGTTGCCTCATTCAACTAGGAACGAGAAACTGTTTTATCCCCCTCCCCCCCCTCAGGCACCAGGAGCGTGGTATCGCGAATGCACGTCGTTCGGGAGATGAGCATATTATCGAAAAACAAATCATATGAGTAACTATTTTCGTCATAATATTTTTTGTATTAACGCCTAAATGCTCGTTGTTATTTACTTTCAAGTCAATTAAAATAAATGTTTTTCCTAGGTATAATTCTGTTTTAATTAGCTCCAGTTTTGAGGCTATACCATGCGGTTAAAAATTAAAAATCGACCCGGGGCTGATAGACCAACCTAGTTCGGGGCTAATTGACCACCCAGTTAACCTACCCTCATAGTAGTCTGGGTAGACTTAATATGGAATAATGTCGGTTTTTTTTTCAGTGTTACAGAATCATGCGAACGTACAAAAGAAAGACTTATCGAGGAAGTACACCCAAAGACGCCTCCGATAGAGCATTAATTCTACAACAAAATAATTTTATATATACGACATAAAACACAATACATATACAAATAAGTAAAAAAAACTGGCAGCGATCACCGAATGGTTAGAGGCACACTGAACCTAAACGTTAAGTTGGAGAGGTCTCGTCTAATGAAGTCAACGCTCCGTCCCCCTAGTGCTCTAATCCAGAATCCCGAAACCTTTCAGCTCGAGTTACGTAACCGCTTTCAGTGCCTAGAAGAAGCAATGCAGTAGACAATATGAATGACAAGCTAGTGGAAACTGTCCATGCGGTTGGAGCTAAGTTCTGCAAGACAAGCCGCAGAAGAACACAAAAACTATCCGATCACACTCTTAATATCATGGCTGTTAGACCGGAGATGAGGCTGCAATTGTCAACAAATTTGACAATACGCAATAAACGCAACAATTGAAGCATACAGGTAACTGAACAGACAGATCTCCAAGTGCATGCGGCGAGACTTACGCAACTTTAATACCGCTCGTATTAAAGAAGCGACCGAGCAAAACCAGGGCTCCAAAGTCTTTGCCAGAGATCTGTCTGCCAGAAAGAGCCAACTGTCAAAGCTGAAGACTGAGTATGGCAGCATCGTTTCCGGGACACCTGAGATTTTGAGTGAGATTGAGAGGTTCTATGGGCAGCTGTACACATAATCGTTGGAGTCACACACAAGTGTGAGTAACGATCCACAAGCAAGTCTTATCCGACACTATTCAGATGATATTCCGGACGTCAGTCTGAGCGAGATTAGAACGGCTCTCCAGCACCTCAAAAACGGCAGGGCCCCAGGCAAGGATGGAATTACAGCGGAGCTTCTGAAAGCGGGTGGAACACCGGTACTTGAAGTCCTTCAAAAGCTCTTCAATTCCGTCCTCCATGTTGGCACTACTCCGGAGGCGTGGAGCAGAAGTGCGGTGGTCTTGTTCTTTAAGAAAGGCGACAACGCTCTCTTGAAGAACTACAGACCGATTTCCCTTCTGAGCCGCGTCTACGTGCTGTTTTCGAGTCATTACGAATCGTCGTCTTACACGCAGACTCGATAACTTTCAGCCTTCCGAACAAGCCGGTTTCCGAAAAGGCTTCAGTACCATAGACCACATACATACCCTACGGCAGATTGTACAGAAGACTGAAGAGTACAATCTGCTACTTTGCCTCGCGTATGTGGACTATGAGAAAGCCTTTGATTCCGTCGAAATTTGGGCGATGCTAGTCCCTTCAGCGGTGCCAATTTGACTGTCGGTATATCGAATTGCTGAAGTGTTTATACAGTAGGGCTGCGATGGCTATCCGAGCACAGAACCAGAGTTCGAAACCTATTTAACTGCAGAGAGGTGTAAGACAGGGTGACGTTATATCCCCGAAACTCTTCACTGCTGCATTGGAAGACGTTTTCAGGCTACTGGACTGGAAAGGATACGGTAACATCAATGGCGAGTACATCACTCATCTTCGACTTGCCGATGATATAGTCCGTACGGCGGCCACATACGTAGCGATATACCTGAACGGTATACCGGAACTGAAGGCTTGTGCAAGTATACCTAACGTCCATAGTGACCACACACGATTCAAGTATGCCTGTGCAGTCTCAATTCTGCGCCTGTGACAAACCGAAGAAGTCGAGTTGTGCAATAAGTATTTTGTGAAATATGCCACCGGCACCCACAAATGATGACGTTTTGGCTATTGGTTTGGTGCTAGCTATTAAGAAAAAAGAGAAGTGTAAGAAGAAAGGTTCTGTATTGTGTAAAGAATGGTTACTGAAAAGAAATAAGTATTCCCACGCCAACCTTTTAAATGAATTGAAATTCACTCAGAAGGACTGGCACAATTATTTGCGTATGGATGGACACACATATTTGGAACTCTTGTCCTTAGTAACGCCATTGATACAAAAGAATGACACGATAATGCGCCCAGCGATAATACCGCATGAAAGGTTAACAGCAACTTTGAGATTCCTGACGACTGGTAGAAGTTACGAAGATCTTAAGTTTTCTACAATAATATCACCTCAAGCTCTAGGCGACTGAAGCGTTCCGACACACACGCTCATGCATACTTGCACAAACTAGTTTGCGCAGGTGTACAGATCTGTGTTTTGATCTGCCTATCAGACTTGTGCAAGTCAGGAAACTTGTGCATGTTTTGTCACACACACGCTCCGGTATACTTGCACACGCCTTCAGTTCCGGTATACCGTTCAGGTATACCGTTCAGGTATGTGGCCGCCATTATGGCAGAATCGCTGTAGGACCTAAGCACTATGCTCTATAACCTCAATGGTGTCTCCCAACGGATAGGTACTAAGATGAACATGGACAAAACAAAGATCATGTTTAATGTCCATGTCACACCTATGCCGGTAGTTTTTGGGAGCACTTTGCTTGAAGTTGTTAACGAGTACGTTTACCTGGCACAAATAGTCCGACTAGGTAAGTCCAACTTCGACCGAGAGGTCAATCGACGGATTCAACTCGGCTGGGCAGCGTTGAGAAAATTATGACACATCTTCTCGTCAGGCATACCTCAAACTCTGAAAACTACATCGTACAACCAGTGCTTAATTGCCAGTGATGACTTACGGATCTGAGACGTGGTCCTTCACTGCTGGCCGTATGGGGACGCTCAGCGAGCTATGGAGAGGGCTATGCTCGGAGTTTTTCTGCGTGATAAACTCAGAAATGAGCACATCCGCAGTAGAACCAGAGTGACCAGCATAGCCCAACGGATTAGTAAGCTGAAGTGGTAATGGGCCGGCCATATATCTCGAAGAACCGATAACCGATGGGGAAGAAAGGTTCTCGAGTGGCAGCTTTGTACCGGTAGGCGTAGTGTAGGGCGACCCCCCACTAGATGGAGTGACGACCTGGTAAGACATACAGGAAGTCGATGTATGCAGGTGGCTCAGGACCGTGCTTTGGGGCATTACTTGGGGGAAGCCTATGTTCAGCAGTGGACTCGTGAAGGGCTGTAATGATGACGATACAAATAAATAAAATTTCAGTGTCTATATGTAATGTAAAATAACAGCTTTTTACCCAATGCATATGAAAATATACGGTACTTATAATAAGAACACAATATTTTTTTAAATTTTTGCCTCTCTGTCTGTTTGTTACGGCTAATCTCCGAATTGGTTGGACCGATTCTATCATACTTTCACTGTTAGATAGCTGATGTTACAAGGAATAATTTAGACTACTTTTATTTTAGAAAAAGAATGACGATTCCAAGCAAACATATTAAAACCTATGAAATTCATCGTAATAAATTACATTCACGGGAACAGCTGAAAAGCAAATGGAGAGAAAAATTGCAAAAATAAATCTTTAGACAAACCGTCATTTTCAAACTTAATATACCTTTAAGTGACTAGCTTTTAACATCAAATTACGTCGGGCAATTACGAAACATCGAATATAAATGTTAAGCGGAACGAAGGAAACCAACTTAACGACGGTCCCGTCACCCGGACCCGCGCCTGATTAATAGTTCCAATATCGGTTAATAGCTTTATAATTGAGATGGCGGTGTGCTGGTACAAGGATGCAAAATATAGCAGACAGATAAAATAAAGACTCGTAGACTTATGACTTATAAGAGGTCGAAAGGCACTGTATTTTAAAATATATACTAAGCTAGCTGTTCCGCGCGACTTCGCCCACGTGTAATTTTTTTGGGTTTTATTATTTTTGCGCGGGACTCATATTATTTTCTAAAATAAAAGTAGCCTAAGTTACTCCTTATAACATCAGCTATCTGCCATTGAAAGTCCCGTGAAAATCGGTCTCATCGTTTCGGAGATTAGCGGGAACAAACAGGCAGTCAGACAAGAATAATAAAAATTGTGTTTTTGTCATAACTACAGTATATATTTTTATATGCATTTAGTAAAACGCTGTTATTTTGACATTACAAACAGACACTTTAATTTTATTCATTTGTAAAAAAAACTCGAATGAGTAGGCTAGGTTCAAACCTATTACCTGCTTCTGTCGCTAATCAGCAGTGCCTGCACTGCTGTGCTTCGGTCTGCAGGGTATGTTTTAGTCTGAAGGGTATAGAGCCAGCATAATTACAGGCTGTAAGACATTCCATGTTAGCACTCAGAGGTGACAATGGATCTGTAGGGAGCTTTCATTGTTTGAATTTCATTAAAAAAATGTTCTATCGTGATATACGTAGCTGTGCCATGCTCTGTACTAAGACTGCAACACGGATGAGTCTGCTCGATCGGGGAAGGATCACTCTCTCACAGAATACCAGCGTAAAGCAGCAGCATAAGGCTGTTGTGTTTCGTATGATAAGTGAAGAGAACCAGATACTTTTTGCATGTCATGGATATTGTAACCATTCTAACAAAACCAGAAACAAAAATCAATATATTGGATTTTTTCAAAATATTAGCTTTAATTCAGATTTGAAATAGGACTTGCACTCAGATGTCGGATCCTCTGTTGCATTACTGAGTTGGGTACTCAGTAACGCAACAGAGGATGAGGAAAGTTGTCCGGAAAAAAATACTTATAATTGATAATATCGTTAAGACGACACATCGAAAAAGTGGCTCCAGGCTATCGCCGTACTGATCCGAGTGAATACATAACTTCTATAAACACTTGAAAAAACGCCGTTATAAGGTCTAAAATTGCGTAGCGCCCGCGACGAATAAAACCGCTTAAAAATTGTCAGAATCTCAAAATATTTAAAAAAAATTATTGATTTAAGTAATAAAAATAATGAGCAAGTAAATTCTGAATATTGATGTTATGAATATATATGAGTATAGTGATTTTTAGAGGTGTTTTCGCAAATAATTATGATCGAGTCAAAATTATACAATCGTGGTTTTGAACAATCAAATTCAAGATAAAAACATGAATTTACCTATATCAAAATTCCACTTTCGTTAGTGGTTTCATAGTCCTATACAATTCGATGAAAGGAGGTGCATTTTTTCGCAGTGTCGCCTTAATTGTATCACAAAAAACAAAATCAAAAATCGTAGCTACGTAAAAAGGATCCTACCCACAGTCGGGCCAAAAATTATTTATGTATTAAAAATAACCGTTTAGATCTATTCATTGATAGAATAAAATAATTTACAATAAAATCTCGCATCTCACTACCGCCAGTCGAATCCCAGCACAGGTTGAGTTAAAGTGGTTAGAGGGAAGTACTTAGTAGCGTTAATTAGCATTGGTTGTATTCTTTAAAAATGTACCTAAGCAATCATGTTTGTATCCATAATTAGTTGATACAAGAAATAATTTTAATCCCTCAACCGACGCATATCATAACAATAATATTAAGTAAACAGATTATAACACACATCGAACGCGAAGCAGAGATGTAGTGCTCTATTGCCACCAAATCAAAAATCGGAGTCCAATCACTTCCTCCTCCAGCTTTATATTGCAATTAAATATTTAAAAAAAATACACCAATAGCAAGAGATTTCAATTAATACTTCTGACGTAGTTATAAGATAAAATTTAGATTATTATATAAAAACGGAGTCAATATAAATAACATAAGTTACGCGGACGATATGGTGTTGTTGAGCCCATCGATCAGAGCACTGAGAAAATTAGTAAAATTTGTGAATCATATGCTAGTACTCATGGGCTTATATACAACACAAAAAAGAGTGAGCTAATGATTTTTGGGGCAGACGCTAAGAGAGGAGCTAACTTACCGCCTGTAATTTTGTGTGGGTCAGTTATAAAAAGAGTACCTCAGTTTAAGTAGTACAGTGGGCACTGGCTCACTGAAAACATGAGCGATGACTGTGATATTGAGAGAGAACGCAGAGCACTGGCAGTACGTTGCAACATGCTGACTCGCAGATTCGCCAAGTCCTCTAGACAGGTTAAAATAATGCTTTTCAAAGCATTCTGTCAAACTTTTTATACGTGTAGCATGTGGGTTGGTTACACGCAGCGGACGTATAGTGCACTGCGCGTGCAATATAACAATGCGTTTAGGAATTTGATGGGACTAGCTCGTCACTGTAGTGCATCTACTATGTTCGCGGAGGCACGTATCGATGACTTTTACGCTATAGTGCGAAAGACATGCGCTTCGCTTCTTTTTCGTATTAGAGACTCTTCTAATAGCATCTTAACCGCCTGGATCCGCATTCACATGCATAAGAATTAAAATGTGAATTTAAGTAATTATAATAAAATGTATTTTTTTAATATAAGTAAGTTTTAGTAATTAATGATATTGTTGTTAAAATGTATGATTTTTTTTCTTTTCTTAAATTTTTAAGCAATTTAACTAATCAACGATACTATAATAATGTTATGTTACTAACCAATTTATGGACTCTTGTCTGAAATAAAGATTATTATTATTATTATAAATAGTTCATTGAAAATAATTTCACTTAGACATCAGTCGGTATGGATGTAAATGAGATATCTTGCGAAAACCTGAACTTATCAGTTTGATTTCTTTTATTAGTTTTAGATTTTGACTCTTGACAAGCCTTTTGATTTTTACTATTGTAAGCCGTCCAATTCATTAATATTTGACAATTTTTTTCTGTAACAAAATATGGCAACAAAATATGTTGACTCTACGGCCGTCAGCCGCCGTAGTCAACATCACCCGAAGATGCCTCGTGTAGAGGCGAAACACGTGTCGTATTATCATCGATGGTGTGTCTTTCCTAGAATAGTGGTGTTGGGAGTAGTGGCGCTGGGATTAGTGATGACGGGATTAGTGCACGCAATTGAGGGAGGGCGGGAGGTGCTCTTCAAACTAGGGAAGACACATCATTTTATTTTATTTAGCGGATGGTTGCAAAGTAACTATTAATATCTTTATTAAAATATGAATCACCAGTATCAAGCAGTAAAAAAAATCGTGTTAAATAAACAGAAACAATTTTTGTCGCTTTACAAGAAATACGTATTTCTAATTAATAAAAGTAAATTGATTATTCAAAACGTTAGATACATGAGCGTTCGAGGTGTGCAATTTTGGATTCCAATTATTATTATTATAATATATACTTTACAGTAGAAAAACAAATAAGAGTGAGTAAAACTTAGGAGGTAGGTACAATAAAACGGTCTCATCGCTAAAAAGCGATGATTAGGAGAAAAGTGTACTAATTGACAGTTAACTTACATACTCATACCTAAATTAACTAAACCAATATATTATTATATTTACAAAATAAAACACATATATACGTACAAAATATGACATACATACATAAGAATAAATAGGCAAATTTATATAAAAATTACATAAATAAATACAGAAAGGATACAAAAATCTAAAAGTTGATAACGTGTGATTATTGCATCGATAGGTAGTGATAGTGATTTTGACGTCACCCCGATTGTAGGTTACTACAACCAAATTACAAAAAAAAATTTGAGCCACTCCACTCACGCCCTCTGTACCAGTTGCAGAAACACCCATGCCCGATACGTGTCTTCCAAAAAAGGGCTCAGCGAATTAAAGTTAATTGAACAAAAGAACATGTTTCGTCAAGTGTTGCACGTACGTGTACAAGCGACGCCTGAACTTTGTGGTGACATATTTCCACCGTCCATATGCATTGATTTTTTTATGTTTTTTTATTTTTAATTATGATTGCGAGTAGGCAATATGGAGTAAGTATAAAAATTGCATTTTTTATTTTGTTAACAATTCATTGGCGAAACTTTTGTAGCTATTAATTCTATTCGTAGTCGTATTAATTTTAGAACATATTAGAGGTGAAAGTGGTTTTTACGTATTACGTATTATAGAATATTCACGATGTCACACGTTGGCATTTGGATCTTGTGATGTTATGGGCTAGAAGTGCGTGAACAGAACATGAGTACCAATAATGGAGATGACGATGCAGAGCGATAGATTATCTGTTACTAATTTGAGTTGGAAGGATTGTGCAAACTAATGACATGATCGATATTAGAAAAACATCGATATCCGATAAATATACAACATCGATGTTTTAGGTGGCAAAATATATAATAATAATTTATTAATTACATATATTTTATTTCAGTTATTATAAAAATGTACATTCCCAATATATTTTGGGTACACTCTGCAATAAAATTAGCTTTTTCAGAAGTTTTCCTTTTACTATTTGTTCTTTTCTTGATTTAGATGTTGACCAGCTTTTGATAAATCTTCCCGAAGCTGTCGAAGTCGCGGTGCAGCACATATGTTTAATGGTTACATCATCTTCTTCATTCTTCAACTTTGGAGAGGTGGATCCTAGGAATTGCCGTAAAAGTAATGAATCCTAATGGCTTAGAACATATCGATGTTTCGATATTATTCTTGTAACATCGATGTGTCAATGTTTTCGAGGACGTAATATCGATGTTTTCCTGTTAAACATTGATGTTTATGTACCATCAATGAAAATCGATCATCCCTAATATGGTTCACCAGTGAACTATTAATATGTAAGATGTAATGATTAAATTAATGAATTACTATTCCGGGTCTAGATGTTATTGTATATATATATATATATATATATATATATATATATATATATATATATATATATATATATATATATATGGATATTTTTGTATATATGTCAATTCCTAGTGTTAAAGTATTCCTAACGTGAAATAAAGCCAAAACACCATTAGTGAATCCGTTCATTAATTGTAGTTGTTTAAACGAGCTAGCTATCAGCAGGAGCCACGACCACTCCGGAATGACAGGAAGCTTTCAGCTGATTAGATCACAGGGAAAGGGTTGGCACCCTCCAGACGACTGCGCTACGGGGGTGCTATACAAATTGTGTAGGCGCAGATATCCCGCTTATTTACAATTATATTGCATGAAAATTGCATTTAAAATGAGGCATCCATGTTAGTCTTTAGGGGTGACAACGCATCTATCTGCATTTTGATTATTAATCGCGATTAAATGTAGATGTCTATGGGCCGCAGCACTCTATCTTAGCCTTCAAGGGTGACAACGGATCTGCATTTTGATTCTTAATCTAGAATAGATGTATTTTTTTATATGAGAATATTCTGATGGTAAGTGACTACCGTCGCCCATGAACAACTGCAACACCAAGGTTACATTGCCGGCCTTTAAAAAAAGAGTACAATTTTTCTTGAAGGTCCCTAAGTCGTATCGGTCCAGAAAAATCGTTGGTGGTAGTCGATTTCACAAGGAAGTTGTGCGAGGAAGAAAACTTCGTGTAAGTCGCACAGTGGTGGACAGCCAATCATCCAGATGGTATGGATGGTACCACAAGCTTTTTCGCGATGTGCTATGGCGGCTGAAATTGGTGTTTACGGGCCATGGCATCCACTTATCATCAGGTGGACTGTGTGCTCCTTTGTTATACTTATTCTATACAAAATCAGAGTGCGATTGCAGCATTAAGGAGAAATATAACCTCAAATGGCTTAGCAAGATCCTCCGTTATGACGAAAATATTGCAGCATTAATTTTGAAATAAATATATGGTAAAGTTGAGGATTAATGTTAAGGACTATGTTAGACGAAAACACGATTCCGTAAAATTTTCTCGATAGAAAAAAAATCCAAAGTTACCTCCAAACTGAACAATAATAAACCGCTGTTATTCATAAAATACTTTAATTAAGATCATGAAACTTTGCATACTAACTGAACTAACTATAAAGCAGTGCTTATTTTATTTACTTTTTTTTAAATACCATTATTTTCACTGTAAAAAGAAATTACCTAAACTATCGGCGTCCTGAAGGTTGATTCCTGTCGCCCCGTTAGTATCGCTTCGGCTTTTGAAGGGAGAAGTTGTGTCGCTTACGATCAGAATACACATTACGCAACAGTACGACGTAAAATTAAAATGGGAAATAACCGTAATAAAAATAAGAAGCGACTGGCTTGGCGTTAAGAAACAGGCATAAATATGAAAAACCTAATGAAATAAGTATCTAACGACCTATCTACTTACAGTATTAGTTATTACAAACATGTCGGTACATAGCATACGACGCGCGGGCAAGTGTGGACGAAATCAGAATTTGAGCTGACTTACTATATCCCCTTAACCAAAAATATTGTTTTTAAATTTATTATGTACTTTTTTCACATTCTACTGCTACATGACGGAACTTCAGTATAAATATAGATATTATTATGAATAGATAATTTATTATGGATTAGTAAGCTGAAGTGGCAATAAGTCGGTCTTATAGCTCAAAGAACAGACAACCGATGGGGTTTCGATTGGCAGCGACGCGTCGTGCTGGTAGGCGAAGTGTAGGGCGGCACTCCGCTAAATAGAATGACGATCTGGTAAGACATGTAGTTTGTCTCACTCGGCGAATTCAGCCTTTTTTTAGGGTTCGGCCGAGCATCGAATATTAACGGCGGAGTACCAAGTTCTCGGCCTTAATTATATTAAAGTGAAAAGTGAAGACAAAAAACCAGTTTTTATCATTATTATTATATATAAGACACATTAAAACATCAGGAACATGAGAAACTGCAGAAATGTTGAGAACGTACATAAGAATCTATAACAGAAATTATTATTAATAATATTTAAAACTTAAGACAGGAAGATTGTGATGCATAAACAATAGTTTTTCGGCCCTATTTGGGTCTAGTTTGTTCCTTTTTGCTTCATATACTAAGCCCGCCTCTGAAAAAGCCGTTAACTGTAAACTGAACTGGCGCGTGTCGATAAGTATTGGAGCCGCAACTTTTCCCAAGATGGGGTAATGACCTTTATTATACAACCACCATTTATATAGATTTGCATCTCTTAAGGCCCTTGGTACGCTTAAGTAATGATCTAACTCTGCTTCAGCAGAGTTCTGAGGATCATTAGGTTGGTAACTGGTTGATGCGTCAGCAGCTTCTTCAAAACACTCCCCGAATAGATTATGAGCTTCAGAAGCAGTATGGTCTCTATCTATCATTCTAGTTCTTTTTTTCTGCTGGCTCTGCGTCATTGTCAAGTTCATATCTTCTGTGTCTAGCGATATTTTAGAGCTTCTCTTAGGACAGTCTTGCGACACAGATTAATAAGTAGTTTACTTGCGAGCCTGATCTGCTTGATAAGTATTATAAAAGTTGATTTTATAGCGTGGGTCTAAAACGGTCGAAAGGAGATACTCAGTTTTAAAGAATCGATACCAAAAGTACTTGATATCGAAAAAAAAAGTATCGAGTAAGTACTTGTATTTATTCGTATCGTTTCGTCCCTAACTCTGTATAAGGGAAATAACCGCGCGCCGCCTGCTACCGCGTTTTTTTAAAGCCGAGTTTTCGGCCGAGTACTCGGCCCAATCTACGCCGGGTACTCGATGGCCGAGTACTCGGCGAATCACTACTCGTTCCATGTCTAGTCGATGGATTCAGATGGCTCAGGACATGCTTTATGGTATTCACAATGAATGTCACAATGAAGGCTTATGTTCAGTTGGAGTTGTGAAGGACAGTGATGGTGGTGATGATGATGATGATTTTTTTGTTTCATACCTAACCAGCAAATAGTAACAGTAGTATTCATAATAAGCTATATCTGTAACAATCTTAGCTCATCTCGATGAGGAGGTACAGGCAACATCTAGGGAGATATTTTGAGATCCGGAGAACAACTTTTCTTATAATGCTAAAGTAATTCTTTTGAATCTTAAAAAAAATATTACCAATATTCACCAATTATTCACCATAAATTATATACCAATATTTTCAGTTTAAAGATCTTTATTTCTGAATAAGACAATCGTCACTTACATGAGAACAATAACTATATAAACTTAGTAATAACAATTACTAAATGCACTAAATATGGGTATAATTAAAACTTTGTTGGGTGTCGCTTTTGAGAAGCGAATCTTTGTTACTTATTCAATTTTAGACGTGGTAGAGCCATGCTGGGTGAATACAGCATGCTGCATGAATGGGTCGGCTCAACCTGGGAAGGACCACGCTCTCACAGAATACTAGCGTAAAATAGCAGCTGAACACCGCTGCGTTTCGTATGGTGAGTGCTCTACACCGGATACCCTTTTTACCGATAAGGAGGCATTCAATCTTAGTTCTCACGGGTGACTGCGCATCTGCATTCTAATTCGTAATCGAGGATAGTTGTCTATGGGCCACGGCAACCACTTATCATCAGGTGGTTCGTGTGCTCATTTGTCACCCTTAGGGCCAATCCTCATTTGCGGTTCACAGTTCGTTCTCGGTCTGATTTATTATATTATTGAAATGGGATTCTTGCAAAAATTCACAGTTACAGATAGTATGAATGCATGCACATATAAATATTGTCAAGTAAAAAAATATGTATGTGCATTCATACTATCCGTAACAGTCAAGTTTCACTCGAATCCCATTCCAATAATATAATAAATCAGACGGAGACCGAACTGTGAAAGGCAAATGAGGATCAGCCTAGTTCTACAAAAAAATTTAAAACAAAAACATGAGATGTCATAAATCATAATTAAATGGAAATTAACATCTACAACGAAATTAAGCAATAAATACCTGATATTATCAGGGGCTCTCAGTAACAGTACATGTTTTCCTTGTACTACACATACTTGTAACAGAAAATGTAAAGTGCATGCTAATATTCGTATTTCGTATTATAAAAAAATGTAATGCACATACTAAAAATATTCTGCTTAATTTTTATTTGTAATAATTCACATTTCAAACCTAACATTTTTTTACTTACTTGGATGACTTTATGAGCAGTATCAAACTGCTATTAGCATCAAAACCTGTTCTTTAATTTTTCCATTATAAATATAGTATCCAGTTTCAGTCATATACACCTACTCATACTTGAATATTCACACTTTCAAGTAATTTACCCAAAATAGTTATAGCGACATTTTTTTAATTAAACTCATTTATGTATTGCAGTATGACATTTTGTCTGACACACCAGAATTACCCAGACAGTCAAAGAGGATCAGGGTCAAAGATGAGAGAGGTGATCTCCTATCTGTCACAAATTACAGTAGACTACTGCTATAGGAGTCCTGTGGCTGTGCTATAGGAGTCTACTAAGGGGAGTCTATTACCAAAAGTTTTAATTAAATAATAAAGAAAAATGGTGAAGAAAAATTAATTTTTAAAAATTGAGACCTTTTCATTTTTATCTTTTAAATTCAAAATTCATGGTAATGATTATTTTAACTGATTTTACTGCGCATTGTAGGCAAAAACGTTCTTGCCTATAAATCACATTCAATATGGGAATTTCAAATAAAAGTAGAAGCCTTATTTAGTTGTATTTTCAAAAACCCTACATTTCGCCTACAAACCTATGTTCAGCAGTGGACTTGAAAAGAGCTGTAATGATAATATGATGGCCCACTCTGGCCTCGTCTGGGTAGTATTCTGAATGGTGATGTTATTTAGATTCAAGATAGTCAAGGACCATTTATTTTAAAGTTGTTTTTAAGCCCCCAAGATTTTCTGATAAAATATAGCCTAGACCACTCCTGGCATTGGTCTTTATCTATTTGTGCAGTTTCATTACAATCGGTTCCACCATTCAGAAGAGTAGCCAATAAACAAAAATTATAAAATATTTATTTATGTCTATATGGACTGCAAATAACCCCATAAGCTCAATTTAAGGTGGTTATTGCAATATAACAGACAGACATTTCAATTTTATTTATAACTAGCAGGCCCGGTAGATGTTGTTCTGCCCTTTCTGATTGGTGGTCTTTATGGTCTGTTTCGGTGGGTTTCATTTCCACATACACACTTTTAAAATTATAGATTTATTATACATATAAATTTTAGGTACATTAGGACAAATACAACCATCAGCAGCCATAACAACAATAAAATTAAAAAAAGGACAAACATAACCCTTTGGTTCTAACGTAACGGTCATTTACTGCCTACATACAAAATTTTATGTAATTCTATCCATTAGTTTTATTTGTGAATTGTGAACACACAATTTTTCTACAGATTTATTGTATGTATATAGACCTAGCAATCTGCCCCAGCTTAGCACGGGTGATTTCTAGATCTCGAAAACAGCACCACCTATTGGGTATACATGTGAATCTAACCCATCCATGGACTCATTCAAACACACAAACAAATTCATCAAAATCAGTCAAGCTGTTTTTAAGTATTAGCAAGAATAAGACAGCAATTGATTTTTATTTATAGGAGACGTATTAATGGTACAGGTGGCAGAGAGGATTTCAATAGTGCTTTGGGTGAAATTGGTAACGCTGGCTGTTGCTACTGATTTATTTTGTAAATACAGTGGACCCCCTGTAATCAACTTACAGGTAGATTCGAGTGGCGGTATGAATCCGCCATGGGGGAGGTGTCCTTCGTGAATATGTGGACAAACAAGTTGCAATTAGTTCACGCCACCACAAATCTAACTTGACGCATATTGTCTCAGTTCAAATGTGACAGTAGTAGTGGCCTAGCGGGCATTCATTATCTACTGTTTGGGTATTCATAATCTGTCGGATGACAAGGTACTCTCCTTCAAAAAGTTGCGAACAATCAGGGGGCTGTGGCAGTACTCTATAATCTGAAAAATTTGATAATCTCACACCGCCTTGCAAAATGTTTGTCAGATTATGAGGGGTCAACTGTAATGGATTAAAGTGATTCATATAATCAAAATCAACCTAAGAAAGATGTGTACTTGTGTATAAACATAACATGATAATGCGAGTACAGATAACATATTATGTAAATCTCTCAAGATATTTTTTTCATTTTTAGATTTTTGGGCTTGTTCTTTGTCAGCATCACCAGAGATCAAGATAGATTGCTATAATTGCATGTCACCATAAAACATAGTTGAAAACATTAATTCAACTTGCTTCTTATTTATTATAATATGGCCAATGTTCTTAAATAAATTGTTCTGGCATGACATTCTTAATTGCTTACACATTTATCCATATCTGCAATCTCCAGAAAGGCCCTTATGCAACAGTACTTCATATTGTTCCGCCCACATGACGGGCTTTTAAAATACTGTACGCCCACAACCCAATCAGTCTGAATGCTTATTAAAATATTCCTAATGAATATGCTCAGTATATAATTTTGTGGGAGTCATCAAAACCAGTGGACTTATCCTGATTTAGCATGGCTCAGGACAGTAAACAAGTGAAAGGAAAAAGGAGAGAAAGTTAAAAGTAGTACTTTTAGAGTCCCATTTGTTAAGCTTTCAGGATAGTATATTAAAAAGTGATTATTTAGTATGTATTATATCTTTTGCAGCAATAAATGAATCTAAATAAATTAATAAAACAATCTTTAATGTCAAAAATTCTCTTTAAGAGTGACTAGGAACTTCAGGAAAACTATCCAGTGTACATTTTAAAATCACATGTGGAATGGGATTAAGATCTAGTTTGATAAAATAGGTACCAAACTTGATTCATTTGAAAACTTCAAATCCAGTAAAATTTTATGAGTGTTTCATGTATACTTGTATAACATACACAATAATCTTGACATTGAAAAGTTTTATCAGTTTTAGCTATCACAAGGGAATGCCCCAAGTTCTTTATTATTGATAAGCTGATAACTCATGTGGCTGGTTGGATATAGACATCCAGTACTTGATTTTAATAATGTTTATAGTCTAGGAGGCTTATTAGGGTTAAGCTTGAACCTATTACACTGTTTTTAGATGTCGGAAATGCCTTTTGAATTAATTATGATAAATATAAATTTCACACAAAATTACATATAAACAGCAAATATGTCAATTTAGTTTTTTTTAACACAGCTACACCAATAAAAAAGTTAATCACCCAGACCAGACAATCCATTTGTGGCTGAAGACGGGACTCATATGCAACAAATTGAGTCGCAGTTGAGAGCAGTCAAGAGGTTTTTCAGAAAACAAAATTATAACAATTCACATTACATGGTTTCATTTACCACTATCATAGCAGAGTTTAGGGCAACCTCACTATAGGTAAGATTGGTTGAATCTGTTCCAAAATCAAAACAGCACGCTTCAACTCCACATAGTCTTGTCTACCCTTAGTGTTTTTGTAAAGCCGTAGGCACGGAAAGAGAGCAGCCTCCACCTGCTGTAGCAATGTGCAGGCACCCATGCGAGCCATAGCGTCTGAGGCAGGATACCGAAGGTGAACAATAAGCCAAGGCTGTGGAGGTGAGCATGGTTGCCTGCAAATTGCTATGCAACGGCAAAGGGGCTGCACTTCCCGCAGTGCCGAAGCTGTTGTAGAAGTAACTTTAGGTCAATATTCCTGTGTAAGAAGTGAGGTTATGATTTTACAAAAAAATTCATTACTGATAAAATATATATTTCCACAAGGGGGAAAGGGTAAAGGCTTCCCCTGAATCCTAAAAAGATTTAAGTATAATCTTTTAAATTAGATACAGTTCATTTAGTCTTCTATTATCTATATAAGTGAACAAATTTCCACTAGTAGTAGGTACATAAAAGAACAAAGTCAAAAGTTTTTGTAGTTAGATCATATATAAAAAGTCTTCCTATTGAAATGGAAAATGGTAACAGTAGCTCTAAAATGGTCGTCATAAAATGTATTATATTATAAAGTAATTAAAAGGTTATGGTAAGCTATATGTTAATATTAAATTGAAATAAAACCGAATTCAAATCAAAATTGCTTAGAATTCTATATACTCACCATTAGAGCTTTTAAGGTCTCGGTGGATGAGCGATATTGGCGCATCCACATGAAGGTATGCCATCCCACGAGCTACTTGAATCGCCCAATCCACCAGGATACCAGGTCTGATCTTTCTTCCTGATAAAACTCTGTTCAGTGGCCCACCGCGGGCATATTCCATCACCAAACACAAATTAGGCTCTTCTAAACAAACACCTTTCAACGACACTATATTCTCATGCTGCAACATCCAAAACAGTTTCGCTTCTTGCAGTACACTCTCCTTAATCACTTCGATGTCTTCATTCGCGTCCTGGCGCGCAGCCTTAACCGCCACCACCTCGTCGTTCCAATAACCGCGGTACACTTTTCCGAAACCGCCTACCCCGATCACCTCCTCGAGTTTCAATTCGCTGAAAGATACTCGAGGAGGGTCCACATCGCCGATGACCGACGTAACGGCTAGGGGGTCTTCCTCCGTAACGTACACTGCGGGGAATATGCCGACTCGGTCGCCGATTTTGCCCGTCCACCAGCCCTCGTCGCCCGAGATGTTGGCGTCTTTGGACAGCACCTCGACGATCTCCCCGCGGCGCAAGGACAGCTCATCCTCTCCCTGCGCTATGTAGTCGTAGACAGCGGTAAACAGAGCTAGAGGCGGGCGTTGTTCCTCTGCCGCCATAGCCGCGCGGCCGGCCGCTGGCCGCGGCGGCATCACCCCGGCCGCGCCGCCATCGCGCTCCTCCTCACTCAGGCGCCGCGACACCGCTGCAGCCTCCACCCACCACCGCACATAACTACTGAACGCGTTTGGTTATTATCACCGTATTATTCCGCCATCTTTGTTTTCCACATCGATCATGGCGGTGTTATGGAGAAGTGCAAAACGGCAGCTATTCACTCGGTCGTCAACGCGCGGTTTAATGTCGTTTTCAAAGCAAATAAAGACGCCTTGGCTTCGCTGTAGTGATGTTAATTATTATTCATTCATCTATCACGTTAGCCGATAGACGGACGAAATGACAACCATACTACAGCGAAGTCAGTGACAAACTGTCATACGGCTTTAGTGTTACTTACATCATAATTTTCTATTTTTGTCTGATAGAGTTGAAATAATATCTGTTTATTTTATTATTTATAGCATTTGCATTGAATTAAAATAAACTTGAATCAATTGACAAATAATCATAAAATAATAAAATACTTTTTATTTTGTATATTTTGACAACTGGCAATTATGATTCATTATGATTCCAAAGTTATACTCTAGATGCGTAGACAGAGATTTCTCTGTCTACGTCTAGATGGCACCCAAATACACCAGAAATAGACTTCGTACTTTTTTAACTTTTGACTTTGTAAATATTACGGCCGCCATCTAGCGACCTTTTACAAATAATAGAATTGCATTTTTTATTGGTCCGAATCTTATTTTTATTTTTATTTTGTACCAAAGATGTTTCTAACAGAAACATCTTTGGTACAAATAGACATCACATATGTTTCAAACTAGATGGCGCGCTTGACATTTTGTTGAAAAGTTAATTAAAGTCATACCAACAAAACGTATGTAGTGATTATAAAAATATTATTCTATTTGGGAGTACATAATATCAAAGAGTGCCTTTTTATATACCATAATATGTAATCTCTTTATATGAGCATCAATTGCTATCCGTAAGTCGTAAGTATTACGAGGAACTTTTCTGCTTATCGGAATCCCTGGATGGTTTAAAAACTCAATTGTACCCGGTAGGTGGAGCTGATGTCAAGATTCTAAAATCGCCTGTGCAAAGCTAGTCGCTAGTCACGTAAAATATATTTCACAGAGTACATTACTATAGGAAGTATTTTATTTGGAACTAATCCCTCGGTAGGCAGTAATGTCGTCCTGGCAATTTAGTTCCCGAAACATAGCGACTATTCATTCGTTTCATTACAGCTCATCAAGTCTACGGCTGCATATAGGCTTCCTACATACCTAATATATTATCGGCATGTTGGCAGCATCGAGATTTTAGTTTAACGGTTGGCATTGTGAATACAAATCACAGTAATCTGTGATACAAATACACAAATATAAAGTAATTCATTTGCGTCTCAGCTACTTACTATATTTGTAAGTTGCAATGCCAACGTCAATATCACTACTTCAGTCAGTACAATACTTGTTGGTTGGGGTGCAAACCATTTCAGTCTTCATACGACAACAGTTTTCCGAACTTGACATATCACAATATTTTTAAGACCACTGCTAAAGTCAAGGAATGCGGACAGTCTGGTAGCACATGAATAACGGCTGGTGTACTTAGGACCATCACCCTCGTACTAGCAATAATATCGCATTCATACCAGTTTGTGAATCGTTGTCTCTTTTTTGGTGGGTTTTCTCCATCACTCGATCACCGAAGCCTATTCGTTAAATCAGCAGGGCACACCGTGTGAAGGTGGGTTTGATTCTTAGAGACATAGTTGATCTATCCGGCCTATACTGCTTTAGGTACACTAACGGCACTAGATGTAAATACCTACATAATATTAATTTATTTGTAAATTTTAAATCAACTACTTTGTGAGTATTTCCTTAAAAATATTGTAAACTAACAACCCGCCGCAGCTTGGCCTGAATGTTTTAACCTTGAACGAATTAATTAGTGATTAATTCGTTCAAGGTTTTAACGTAGCATTTTGTAAACTTTTTTCATTGCATTGCTTTCTATCTGTTTGTCAAGTTTCATTACAATCGGTTTAGAGATTCCGAAGATTAGTCCGGGCAGACAAACACTCTGTTAAATTAAAAAAAAAGTAGTTATTCATGTCCTTGTAGCATGCAAATTATCTCCTCAACTCAATAAAAGGTGAAAGGTGATCGATATTACAGACAGTCATTTTAATTTTATTTTTACGTTTTTAGGTAATATTTGAAATTCAAATATTAATAAATATTTATAATTTTATACATAACAAAATTTTATTCTACAATTTCAGCACTAGCGCTATCGGTCCCATGGTGTAATGGTTAGCACTCTGGACTTTGAATCCAGCGATCCGAGTTCAAATCTCGGTGGGACCTGCTGGAAGCATTTCTTTTTGGCATTTTTTTATTTTTCTTATACTTATATCCATTTGATTTTTTTTATTCAATAACCAATCCTTAGCTTTTTTCATTTTGTTAGGTAAAAGAGTATTAATAAAAAGTTAAACCTTGTGGGAATTTAGTAGGGATGCTGGGTAGGGAGCATTATTGATCGCGTTAAAGTAGGATGGCTGTATCCATTCGCGGCGAACATCTAGTCCGCGGACGTTGGGCCGCTTCGCAAATTCTAAAACACGCTTATAAGCCTTCGAAGCTTGGCCTCATCACCAAATACTTCGTTAAAAAAACACGAATTACGATTAAAATGGATAAACAATCGCGAAAACCAAGTGCAACCTCAAGAAACCAGTGAAGATTGTTATCGGCGTGAAAATGTGCCAGGACATAGTTAAATGAGAATCCCATTGATGCCTTCCTTACGTTTAGTGACAAGAAAATTAGAAGTTATTAACATGTTCGTTTTAATCAATGCTTAAAGAGTTTCTCAATTATTTTTCTATTGCCAAAACAAAAGAATGACCAAACTGTCACCGGTATGATTACACTATGTTTAATTATGCCAATATGTTTAAATCAAGCAGGGATATTAAGAGGTCCTGTCTGAAATGGTGCTGGAGAAAGCGTTGGATGTATCTCAAGAAATAGCACGTCTTTAATTATCCAAATAAGGAGAGTTTCAAATAAAGAGTGGAATTGAATTTTTGTGTTGAAAAGTGTTTTTTTCTTTTGTAAAAATGAATTCTTTCAACGCCCCCACAACGCAAATAAATGCGATTGATAAAATGACGACTGTGAAATGTAAATCCGTAGATCTTGAGGGATATGTTATCATTGTGGTCCAAACGAAGGATAATAAGATTAAGCTCTACGGTAAGTCTTTATCTTATACATGTCTACATTAATTAAAAACTGTAAATGGAACAAACTCTCACACCTGTCAAATTATTAATTAAAGGTTATTTTATATTTGCACTTCTACATATCTACTGCAATATTAATATAAATTTATAAACAAGTTTAACGGTTTGTATGAAAGATTGTGTGTCTGTTTGTATTATTAGTTTTGTCTTATTCGTATTCGTATTGTATTATTGAATCCGATTCTGAAAATTATTTCACCAGAAAGTTACACTATATATAACTGACTACCACAGGCTATGTTATAATGTAATCAAAGTTTGTCTTCAGTACTTTGAAATAAATAAATTTATTATCGAGTAAGAAAAAAAAATACTTATTCTATTTTATTCTAAAAAAATTAGTCAATCGACTGCTTTATTGGCGTTCGCTGATCATACAGCTTGCTATTGATATAAATAAACACTGTAGAATATACGTAAGTTAATAATTACTTATTTTTATAAAATACTAATGAAAAAACGGTAGAGCGTGTGTTTTTGTTGGTAATTCTTTCGATACAGAATTTTTTTTAATTTACTAAGCTTTTATCGAATTACACGCAAGCAAAGCCGTGCGGGTGAGCCAGACAACATATAATTTTGTGACATCGATTACGATATGAAGAAACAGTAGGTACGTACTCTATGATAAAATACGGAACTAATTATTTCTTTACGGGTACCGTTCCGTCAGATGGTGTATGGGCACTGCAGACCAAGGACTCCTGCTACACTGCTTTGCTAGGTGATGGGATTGCTTTTATGCCGAGAAGTCTGTCTGGATAGGTAACCATCCTCTTACCTCTATTCTGTCTGCCGCTAAATAGCAGTGTGCAATTTTTTATAGTATAGGATGACAAACGAGCACACATTCCACCTGATGGTAAGTGGTTGCTGTGGCCCATAGACATCTTCATCTGAGAACTAAGATGGAATGCCTCGTTTCCAGTAAAAGGGTCTCCGGTTCTACTACCATACGAAACACAGCAGCATCCAGCTGCTTTTTTACGCTGATATTCTGTGAGAGCGTGGTCCTACCCCGGTCGAGCCGACCCATTCGTCCTACAACCATAATATATCTGCACCGTGGCTCTACCACTGCTAAAAACTTCACTGCTTTATTTCGGTATAAATGTATAGAGAGCTAGTGGGATTACAGTTTGTAAGGCATTTTTTTATAGGAGAGTGGGCAAACGAGCATACAGCTTACCTGATGGTAAGTGATTACCACCGCCCATGAACAACTGCAACATCAGGAGAATTGCAGGTGCGTTGCCGGCCAAAAATCCCATCTTAGTCCTCGGTGACCATAACGCATCTTTAGCCTTCTTTATTTGAAGTTGGCTGCAGTGACCACTTACCATCTGGTGGACTTTTAGTTCATTTGTCATTTTAGTTAAAACAAAAATATTTGAATAAAGAAGGCCAAAGATGCGTTGTTACCCCTTAAATTAGATGAAATGCCTCACAGCCTGTAATTTTAAAGACGATACGGCCTTACTCATGACATGACTGTTATGAGTAAGGCCGTGTCAATTTAAGACATGCTTAAAGTTTCTCTCTCACTCTTTTCACTAAATGATGATAGAAAGAGACAGAAATACAGGTAATTAATCTTTTGCAGCAATTGATTTTTCTATATAAAAATCAATTGCTGGCCGTTAGTCTCGCAAAAACTAGAAAATGGCTGGACCGATTTTGATGAACTTTTGTCTCTGTTTGTGTTGGTCCCTGGATGATTTAAGCGATTCACATTTGGACCCGGTAGGTGGCGATGTTGTCGACATCCATAAACACAGCATCCCGCAATACAGCACTTGATGTATTACTCATTTGTGGTAGGTATTGGCACAGATTAAATAATGTTACTATGGTAAAAGGCTGTTACCAACATGGATGAACTCCTAGGCAGAAAAAACAGTTTTAATAAAAAGTGAATGCCGACTATAAATAACTAAAGAGAATAACTATGGGCCGATTTTTCCATCATCAGTTAAAATTTATTCATAGTTTAAAATGCAACATAAACAAATTGAAATTTACAGTTGTACGATCAAAATAGTTCATTTGTTTGACTTTTATGTTCAGTCAGTTATAATTTATTCGATGGATAACTGTCATATCTGGCGACTGAAAACAATCGACAAAAAGACACACGGTATAGAAGTTCTGAAATTGTTTTTATTATATTTAGTTGTTTGAAGTCGGCTTTTGCGTTTTATAAAATATATTTTTTTTCCTTTTGAGCGGACATACGAATAATAAATAGCTGAAGGTAGGGAAAATCCGAATAGGGCAACGGAACGTAAGAGGCCAGCAGCTGGCCGACTTCATGGAGAAAGAAGAACTCTTTGTAATACATACACTCTTTCTTCCAGAGGCGGTCCCACAGAAAGTGGACCTGGTCAAGCCCCGATGGTTCGACAAAAAATGAGATTGACTTCATTATGACGACTAGACGGCAACTGTTCAGTGATGTCTCAGTGATCGCGTGGATGAAAACTGGCAACGATCACCAAGTGGTTAGAGGCATACTGAATCTAAAAGTTAAGTTGGAGAGGTCTCGTCTAATGAGGTCAACGCTCTGCCCCCTCGTGCTATTATCCAAAGTCCCGAAAACTTTCACTTTGAGTTACAAAAGCGTGGAAACTGTTCATGCGGACGGACCTAAGTTCTGTAAGAGCAGTCGCAGAAGAACACAAAAACTCTCCAATCACACTCTAAATCTCATCGCTGTTATACGGGAAATAAAGCTGCAGTCTTCAGATTTGACAGCATTCAGGCAACTGAACAGACGAATCCACTGCGGCGGGACTAACGCAACTTCAATACAGCTCGTGTTGAAGCAGCGAGTGAGCGGAACCAGGACTTCAAAGTCTAAGTCTAAGCTGAAAACCAAGTGTGGCACATGGTTTCCGGGACACCTTAGATTTTGAATGAGATTGAGGGTTTCTATGGGCATCTGTACACGTTATCGTTAGAGCCACACACAAGTGTGAGTAACGATTCAAGAGCAAGTCTTAAACGACACTATTTCCATGATATGCCAGACGTGAGTCTAAGCGAGATTAGGATGCCTCTCCAGCACCATAAAAACGGCAAGGCCCCAGGCGACGATGGAATTACAGCGGGGCTTCTGAAAACGGGTGGAAAACCGGTACGTGAAGTCATTCAGAACGCTCTTTAATTCCTTCCTCCATGGTGATACTACTCCGACGGTGTGGAGCAGAAGTACGTTAGTCTTGTTCTTCAAGAAAGGCGACAACGCTCTCTCTAAGAACTATATACCGATTTCCCTTCTGAGCCGCGTCCACGGGTTGTTCTCGAGAGTTATGACAAATCGTCTCGCACGAAAACTCGACGACTTCCAGACTCTCGAACAAGCCGGTTTCCGAAAAGGCTTTAGTACAACAGACCATACATACCCTTCTGCAAATTGTACAGAATATTGAAGAGTTCAATCTTCCATTTTGCTTTGCATATGTGGACTATGAAAAAACCTCTGACTCCGTCGAAATTTGGGCGGTGCTACAGTCTCTTCAGTGGTACCAAGTTGACTGTCGGTATATTGAAGTGCTGAAGTGTTTGTACAGTAGGGCTACGATGGCTATCCGAGTACAAAGCCAGAGTACGAAGCCTATCCAACTGCAGAGAGGTGTAATGCTTTGGAAGACGTTTTCAAGCTACTGGACTGGAAATGGTACGGTATTAACATTAATGGCAAGGACGTCACTCACTTCGATTTGCCGACGATATAGTCTTTATGGCAGAACCGCTGGAGGAGGTAAGCACTACACTTAATGACCTTAATAGTGCTTCCCAACGGATAATAATAGTCTTAAGATGAACATATACGAAAAAAGATCATGTGTAACGTCTATGTCACAACCTATGCCGGTATTTATTAGGAGCACTAAGCTCGACGTTGTTGACGAGTAGGTTTACCTGGGATGAACTGTCAGTCCAACTTCGACAGAGAGGTCAATCGACGGATTTAACTCGGCTGGGCAGCGTTCGGGAAATTACGACAACACGTGTCGTCAGGCATACCTTAAAACCTCAAAACTAGATTGTACAACCAGTGCGTATTGCCAGTAATGAGGTGACCTATGGATCTGAAACGTTGTCCTTCACTGGGGACTGTGTTAGTACGCTCAAGGTAGCTCAGCGAGCTATCAAGACGGCTGTGTTCGGGGTTTCTGTGCGTGATAATTTTAGAAATGAACATATCCGAATAGAACCGGAGTGACGGTGACATAGCCCAACGGATTGCTCGACGAAGCTGAATTGGCAATGCAATGGGCTGGCCATATAGTTGGAAGAACTGACGTCCGGGGGTGAAAAAGCGACAGGCTCGTACCTGAAGGTGAAATGTAGGGCTACTGAACTAGATGGAGTTATGGTCTGTAAAAATAACGGTGACTGATATAATATCATATAATAATTATAATATTTTTATAGCTTAGTTTGTGACTATATAAGTCGTAATAATTTTACGGGTAAGGCCATGGCGCTGCCATAAAAAAATCAAGTAAACAATAATGTCATTTCAAATTCCGTAACAAAACACTTTCGCTAACGCAATGGATGAATACTGGCGATGTTTATTATGTTATAACTTTTTTTAATTAGAGAATATTGTCTCTTTAAAGAAAGAAACTCCTTAGTATTTTTTAGGGTTCAGCAGTTTGCTATGCTGCAGCAATTTTATGGTTTTAGCTCGAATGGGTCGATTCGACCAGGGTAGGACCACGCTTTCATAGATTAACAGCATTAAATAGAATCTTAATGCTGCTGTGCTTCATATGGTGAGTTGGTGAGTGTGGAGAACCGGAGACACTTTTTACTGGTAAGGAGACGTTCTATTGTCCACTCAATCTTGGTCCTTAAAATTAACACCGCATATACATTTGATTCTTATTAGAATATAGATGAGATGTCAATGGGCCGCAGCATCCACTTACTATCATAGGACTGCGCGCACGTTTGTCACCATTATGTAAAGAAATGTGTTGCAGTACCATAATTTCTAGGGTTTTGTTAAATAAAACTATAGGAGCACATTTTACATTACAAATATTATGTGTACTCTATGTAATATTTTTTATAAAATTTGGATGACAAACGAGCACACTGTTCACCTGATGGTAAGTGGGTGCTGTGGCCCGTAGACATCTACATTTATAATCGATTAAGAATCAAAATATAGATGCGTTGTCACCACTGAGGACTAAGATGGATATTTTTTTTTTTTTATAGAAGAGGTGGCAAACGAGCATGCGGCTCACCTGATGTTAAGTGACTACCGCCGCCCATGATCAACCGCAACACCAGGAGAATTGCGGGTGCGTTGCCGGCCCTTTAGAAAGGAGTAAGCTCTTTTCTTGAAGGTCCCCAGGTCGTATCGGTCCGGAAAAATCGCCGGTGGTAAACTATTCCACAGAGAGGTTGTACGTGGAAGAAAACTCCTTGTGAAACGTACAGTGGTGGACCGCCAAGCATCCAGATGGTGTGGATGGTATCGGGACGTTTGCCGTGTAGTGCGTTCACGAAATTTGGCGGCTGGGATTAATCCGAACAATTCCTCAGAGCACTCCCCGTGATAGATGCGATAAAATACGCAAAGAGATGCAACATCTCTTCGCAGCGCCAGTGAATCGAGCCGATCGGAAAGCACTTGGTCGTCGACGATTCGAGCCGCTCTACGCTGGATGCGGTCAAGTGGAAGGAGCTGGTACTGGGGAGCCCCAGCCCAGAGATGGGAACAGTATTCCATGTGCGGCCGAACCTGCGCCTTGTAAAGTTGCAGGCGGTGTGCCGGCATGAAATACTGTCCCGCTCTGCTGAGCACGCCAAGCTTTTTAGAGGCCAATTTGGCCTTCCCTTCCAAGTGACCACGAAACTGCACGTCACTCGATATGTCGACGCCGAGGATTCCGATACTGGCTGAGGCAACAAGGGGAGTGCCTTGAAACTGAGGGGATACGACAAAGGGGTTCCTTTTAGCGGTTAACGCGCAAACTTGTGTCTTCTGGGGGTTAAACTGGACTAGATTTAGTCGTCCCCAATCCGAGACTCTGTTCAGCAAAGACTCGACTTCAGACACAAGTTTGTCCCGACACTCGGAGACGTTTTCCCGAGAAATATTGGCTCGGCCGGTGTAAAGAGCATCACCAGTGCTGTCATCCGCATAGCAATGAATGTTACGGGTATGCAACATATCATTGATATGCAGAAGAAACAGCGTTGGCGATAGCACGCAGCCCTGTGGAACACCAGCATTAATAGGCTTGCAATCGGAGCTTGCACCGTCTACAACGACCTTGATGCTCCGATCTGCAAGAAAGCTGGTGATCCAATCGCACAATTTCTCGGGAAGCCCATAGGAAGGGAGCTTCGAAAGAAGCGCTTTGTGCCAAACCCGATCGAAGGCCTTCGCAATGTCCAAACTAACGGCCAATGCCTCCCCCTTGAACTCTACTGCCTCCGCCCATCTGTGAGTGAGGTAGACCAGAAGATCACCAGCTGACCGACCACGGTGAAAACCGTATTGGCGGTCACTAATCAGCTGGTGATCCTCAAGGTACCTCATGAGCTGGCAGTTTACAATGGACTCCATTGTTTTGGAGAACAAGGAGGTGATGGCGTTTGGCCGGTAGTTGGACGGGTCTGAGCGGTCGCCTTTTTTAGGGATCGGGTGGACGAAAGCCGTCTTCCATGATTTTGGAACTACGCCTAGGGAGTAGGAGTACCGGAAAAGACGCGTTAAAACCGGTGCCAACTCTGGAGCACACGTCCTCAGCACAATTGGGGGGATTCCGTCAGGCCCACTGGACTTGTGGATGTCCAGGGATAGGAGTGCTTTGCGAACCGAGCGCTGTGTGAACTGCACTTCCGGCATGGAGCACTCACACCGCGGGATGGTCGGCGGCGTACTCCCCCCGTCATCGAGAGTCGAGTTAGACGCAAAGAAAGAGCCTAGAAGATCGGCTTTCTCCTTTGCAGTATGGGCCAGTGAGTCGTCCTCCCTGTGCAGAGATGGAAGAGATGGCTGACAGAAATTCCCCTGGACAGTCTTGGCGAGAGACCAGAATGCACGGGTTCCAGAAGGAAGGCGAACTAGTTTCTCGCCAATTCTGCCTATGTGCTCTGACTTTGTCTTGGCAATGACTCTTTTGAAGGACCTAGAGGCGGAATTATACTTCTTTTTTAGAGCGCTGGTGTTTACATCCCGGGACGCTGATGCATCAACTCCTGCTTATAGCATGATGCTATTTTACAGGAGCGACCAAACCATGGCTGAGATTTGCCTCCAATGGGCACCACAGAGGAAGGAATAAAAAGTTCCATACCCTGAAGTACCACATCAGTAACAGAATCCGCAACAACGTTGGGATCATCCGGCGAGAAGCGAACCCGCCCCCAAGGGTAGGATGCAAAGAAAGACCGCATCCCATCCCAATCGGCTGACCTATAGTGCCAAACACGGCGGCAGCCTGCAGAATGCAACCGCGATTTCAGCGTGAGTGGCACAACACTCCGGACCAGACAATGGTCCGAGGAGCCTAAAGGGGCATCGATGGAAATCTGATATCCGTCCGGGTGAGAGGTCAGCAGAAGGTCCAACAGGGAAGGTGCATGATCCTCCATATCTGGAATCCGCGTAGGCGAAGTAACCAGTTGTGTCAGACCATATGCCAAGGCAAAATCATGAACAGATCTCCCCGCATGATCGGTTAAACGTGAACCAAGCCATTCGGCGTGATGGGCGTTAAAGTCGCCGAGGATCACGATCTCTGCGGAGGGGATCTGCTGTAGCAACGAATCTGCAGCCATTTGGACGTGGTCGAAGAGTCGGTCTGTTTCGGCATTAACGCTATGGGACCTATAGAGGCACCCGTAGACGCGCGGATGGTCGTCGCTGTCTACGCGTAGCCAAAGGATGGACAGGTCCGAACCTTCAAGTCTGCCGAGGCGGCGAGAACAGATGTCCTCTCTGACGTAAACGCAAATTCCAGCCCGAGACACAAAGAAGTGTTCCAGTTTGTACCCCGGGTAGGAGAGATACGAGACATCAGCCGGAGAGGACAGCTGCGTCTCGGTCAGAAAGAGCAGAGCCGGCCTCGCCGTCTCGAGATGGTAGTGGACGGCGTTTAGGTTAGAGTGAAGTCCCCTGATATTGCAGAAATTCACGGACAGCGTGGCAGGGGTCGCCTTGGTTTTGTTGCTCCGTTTGCCCCGAGCAGTTGTAGTCTTGAGCGGAATTTTGCCCCCCCCCCCCAGAATACGCGGGGCAGCCTGAGCACCCACGCTTAGAAGTGGAGAAACATGGTCGTGGATGCTCAGCGAGGGATTCTCCAGGGGTGCTGGTACCCTCCTGGGGTAGTCTATCATTATTTAATTCCGCTACCATGTTGATGGGGGGGGGGGGATTTGGGCCTCCGGCCACCTGCACACACCAGAGGAAACGCGGAAGCAGAGCTTCCACTTCACGCCGGTATTCTGTGAGGTCGTGGTACCACCCCGGTTTGAGCCGGCCCATACGTGCAACAGCAAAGCTGCCGCGTGGCTCTACCACTGTTAAAATGCTTTGTGTCCAGTAAAATGGTTCTCCGAATTTCTATACTCATCATATCATATACAGCAGTATTAAGCTGCTGTTTTACGCTGGCAGTATGTGCGAACCAGGCCCTACCCCTACCACTTTTCACTACACTGTTATTTGCAATATCCCACTTTATCTTAACTTTTTTGCAAATAAAAACTTAAAAAAGATCTGAAAAGTTGGTCTTAAAAAATTAACTTTTAACAAAACTTCAAAAAATAAAATGAATAAAATAAATTCCACATGCTTTTGAAGTCGGTGCATATTGTATAAAAGAATCAACGCCCCGACTTGAGGAGCTATTACGTGATTAATTTTATTTACATCTTAGTTCTTTTTTTATCAAACTGAATTGATAAAAGAACTTATAGTCTTCGTGATGGTAAGTGGCTAATGCTGTTCATAGACACCTGCAGCTAAGTTACTTCTTTTAAGTTGTACCTAGTTTGTTTTTACTTTTTATTAAAAGATTAATTTTTGAAGTGGACTCATGACACAATCTCAATATTGTCCAAATAGTTACATTTAAAAAAACATCTATTTGGCCGCCATTTTTTCACTATATTTATCTGGGACCGTTCCTAAAGTATAAACTATTTAATAAAATAATTACCAGAACCGGCTTACAATTGACGAAGATATCGCGTAATATACATACAAAAAACATAGTCGAATTGTAAGCCTTCTCCATTATTGAAGTCGGCTAAAAATACAAAAAAAATACAGCCATGTTTCGCCAACAACAACAACAGCTGTGGTTTCGTTTTACACAACTAGAATGTCGTCTAAACTAGTCCCGTTTTTCCACCCTTTGGGACACATTTTCTTCTTTGAGTTTGCATGGGACCACCCCTAAAGCACAATTTACACAATATAACTTTTATACGTGGCACTAAAAAATACAATTATTGTACTGTAATACTTGAGTGAAAAGAGTGTAAGAGATCTTAATAAATGTGGACCACACATTTCAACGTCACGCCAAGCTCAGTGTAGGGTTCCGTAGTTTCCCGTCCGTCACAATAAGTGTTCCCACTTATGAGTTTAAAGGTGGGTATCCATTATGTTCGCGCTCCAGCAGCGCTCCGCGCTCCGCGCTCCTGCAACTGCTCCCGGTAGTGGGTACTGTTGTTTCCATCCAAGTTCAAAATGATTTTCCTAGAAAGTCCTTATAAAGTTCTACTTTTCAGATTTTTTTCATATTTTCTAAACTTATGGTTCAAAAGTTAGAGGGGGGGGGGACACATTGCTTTTTACTTTTGGAGAGGTTATTTCCGAAATTATTGACATTATCAAAAAATGATTTTAGTAAACCTCTATTCATTTTTAAATACCTTTCCAACAATATATCACACGTTAGGGTTGAAATTAAAAAAAATCACTTCCCACTTTACGTATAGGGGGGCTACCCTAATAAAACATTTTTTTCCAATTTTTATTTAACCACTTTGTCGGCGTGATTGATACACATATTATTACCAAATTTCAGCTTTCTAGTGCTAACGGTCACAGAGATTAAGCGAGGACGGACAGACAGACATGGCGAAACTATAAGGGTAGTTGACTACGGAACCCTAAAAACGAAAAATACTATGTGTCATAGCCAGTTATGGAAGTGCGCATTCTCATCTTGAGCTGAGCACACCCACTCGCTTTTTAGAGGTTAATGATGTTCATAAAATGTTCATAATTTTAGTCGACGGAGATTTTCTGCTCTGTATATTAGCTAGATTAACCGTTAGCTTCGAAATGTCGACGCTACTATGTTTAAATAGTCGTGAAATACTATGAAATAATATTTATGGGGAAACTTAGGCTTCGTTTGTGTCGCAGACATCCTTTGTGTCGGCTTTAAGAAGTAGTCAGGCTTTAAGAAATAGTCAACAAATGAAAAGTAATTTACAATCGTACATACGTCCCACACCTTGGCCTGTTCTTATTTCTGAGAGTGATGGATTTATAATAAAATACACAAGAGCATCACGGCAGAGAGGGTATCGTTTAGTAAGCATCTGATAAAAATTATATAAGTACTTCATTATGCAAAAAAAAAATTCAGTTTAATGGTCAATCAAAAAAAATTAATCTGTCTCCATTACAAATGCATTTTGATTTGATTTATTGTGAAAAATACCTATATTACTATCTATGTTGCTTTTTTACGTGGTAGAGTTACACTGCAGCTACTTTAGTAGTACATACTACAGAATACCAGCGTAAAATACGTAGGTCACTCAATAAGCTTTGAGATGCTCGAAATTTAAAAACCCGTGTTATATGTTTCTAAAAAGCAAATGTATTTAAAAAGAGAACTCCATAAGCCAATTGTTCAATATTAAAAAAAAAAAAACAAAGTTCTATTCATTTTCCTGCAACGCTTCCCGCGCTTTTCATTTAAAACGATGGATCTTAAACGTGAACATTTGGGCGGTATAATCTATTATGATTTTAAATTTGGTTTAACCGAATAATTAAGTTTACAACGGTTACAATCAGCGTTAGTGGACTCAGCACCATCGCGCGCAACAATTTTTAGGTGGTTTGCTGAATTATAAAGGGGTAAAATTAACCTTAAAGATGACTAAAGAACCGGGGCCCCACAAACAGCAGTAACGGCAGAAAATGTATGTACCTACTACCGAAATGTTGGTGCGAGAAGACCTACGAATCACAAATACGGACATCGAAAATATTGTAGGCATTATTTCGGGGAGCATTCATACCATCCTCAACATAAACATCTTGGAGTGAGGAAGCTTTGTTGTCGATGGATCCCTCGTTTGCTCTCCGAAAGCGAAAAACAGACTAAAATATATTTAAAGTTTTGAAATCTAATTGTAAGTCCTCCACAGCAAACTTTCTATACTTGCATGTACCTCATCTGGAATGATTCCTTTTTCATAAAGCTTTACAATATCTCTTTTTTTATAGCAGGAAATAGAGTAAGTGGGGCCCTACACTCTGAAAAGCCTGAATGTGTCAAAAAAGGCACGTATGGCAATTTACAATGCTGTGTTGGTCCCTACTTTAAAGTATGGTAGTGAAAATTTAGTGTGGCAGAAGAAGCACGAGAGTAGAATAAACGCAGCAGAAATGCGGTCGTTAAGGAGTATGTTTGGGTTGAATTTGAGTGACAGGGTGAGAAAATGTGTGATAAGAGATGAGTGTGGTTTGCAACATGATGTAACCAGGATTAGAAAAGGTATGCTTCGGTGGTTTGGTCATGTGGAAAGCATGAATGAGGAAAGAGTAACAAAGCAAATTTATGTTTCAGAAGTGAACGACAGAGTTGAAAAGGGACGTCCTAGGCGAAAGTTTATCGACCAAATAGGCGATATATTGAAAATGGGCCAGATTAGGAGTACCCTTAACCGACGAGCATGTATGCATAGGTATATGGATGTGGAGGAGGCGAGAGAGGTGTGTCAGGATCGTGCCAAATGGAAGTCTGTAATCTCTGCTTAACCCTCTGTATGACAGGCGTGGGTGTTAATGTATATGTTATGTATGTAATATCTCTTTTTATTAAAGTAACAGAAAGCAAGGAAGAATACAATAATATGCAATTCTTTTGAGAAATTTAGGTAATTAATTGTTTTTGTTCTTTTCGAGCAAACATTGACGGACCTTCTTCAGGGTAAGGTGTAGCCTCTTACTCTATATAATCATTATTATCATTATTATTAAAGCCTAACTGCCATTCATCGGCTTTCTGTATCTCCTACCTGGTCGTCATGACATCTATGACCTACCTACATTTCGATTTCCGGTACTAGGCCCATCGGTTGTCGGTGGCTGCTGTATGGTTGTGGCTATGTGCCCGGTCCACTGCCACTTCATCTTATTCGTTGTGCTATCTCAGTTACCTTAGAAACCCAGAGAAACTCCGAGCATAGCCCTTATCATAGCAGGCTGATCAACCTTAAATTTCCTCTTACGACCAGTAATGAAAGACCAGGTCGAAGAACTATGTTGTGCCTAATATCACTGGCAACACGCACTGGTTGTACACTCTTGTTTCCAAGTTATGAGGTTTACATTGTCTCCCAAACATTGCCTAGCCGAATCTGTTGATTGACCTCTCGGTAGAAGTTTGACTTGCCTAGTCTTGACATCAACTTCAAGCGGAGTGCTCCCAAGACATTAGTAAGCATTAGTAAGACACGGGTATTTCAAATGGCTTTTGTCTTATTTATGTTCATTTTCTTGTCATCATTGATAATAACCCTCCAGCGATTCTGCCATAATGACTACATCATCAGCTATTTAAAAGAGGCTTTACCATTGATGTTGATATCGTATCATTTTGGCCCGCAGCTTGAAAACGTCTTCCAATGCAGGGGTAAAGAGTTTCGGGGATATGAAGTCACCCTGTCTTACACCACTCTGCTGTCGGATAGGTTTCGTACTCTGGTTCAGTACTCACATCACCCCCGTAGCCATTACTTTATAGAAATTTCAGCATCGATATACCGACAAGAGACTTAGCAACGCTGCGGAGGCTATAGCACCGTCCAAATTTCGACGGAATCATAGCTTTCTTATAGTCTGCTTCCGTATGAAAAAGTGTTAGACTGTACGTTTAGGTCTTCTGCACAATTTGCTGTAAGATATGTATTTTTTTATACAATAAGGGTGACAAACGTGCACACAGTCCACCTGATGGTAAGCGGATGCTGTGGCCCATAGAAATCTACATTTATTCTCGATTAAGAATCAAAACGCAGATGCGTTGTCACCCGTGAGGACTAAGATGGAATGCCTCGTTTCCAATAAAAAGGGTCTCCGGATCTCTACACTCACCATAAGAAACACAACAGAATTAAGCTGCTATTTTACCCTGGTATTCTGTGAAATGGTGGTTCTTCCCCGGACGAGCCGAATCATTCGTGTTACAACCATAATATAGCTGCAGCGTTGCTCTACCACGTATGTGGTCTATGATACTATATCTTACTTACTTACTTATCTTCACGCACATTCCCTAACGGGGTAGCCAGAGAGAACAGATTGCCAAGTGTCACGTTCCTTACATACCTTTTCCATGATACTATATCCTTTTCGAAAACCAGCTCGTTCGATAGGAAGCTATCAATTCCGTTTGCGAGGGGTTTAATGACTATAGAATACGTAGAAGCTGCTGAGAAGAAAAATCGGTTTGTAGTCCTTCAATTGAGCGTTGTCGCCTTTTTTAAGAACAAGACTATCACTCTTTCGGGATAGCCAGAACAGCGGTGGTCTCTATAGTACAACCATGAAAGATGGAATTGAAAAGCTTTTGAGGACTTCAAGTACCGGTTTTCACACACTTTCATAAGTTCCGCTATAGTTCCATCCCCACCCGGGGTCTTGCTGTTTTAATGTGCTGAAGAGTCATTCTTATCTTGCTTAGACTGATGTCCCGGATATAGATATTATCCGGACCTAATTATGCCTGTGATATATTATGTTCTTCATTTACCGTGATTATTTAATTTTGGTATTTATATTCTTATAGGCGCACTTTTTACTTGATGTCTTTTATGTAATAGGTCTCATGTAAAATCAGTTATAAATGTTTATCTAAAGGGAAACAAATAAGCTTAATGACTAGGAGCACTTATTGGGTTTTCCTGTTAAAGAAAGTTAAATAACATTTTGTGTTCGGTTTATAGCAAAAACATTTAAAAGTCCATAACTGTTTCATCAAGTAAGCAATTTGGAACTTATGTTTACAGTTATGGAATTGCAACATATTTTCATAGTAAGAAAGAAAGTGCCTCGAACTAATAAAGGCCCAAAATATTAGATTTTAACCTATGAAATTGCTATTTTTTATTAAATAATTAACGTAATTTTTTTCTATATTTTTTATTTCTGTAAATCAAACTAATCGCCCATACAATCGATGCATCTTTGCTAACGTAGTGGCAGTTTATTAATGCCTTTCTTGAAGAAATCAGCTGGATGGGAGGCAACAAATACTTCAATGACATTTTGTACTGCCTCTCGGTTATTTAAATTTTCCGCCAAAAAGTTATTGAAATTCTGGAAAAGTATAAGTAAGATCTAGAGAGTATGAAGGATCATGGAGAGCTTGCAACCCCAGTTCTTGTAACTTGAAGACCATCTGTTGTGCCGTATGAGGCCGCGCGTAGTCGTGCAGCGGAAACGAGCGATTGACCAGTTGGCTCTAGACGTGCAAGCTCTCCATTATTTTGTTCAGTTATTTACAGAACACATCTGCAGATTACTGCATGAGCGATGAAGATAAACGTGACGAGCATTAGCTTATCCCGTTTGTTAAGAAACTGTGATGAACCACAATGGCGCCCGCGGCCACCAAACATGTGGTCTAACGCTACATTTTCATTTTACATTCATCACCCGGCGCTGGACCATCAAATAGTGACCATCATTTTCTAGGGGTAAGTTTTCGTTTAGGGCATTGTTTAGGTGCAGAACCAGGTTGCAACTAACTTGCTGAGCGCTTGCGATTATCAAACAGAATCCATTATTCGTCGCAGTTAACAATGCGGTTCAAAATTCCTTCGTTTGTGTGCCTGTTGAGCAGTGCAAGGCACGTCTCGACGCGTACTTCGCGCTGGAGATCATTGAGTTCGTGGGACAAAAATTTGTCAAGCTTTTTTAGCTTGCCAATTTGACGCAAATGGACAAATATTGTTTTGATGCTAACGTAGAAATCTGCTGCTAATTCAGCCGTAGATAGAGTATCATCAGATTCCACAATATCTTTTAATTCGTCTTTGTCGATCATAGTTTTCGGACGACCACGGGGTTAATTTTTCAGGTTGAATATTCCAGAAGGGAAGTGGGCAAACCACTAACAGGTGGTGCGTTCGTTTGGTATTCGCTCTGTAAGCGTCGTTGATGTTGCGTGTCGCTTGTGCCACATTTTTGTCACGACGGTACTCATATTTCATAATTACTCGAATTTTTAACATATCCATGATGACGAAATAGATTCAAATTTCAAATTCGATAAAAACATAACGCTTATCAATAAACAGATGACTAATATTGAAAAAAGAATTCCATGTTTTTAAAAAAAATAATTTAATATTAGAATAATTATTAGACGAACAAAAATTACTAACGGCCAGTACTGCAGAACGGCAATTTCATATTATGTAGACTTATTATCTCCATAAAATAATGGTCGTATAATATAGTCGGTTTTACTAAAAAAATCCAAGTAGGTTGAAGTGTCTGAATTTAATTTTGAAGCTATTTTATCAATCACCACCTGACGTACGCAGCCGTTTGTTATAAAATAATAATCTTACAACAAACGGCTTTGTTGTTTATTATTTTACAATAATATTTAACATTGGGATTGAGTGAGGGCGGGAGGTGCTCTTCAAACTAGGTAAGACACATCATTTTATTTTATTGAGCGAATGGTTGCAAAGTACCTCTTAACATCTTTAATTCATTATTTGTTAAACATAATATGTGGTAGTATACAGACAAAGTCATATTGGTTGTCAGTATGACAATGTTCGGCCATTTAGTGGGGTACATAGTTCAATACTTAAAGTTACAGCCTATATACGTCGCACTGCTGGGCACAGGCCTCCTCTCATCTCTGAGAGGGTTTTAGGGCAAGGAAATATCCGCCGCGTTGCCCCAATGCTGCTTCACGTGCCTTTGAAAAATTTTTTTGTTATTTCTCAAACATGTAGGTTTTTTCATGATTTCCGCCGGAGGTTACACCCCCACCGACGGGAGTATATTGTCAGATTCTATAGATAAGATTCACTTTTTAAAACATTTTATTTTATAACTATTACACACATGGAGCTGGTTGCGCGTTTCTGCGATTTGATGCATAACGCGCTTTCCTTCTCCTTATGTAATATTACTATAATGCTTAATTTTTAGCATATTATACATAGGTGTTGTTTGGATAAAATAATCGTTTGATTAACATTGACGTTTTGTTATTTATAGTCTCACGCATGGCGCGCACCGCATTAGACTAAAAAGGAGATGACAATAAAATGAAAAGAATGTACCGAAATTTAAAATAAAAACTAAAAACAAATAGTAGTCTTAACTTTAAACTAGAGCTGTTATATGATGCCTGTAGTGTAATGAATTGGTACAATGACGACATATTGGTAATATAATCCTATAATATAAAACAAAAGCAAAAATTTTCACTAAACAACAGAGTAGCATACCGACAGTATACCTACATAAAGGAAATAAACACATAGAATAATCTTAAATCTAAGCACAAAAATGACGGAAAAATTTAGTGACAATGAAATTGAGAAAATAAAACATATAAAGTATTCTTATGTGTAATCTTAGATTTATTAAGACAGTTAAATTCAAATAAAATAAAATTTAAATGGAATAAACACACAGGATAATCTTAATTCTTAACACATCAATAACACTGATATAACAAAATAACATAATGACAACAAAATGAAGAATGTAAAATAAATCCAAGTGCAATCTTAATTCCAGACTCAAAAATAACATGGTATAACGACACAGTACAGTAGAAAATTTAAAGAAGACAATGGGAAGTCTTTGTTCCATGAGCAATCAAAACAAAATAAAATGGTACCTATACTTATATTACAATGGACAAAATAATATAAAACAAAACAAAAGGTAATCTTATTCCTAAACATAGCCAAATGGTTTGTTAACAGTGAGGTAAAATATTAAGAGCATAAGTTGTAATCTTAGTTCAAAAAAATAAAATGACATATATAATACCACTAGCTGTTCCCCGCGACTCCGTCCGCTTGAAATTTATTATGATTGAAATTCATGGGTTTGAATTTTTTGCAAGACCTCAATTCTTTTTACGTAATAAAAGTAGCCTAAGTTACTCCTTATATCATCAGCTATCTATAAACACAAAAATTAAAAAAACGTGTTTTTGTTATAAATACCGCGTATATACTTTCCTTTTATATGAATTAAATAAAAAACCGTTATCTTGACATTTAAAACAGACCCTTCAATTTTATTTATTTGTATAGATATTGACTGTTAGATTTTATATTTCATTTATTAGTGGTACATAAACTATAAATCAGCAGATTTACCACGTGCTCGGCGGTGAAGGAAAACATCGTGAGGAAACCTGCATGTCTGACGAATAAGAAAAAAAATATTTCGAAGACATGTGAATTTCGCCAACACGCAGGGCAGCGCGGCGGACACTTCTTTGCCCTAAAAACCCTCTCAGAAATGAGGGGAGGCCTGTGCCCAGCAGTGGGACGTATATAGGCTGTAACTTTACTTTATATAAGATGTAAATATAATAATTTATTTATAAATTACAATAATGAGAATACTTAGACTTCCGTAAAAAAATACGAAACATAAAAATGATGAGCAGAGGAACAGTGTAAAATAGCAGCATAATAATACTGCTGTTTTGTATAAGTTGATAAGTGCATCAGCTATCTGTCGGTGAAGTCCTCGCAGTATTGGTTCAGCCATTTCGGAGATTAGCCTGAACAGACAGAAAAAGACACACAAAAATTTTAAAAATTGTTTTTTGTCTTAAAAATATTTTATATAGCTGTGCCCTGCGGTTTCATCCGGGTATATCACGCCGATGCGCAGAGCGACATCATAACTACATAAAAATTGGCAAAGTTAATGGAGTTCTTTTATCTATTGTCATATTTACGTTATACGGCAAAGTTAAATTTTATCCACCCCGTATGAAATTCCCCTTCCCGGATGAGCGTCAACCCCCCCCCCCCCCCACGCCCCAGAAAGTGCCCCAAAACGGTTTTTCCAGTTTTAAAGAGAACTGTACACAGTACATTAAAAGTTTAGAGGTACGAAACAATCCTTGATGAATTTTCTATCAACCTTTTATACATACGAAACCGATATAATTCAGTTTTTGCGCAATCTGCCAAAAAATATGAACATTTTTTATCTTTAATTAATGTGGCCTAATTTGTAACGGCGTTACTATTGCATATTTTAACATGAAAAGTAGTTATTTTGACATAACTGTAATAGTTAGATATACGTATTATGATATTCCAGACTTTTGTAGATATTGATGTCCTCTATAACAGTGTTGTGCATCACTTTGGTTAATTGTCAATAGTTTCCGCAGCGTACGCGTTATAAGGATTTTTCGGCGTCACTATTGCATATTTTACCATGAAAAAGTAGTTATTGTGACAAAACTGTAATAGATATATAGTATTGCGGACTTTTTTGTAGATATTGATATTTTCTATAAAACTGTAGTACATCACTTTGCTCAAAGACATTTAAGTAGTTTAAATATCTTTGACTTTGCTATATTGTCAATAGTTTCTATTTACATGTATACAGCTTTTATTAAAGTTTTTGAGGTTTTAATGATGATATTAACAAAATGTATGAAGGAATCCAGGGATTCCTTTATACAATTATTCATTAAGTTTATCAGGTTAAGCGGAGAGGTTCTTACGTTTTCACACCTTATCACATGATTAAGTCTTTGTACTGAAAATGCAGGACAATGTTCTATAAGGTGCTTCTGCATCTGCGGGGTGCCATTGTTGCATGGGCAATAACTATTGTCGGTTATTTTAAAACGGCATAAGTAATGTTGGTGGAAACCGTAATCGGTGAGTACCTGGGTGAGGTAAAAACTTGGTTTGGTGAGGGTGCGTAACCTTTCGAAGAGATGTAGGTTTCCTCATGATGTTTTCCTTCACCGCCGAGTACGTAGTAAATCAGCACTTAAAATTACAATTAACAATTTCATTCGTGCAGGCGGGGATCGAACTCGGGTTGCTCGCGTACTGTTAAATTTACAGCGAGCGCTAACCATCTGAGCTACCAGGGCTCCACCATATTGATATTTACAAAATACCAATGTGATATTTTATAAATTGATTACAATACTCTGTAACGACTTAGAGTGTGAAATGTATGCATTTTTTCCCTTCGTTTACAAGCAAATTACTTTTTACAAACTATTTGAGAACAATAACCACTACTTGGTTAGACTGTTTGAGTGCAAACTCGTGACTTTTAAATTTAAATTGCAATGAGGTATCATCTGTAAAGAGGATGATCCTCAGATATTTTTTGTGAAACACGTGGAAAATCATTAGATTTACGAAGAACAAAACAGGACCAAATGTGACAGAAAAATGATACCTGAGGGACAATAACTTTTATCACACCCCGCAAAGACACTACACCGTTGATTGCAACCCTTTTCTTTCGGCTTGAGATATATTATGACGATAGGGATTAGGTGCGGCATTACGATTTCCGTAGTAGATATTAAACTTATAAATCAAAGTTTTATGATCCACACTATCAAATGCCTTTGAAAGATCATAGAAGACATCGACAGTGTCGTGGTCACAGAAATCTAAATAATAAGGCACTATTATTTACATTTCTGTGGTCGTGGTACTCTTCATAGGCCTGTAAAACACGTGACACTAATTTTATACCCCAAATCGTTGTGGCTCTTTATTTTGTTATAACAAATTGCCTATCATTTATGTTTTTAAAATAACGTTCTCTTTAAATCATGTCATCTGCTTTAAAAGAATTTTTCCAAATATATTGTATAAGGAAACATAGAAATGAGACGGTAATTTAAATGATATAGGGGCAACATTATTTGGTTAACAAACACACCAGAGTCAACACAAAGATTTCAAAATCATTGTCAAAATTGGGTATATCAATTATAATTATATTAATTGTCCAGATTGCTATGCTTTTAATCTTCCGTTTTCCGATTGATAAATTCTATATTTACTGCCTAAAATAAATCGTATTCTCAATAGAATTCGCAATATGTACTCTTAATTAGGGAGATGGCACTGATTCTCGTAACAAAGGTTTTCTAACCTAGCTCGGGAGTTAGGGCTTCAAAGATATTCTAACAACATTTAAGTCAATAATGATTATTATTATTATTATTATACTTATATTACGGTGACTTAGCGGCATAAAAACACAAAATCTAGTAGGTACATTTTATATTTTTACAGAAAATTTCTGAGTGACTTCGGCTTGAAACTCATTTCGCAAGGTACCGGAAAGTGCAGACAAAGTCTGCCGTACTAGCTAGTATTATATATAATATTATATTATGCTATACAGAATATATAATATAGATGCACAGAGTTTACTGCGAACTACGAGTACTAACTCATTCTTCCTAAGAGAAGACTGTGTCTCTGTCTATTAATCTCCATAATAACCAGCATCAGAGTAACAGCCCATACAGGACTGGCGAGTATCCTTTTTTTACCCAGTATATGGATTTCTAGTGCCTTTCAAAACTTCTTTTCAACCTTTACGAATCCATTTTAATCAATTTAAGAACAAACAGCTAGTGAAAGTTTGCTTATCCACTCTGTATATATTTCTAATGCGTGCTTTTCAGTTAGGGACACCCTTCTGTTCACAGAATCTGCCTGCTTTTGAAGCCTCTACAAGTTTAACACCCTTGAGGACAGGGTGTCAAAGTGTCTAAGCAAAATAGAATTCAAGTTATTGGCCATTTCCCTCTCCCCATGGATCGAATGAATGCTAAAGTAAAGCATTAGGCTATTATTCAGTGCCTAACTACGTTTGTTTGACGTTAGAGATTATAATTTTCTCAGGGAAGCCACCAAGATAAACTTGGAAACTGGAAAATGTCTAAAAACAACATATCATCCAAAACTTTAGAACGATTTCCAAGGAACCAATAACATATCTTCTTATATTGTAGATTACCACATCTCTATGAGGCAATCCGTGGTGGGCCTATGGTGAGCAGTGAATTTTTGAAAGGCTGTAATGAGTAAATTAAATAATATACTATACAAAAAACTGGAAAAAATCTACGCCTAAAGGTGTATGGATTGTATAGATGGATGTAATAGGGAATTAAGTTTTCCATGTTACCCTAAATTATTATTATTGTTACTACTTTTACTTTGAATACCAGCGTAAAATAGTAGCGTAATGCTGCTTTGTTTCGTATGGTCAGTGTAGAGAACCGGAGACCCTTTTTACTGGAATCGAAGCATTCCATTTTAGTCCTCACGGCTGACAACGCATCTGCATTTTGATTTGTAATCGAGGATATATGTAGATGTCTATGGGCCACAGCAACCACTTACCATCAAGTGGACTGTTTGCTCGTTTGTCACCCTGTCCTATAAAAAAAAAACTATTTAAGTAACATTCTAGCCGTCACATTGTGCTTGTGATATTGTATAGTCCACTGAAAATGGTCAAAGATTAAACACTTAAAAAGTAATAAACTTTTAAATAAAAGTAAGAGCCGTCTTCAAAGCAACAAAATGAATAAAATTATTCCCACATGATAGCTTCAGCAGCCGGAAATTAGTACATTCATTCTTCTACACGAAGTCTTAGCACCGAATTCAGAAGCTATTATGTGGAAATCATTTCATTATTTTTAGTTCCTTGCACTCTTACTTTTTTTTACTTATAATACTTTTTATAAAAAGTTAAATTTTTCTGCTTCACGAAATTTTAATATTCGCATTTTTTTAAATGCTATAAAGTGACAAAATAACTGACAGTCCACTTGATGCTAAATGGCTTTTGCAATCCAAGGACACCTCCAAAGAACAGACTGCAGTACGGTGACACGATTGAAGACTAAGATGAAATGTCTCAGACTTACAGTCGGTGATTATATTGGCTTTCCGTACCCTCCAAATCGGACACATTGGCTAAACTTGCTGCTTAATAGCAAAAATTGATAAGATGGATAATAAAAGATTGGTAATAATTAATAGTAAATAAAGTTTATATATTTCAGTCGTTTTTAGACGACATACGAATCCCAAGAATAAGATATGCAGGTGTAACAAGAGCGAGACCTTGAAAGAAAATAGATCTCATTTCCTTGAATAAAAATAACATCGCTTGTTGCTTCGCTATCAAAACAAGGATATGGTAAGGGTTTCTCCGATAGGGGCCAATATATAAAACCTGTAATGTGTACTGTCCCCCACTATACTTTTCCGATTAAACAACGAAAAGGAATAGAAAAAGAAACATTTGAAATCACTCAAAATTTAAAGATTATTTCTTGGACAAACTTTATCCGAGGCTTATTTAGTCAATCTGTCAGTAATTATTTGTTGGCCGTATTTTAAAATTCTTTGGCGGCACTCTGGTTCTACTGCGGATATCTTCATTTCTAAGTTTATCACGTAGAGAAACACCCCGAGCATAGCCCTCTCCATAGCTCGCTGAGCGACCTTGAGCGTCCTCATACAACCAGCAGTCACCACTGGCAGCACGCACTGGTTATACAGTTTCGCAGGTTCTGAGGTATAGCTGACGAGAAGATGTGTTGTAATTTCCCGAACGCTGCTCGGCCGATTTGAATCCGTCGGTTGACCTCTCAACCGAAGTTGGACTTACCTAGCCCAACAGATCAGTAAGCTGAAGTGGCAATGGGCCGGCCACATCGCTCGAAGAACCGACCACCGATGGGGCAAAAAGGTTCTCGAGTGTCAGCCTCGTACCGGTGGGCGAAGTGTAGGGCGACGCCCCACTAGATGGAGTGACGGCCTAGTAAGACATGCAGGAAGTCGGTGGATGCAGGTGTCTCAGGACTGTGCTTTGTGAGATTCCTTGGGGGTGGCCTATGTTCAGCAGTGGACTTGTGAAGGGCTGTAATGATTATGATGATGATGAATCTCTACTCTGTGTCAAAATCGTGTTTGACATTGGCCTTAGAGTAATAATATGCTTACTTATTTACTTCAAATCAAAACTATCAAAATTATTGTTCTCATCAGTAATCATTGCAGTCTAATTACATCGTCATTGTTCACAACGTGCGTCATTGTCTTGTTCCTCTCCATTGTTGCTAACAATGACGTTGTCGATAATGATATATTCACAAAAATCATGTTGAAATTTGTTAAAAATTTTATACACAGAAAACATTGTCATGATCATTAAAAAGTTACTCAAAAGGTAACTTAATTATTTTACTACGAGTATGATTCTATAAATCAATGCAACCTAAAAGTAAAGGTTAAAAAAACTAATGACGAATGAAATGATACAATTAGAAGAATTAAATTCCATACTCACCAGTTCGAAATCCAACACGTGTTCTGTGCTTCGATCAACAATAGTTGGTATTGTTGATCGAAGGTTCTGTGTAACGGAGCTGACGGTCGAATGGGGAGGGGGGGGGGGTGGTTACCAGTATCAACTCAAAACACAGCGAATACAAAGAGTTCCGTTTTATGGTATTTTATTAAACAACATATGGAGCGACAATGCCGCAAATTTTAAGAATTTTTTTTGATATTTATTTTTGATTTCTTGTCATATTTGTCAATCGTTTTACTGTCATAATGCTGAATTATATCAAGGTCAAGCACGAGCTAATAAAATAATTTATTATGAATGCATAAATAAAATATTCTTAGGAGCGCATAGGTTTGTTCAACTAGCTCCTAAAAATCAAGGATTCAAAGTTTTGTCACATGAAATCGTATCTTTTATCTAACAATCACATTGAACATATAAATGATATAAAAAGCACTTTTTCGGAAAGATAAATGATTGTTGAACTTATTATTTTTTAAGTCGATTATATTCTTATTTTTACATTACAAAAAAGTGGTTTTAGTGGCTTATGGTGTAGATTTATCAAGTTCGCATGAAGGGATAAACATGATAATATCAATTGTTCAACTCAATCAATTTTTTAATCTCTTCACCTATTATATGGGAAGTCATGGAATGTAAATGGCTGTTTAATTTTGTTTAGTTTAGTTATAATTTATTTTTCGGCCGAGAAATTCCGAAATTTTCGGTGTTTGAGCAGCCTTGTAGTAACATATTTTACTAAATACAGATATACTTAGACTCACTCCGGGCTCGGCCGCCGTCGTGAGTGGGTTATTGTATCGTTTGTTTATAGCAGCTTGTGATGAAAAATATCGATCGCTGTAGAAATACAAAATATTCTAAAAACCACATTTGTGTGTCGAATTAATGCGAAAACGATCAACAACTGCACGAGTTGCCTGCTCACTAGGCCAATTATTTTGATCGTAAAATGAACGAAGTGCTCTATGAACTTCTAAAAAAAAATTTTAGTTTCAATAGTCTTCATTCTTGGTAGGAATCGGTGTTCTTTTGCGAGGATTTGTGGTTCATCCAACTGATGTAATGGTGGGGACGATCTTGAACATGTTCGCAGACTGCAGACTTCCCGGAGCGTCGGTGCTTCACGTCAGCTGTCTTCTTTCACGCGGGTTTTTATAGATCGTTTTGTTTTTCCTATGTAAGGGAGACCACATTCACAACTTGGTTGTACACTCCTGCATCCTGTAGAGGAGTATGACACTTGATGGATGGTAAAAATTGACTAATCTTCTTCGACGGCCTGTAGTATGTTTTAATGGAAGCTCGCTTTAAGATGTAGCCAACCTTGTCTGTGACCATGACTTCACTTAGTCGCTGTGACGTAGGCGTGGGACTCGAAGCTTGCTGTCTTGCAATACTTGCTTGACGTGCTGAAGCTCGGCAGCCAGATATTTTCTGTCACAGATCCATTGTTCTCTCTGAAAAAAAGATTTACCCTCGGTAGCTAACTTTGATGGGTAATGATGGGACTAAATTAAATATATTTTTAAAAATAAGTTAATAGTTATAAAATTATAATAGTTTTATATAATGTGTAGTGTTCGCGTAAATATAAAAAATTAAAAACTGTGGTTACCATCCCATCACGCATTAAGCTATAGTGTTGGTTAATGATCGCAAATGCAAACCGACATGAAACCTTATTCTATGCAGACCGACATGAAAACATATTCCGCTACGTGTGGTCGGGCGTTCCCGCGACGGGTACGATTCCGAAGAAAATTGCGGTGGCATGAGATTTGAAATAATTTAGAAATATATGAGGTCTTTGATTCTGCCAGGCTCTTTAGAGTTGTATAAAAAGTAGAGTTTAAAAAAATCTCAAGTGATAAACAACCTCTCAGTCTTTGATGTAAATGATGAACATGCAGTAGCAGTTTATGGCTACTGCCGTCCATGAACACATTCTGCCAACTTCTAGCAAAAAAGGGTACAGCACATCGCTACTGACAAAAACCAAGTTGAAATGTCTCATAGCCTGTTTATTACATTGGCTTTATTCCTTCAGACCGGAACATATTCGTAGTAATGCAATCACTGTTATTCAGCGGCAGAAATAGAGATACATACAGATAAGAGCAAGGTACCTGCCGAGACGGACTCATAGATACAAAAGCATTCCTACCACCTAGTGAATCGATATTCGGAATTCGAGGTGATTTTTTATCTGTCGAATACCACCAAGTGTTCCTCACATCCACCCAGTGTTGTAGCAGTATGTGGTTTGCCACCATTTGCTGCCCGGGGCCGCTGGAGTCCCAAATGGAATAGAAAGGCATGCTATGAGGTTCATTGGTGACTCGAATTTGATTAAAACCAATCTTACCAGCCTCGAACACAGGTACAAAGTGGCTTCGAAATGCATCCTGTAGAAAAGCTTTTCGGTTTTTCTAAAGGATTCATTTCAAAGAGTGGGCGCAGGAATAGCATAATTTAATTCCTCCATCTCACTTACACCATCTGACAACCAGACGTTCGGCCTGTCTCCACCCTTATTTGTTGACTTACTATGCGTTTGAACCAAACGGTTGGTTCCATCGTTCGTTATGCGTACAACGTCTTTGTATCCGTTTACAGTGTGGGCGTCTTGAAGGCAAGGGTTAATAGGCTTTTGTTATATAAGTCAGTGCACTTCCCCATCTTCACCACAACTTACCATCAGGTGCGATTGTAGTTAAGCGCTGGCATAGAATAGTAAAAAATGCGTGCGAGCGTGCATGCGTGCGTGCGTGCGTGTTTGAGTGCGTGCGCGAGAGCGTGTGTACGTGCGAGCCTGCGAAGAACTTTTACTACAGTGTTCCTACTATTTTATCAAAAGTGTTTTAATAACCACTATCATCTTTTTTGAAATTTTTACTATCATCATACAAATTGGCACCCTTAAAATCTACCACCCGGTCTACTCCACTCTAGGCTACGCCACAATGTTAATATTAGTATATTGTCACTTTTACGAGTCTCACGTAACGGCTTATGATGATTAACCTACTAGTTAAAATAAAGGTGTTTTGCATTGTCGCTTATACCATGTTAATTTTAATTTTTTTGTCCACCAGGGTCCCCGTCAGCGGGTAATTGGGACAATCTGGAACTCGCTGACGAGATAATGGACGTAAACGAGACGCGGCTCGAAGACATGACGAGGACTGAGGTGCTGAGCCACATACACGAGGTATGAATTATGTTTTTTACCGACTTCAAAAGGTTGAGGTATTCTATCGACTGTATAGTTTTTTTATGTGTTTTTTATGTGTTATGGTTATTTGAAATCTGGTGCTACTCATGTGGCAATTTGATCAAGATCTGACTAGTAGTTTTTGAGTAATCTTTAAATAAATCGTATTTAATTGACTTCAAATACATAGATTCGGTTGTATTGGAGTCTATTGTACAATTTTTTTAATTTTACCGTTTGTTGTGGATAGTAACGTTTTAAGAATAATAGAGTGGGAAACGAGCTAACCAGATTGTAAGTGGCTACTACTATATATTCATTAAAAAGTCCACTGGTAAATGTATTTTATATACGTAGTTATATTGTCTGTATATACGAATACAATTAAAATACAAGATCGCACTTTTTCGTATCAATATCTACTTCAAACCATCATTTAAAATAGAATCAGCAATCAAAAAATAAAGTCAGCTCCCCGCTAAAACCAGCCACTTTTACTTCTAGAATATGCTGGTTTTGTGGTGCTCGTGCAGAAGATGTTTATGTGAATTAGTTCATGATGGTTTTCTTACAAAACTGAAGTGACAAATTGACCTACAGTTAACCTGGTGGTAAGTGGCTATTGCAGTTCACGGACCCCCCAGCAAACAAGTTACGAATGCATCGTCACCTCTGAGGTCTAAGATGGAATTTTCACAGCCTGAAATTATACTGATTCTCCAAACCACACACAGCAGTGCAAGTAACTGCTGTTTGGGGGCAAATATAGATATGAGGGTGTTACCTAACCAGATGAACTCCCAGACAGAAAACGAGTTAGAAAAATACCCTTAGAAACCTACCGGTGTCGATCTCATCACGATTCGACCTGACTTTAAAAATTATCAAAGGTCGTAATATCTTCCAATCTTTCCCTTAAATCGATTCTCACGATACCAGTAGGACGAGAAGAGCTGATTGATCCCCTTAGACCGCAAACACGTGACACGAATTATTGTATATTGATTGATATCCGGGTGAATTAATCGAAGTTCTGTCCAGCTCGTCTAATGGATGTTGGCAATTAAAATACAGATCGACATTTAGACGTCATGGGTCACAGTTCCCGTTACTGATTGCGTTACTATCCGGTATACAAATATTAGATTGGTGGCCGGGTCCGGGACAAATTATCAAAAGTCTAAAAAATACTGCATAATGGAAGACTAAAGTTTTTGCGCTAGAGTTGTCGTATCACGTATTAAAATAATTATAAAACAGCGAATCTTATAGCTGCAGACCTTCTAGCTGGCAACAAACTTAAAAAAGGGCTTCAATAAAGCTATTGTTCTTATTCTAGAGCTGTACTGATCCCATGTAAACCAAAATAATTATACTCGTCATGTGAAACCTAGAAGCAGCGGAAATAGTATCGCCCTTTCTTGTCTGAGGGTCTTCACCTTAATTCCTCTCTGTCCTTCCAGCCATCGGACAACCAGCTGGCTGACCTTCACTCATTTATTGTCGATATTCCACGCATTCGAAGCAAATGCTTCGTGTTTCGTAATATGTTTGGCAAAGGAATGGAATAATTTTCCAAAATCTGTCTTTCCATCCGACTACAATCTGAGTGTCTCCAAAACAAGAGTAGACAGAAAGACTCTAAGACAGTGCCATTTACCATCTAGGGGTTCATAACTTCTTACCATCAGGAGGGATTAGGGTTACCACCTGTACTTTATAGTAAAGTATTGTACGTTATTGCGGTCAAACGTATTTTATGAGTAGGTACTAGGTACATGAATATACTTTTTTAACCTATGCAACGATTTTCAAGGTTTTATTAAGTAAAATAAACACTAAGTTTATTAAAAGAACATATTGTTTACAGGCAACATATTTTTCTATGTAGTAATGATTTTGTTATGTTTTGTACATAATAGTGTGTCATGTCTGCAATTCATTCCAGTCACTTCAGCGTTATTTTCTCAGTTTATTCTTAGACGAATGCTAGGCGATTCCATGAAAGGAACATGGTATAATCTTAACTTAGACACAGAATGTAAAGATATTATGTAGATAAAATAGCATGTCAAATAAATAACACTTTAATTTTCACATATTGTACTTTATTATTTTAGCTTTGAAAAGTATATATATACACTTTATTTAATAAAAAAAAGGTGGCAACCCTAGAAGGGATTGTAGTTGTTCAAAATAAGCAGAAAACATAGCTCAGAATGGGTGGCTAGGTTTCTTGTTTTAGAATTATCTATTACGGTTAAACTCTAGACTGGACTGGTTTAGAAAAAAATCTCTGTCCTAAGAAGAAACAGCGAGAAACCCAGCGTTTTCTTCCCAAAGCAATATTAAACTTAAAAAGCAATTTATCTAGGAGGAGGAGGATTTGCTTCGCAGGTGGATTGACGATCGTAGTAGAGGCCCTTGCCTGGTACAAACGAGATGGTTATATATAATATCATCTATCGGAAAAAATGTCATATATATCATCATCATCATCATCATTACAGCCCTTCACAAGATGCTGAACATAGGCCCTCGCCCAAGGAATGTCACAAAATACGGTCCTGAGCTGACCTGTCCAGGCCATCACTCCATCTAGTGAGGTGTCGCCCTACACTTCGTCTACAGGTACGAGGCTGCCACTCGAGAACCTTTTGTTTCCATCGGTTGTCGGTCATCGATCTACATGGCCGGCCCATTGCCACTTCAATTTACTAATCCGTTGGGCTATGTCGGTCACTCTGGTTCTATTGTGGATATTCTCATTTCTAATCACGCAGAGAAATCCCGGGCAAAGCCCTCTCCATAGCTCGCTGAGCGATTTTGAGCGTCCTCATACGGTCAGCAGTGAAGAACCACGTCTCAGATCTATAAGTCATCAGTGGCAGCACGCACTGGTTGTACAATACATCTACTGGTGTCATCATATATTAACAATAGTTGCCTCTTTTATCAAGCTCGGGTCAATGTGGGGTATGGAATTAACTTGCGCCACCACTACACGGCATCTAGGTATTACTATCATAAATTAATGAAGTATTTCATTCTAGGTTTCAAACCTATCTTGAAACCTGAAATATATTTATTAATTTCCACTTAACGTTCCATCTGCTGATGGAGTCCTTTTATAATAAAATAAGATTTAGCAACCGAGCACTCACTGAATCTGATGGTAAATCGATAGAAAATGGTTCATAAACATCTTACATCTACCATCAATTAAAAATCAAAATTCAGATGCGTTTTCATCTCTAAGGACGAGCCGGTCGAGTCGCTCCTCAACCATAATAAAGCTGTAGTGTGGCTCTACCACGTATCGCGCATATTGAAAATATCCCTGCGTTTCTGATGAAACATCCAATACTTGATTATTGGATGACAGCCACCTGATAGCAAGTGGCTGCTGCAGCTCACGGACACCTGCAACCAATTTCAAACAAAAAGGCTACAGGATGCGTTCTCACCTCTGTAGACTAAGATGGAACGTCTCGCAGCCTGTAATTACTCTGCTTTGTAAGGTTAGTCGGCCTGGAAGGCATAAGCATCTTCATCATTTTAATATGTGTTATTGTTTGTCTCTAATTATAAAAATCTCCCCCCCCACACACACGCTAGGATTCTTAAATATTTTATCCTTTTCTTAAATAAAAAACGTTTCCCCCCACTAGGATTTTCTCCTGTATCGTGGAAGCAGTTATTTATAGGCCATACAAATATTTGTTCCGCGCGGGATTCGAACCCGCGGCCCTTAGCGTTGCAACTCGTTGCTAAGCCACTGCACCACGGAATTGTCACGAATTATTGTATTGCTATGGGATTTTAAAAATACATAAATACTGTTACGAGCTTAGGGTCCATGACAGTAAAAACCGCCGATTGAATTACCGAGATTGGCACTTTAATTACTGAACACCAATTAAAACTCAAATCACACTAATAATTAATCACACTTAACACTTCAGTTCACTTTATTTCGCTCCGAAAGCTTCGCTCGTATCGCCAATTCAATACTACCCCGATCGCGGCTTTCAACGGCTTTAAATAGGCCTTTTACACCGAAACATCCAGAATATTCCAGCAAATACCGGCCCCCGACCGACTAGGTGCAGAAAGTTCGAGTGTGGAGTTTTCCAGAAAGCTTAGTCCTTCTATTCAATACTAGATGGCGCTGGAGGTGGAAAGTTCCATCATGGCATATTCTGGAAAGCTCTCCTCGCTCTCTTCCCCGATACTAGATGGTGCTATTGCCAGGTACCAGACATGAAAGAGAACATTAAAGAGTCGCGGTTTTCTTGTTGGTTCTTCCCAGAACAGAGAATTTTACTGAACTACTGGTAAAATCATAAACCATTTTCAGGATATACTACTTTTTTTAATAACATCAGGGTGACAAACGAGCACACAGTCCACCTGGTGGTAAATAGTGTGGTCCGTAAGCATCTACATTGATCCTTGATTAAGAATTAAAATGCAGATGCTTTGTCACCCCTGAGGACTAAGATGGAATACCGTTTCCTGTAAAGAAGGTATTCGGTTCTCCACACTCATCGTACAAAATACAGCCGCATTAAGCTATTATTTTACGCTGATATTAAGTAGTGAGAGCGTGATCCTGCCCCGGTTGAGCCGAGTCATTCATCCTACATCCATAATTTGGCCAAGCATGGCTCCACCACGTTGAGCCAAACATAAAACAGTTATTGACGTTTTCAGTCAAGAAATTATCAGTATCAGTCCAGAGTCAGGAACTTGGCGGAGTTTTAGTTGAGACTGGCCGCTGTGAGCGAAATTCGGTTTGTGGGACATTATTATTTGTAATTTATGTTGAATATAAATTATTATACCTATTCTATTCCATTTAAAAATTGGACAAACATGCATATTCGGATTAATTATTAATAGGCCATTTAAAGTCTTGTTCCGGGCTGGAATCGAATCTGCGTTTCCGTAGTGTCGGCAATGTAGTGTCGCCGTTAAAGAAGCCTTTTACGTGACTGCATTCCATAGTTAATATTATTACATTCTTCTAGAGCATCAACAATAATAAAGCTTTTGCACATGTGTGTGTGTAAAATATAAGTAGGGTTGCCGCCCTTTTTAACCGCCTTCAAGAAAAGGAGGATGTACGGTATGTTTTCATTATGTGTGTACCTCAGAACTTTTTTCTTTTTTCATGTAAAATATTGATGTTTTTTATGTAGTGCCATATAAATTTGATCAAGATCTGACCAGTAGTTTTTAAGTTATCCTTAATAATGCGTATTTAAGTGGTAGAGCCGTGCTGCAGCTATATTGTGTTTGCAGCACCAATGGGCTGGCTCGACCGGGGAAGGACCACGATCTCACGGAATACCGGCGTAAAATAGCAGTTTAATGTAGCTGTGTGAGACCCTTTTTACTGGAAACGAGGCATTTTAACTCAGTCCTCAGGGCTGGCAACGTTTCTACATTTTGATTTTTAATTGAAGATAAATATAGCTGTATATGAGCCACAGCATCCACTTACAATCAGATGGACTGTGTGTTCGTCTACTAACCTTGTTCAAAAAAAAATTGACTTCGACTACATTGATGACGTTCTTATTTTATTTCTATTGGAGTCGGTTGTACAAAATTTTTAATTTTACCACTTGTTTAAAATAAACAACACAACATAGTTGTATTTTCAGACATAAATATAAAGATTTAAATACATTTTATTTCGGAAGAGTCGTAGTAGCTTTGAAGCTAAGTACTCGCTGTGCTTAATAAGTTTATTGTATACGAGTAACCCAGGTTCAATCCCGGCTGGCACCAATAAAAATATTAAATTATAAATTTAAGTGTTGATTTATCTCGTACTCGGTGGAGATGGAAAAAGTTGTTAGGAAACCAGATTATCTGACAAATAAAAAAATATTTCGAAGACCTGAAGTCCACCAAAGTGTATTGGGTCCGCAAGGTGTAAAATGTTTCAGTAGGCTGTAACTTTACTTTTTTTGCTTTCTCTCTCTCTCTCTCACACACACACACACACACACACACACACACTGGCATGGCTCGACCGGTATAAGACCATGCTCTCACAGAATACCAGCGTTAAATAGTAGCTTAATGCTGCCGTCTTTCGCATGGTGTGTGTATAGAAATGAAAACCTTTTTACTGGAAAGGATTGACAACGCATCTGCATTTAATTTTTAACTAAGGATAGATGTAGATGTCTATGGGCCTCAGCATCCACTTACCATCAGGTTGACAGTGTGTTCGTTTGTCACCCTTATTCTATCAAAAAAGTGTATAAGTGTGTCTACGTATGTTAGGAATGCGCGGCAGCCCCATGTTTTTGCATACTAATGTTGGAACATTTTCGTTCACTAATTTGTTTTGTTGTTATCACTGCCACCCCTCGTTCCAGAGCTGGAAGTTGTCCAAATTAGTGCGCGCCGGAATTGTTTTGTTCCTACCGCAAAATGAACTCATTTTACGGAACTATATCCGGATGGTAATGAACGAACAAAATTTTGTTGTACGATATGCGCATTGTTAATGTAATTATAATTTTTTTTTAAATGTAAATTTTACTAGCTTCTACTAAAGGCCCGCTCGCGTTGAATTAAAAACCGACAATTTTTTATTGAAGTATAAATGAAAAAGACTGTAAATTGGGATAAGTAAAAACTTTTTATACGAAAATACAGCCTATGTTATGGTGTGTTAATTATAATTGTGCCTCATTTCATCAAAATCTGTTCAGTAGATTTAACGTGATTGAGCCACTAACATACAAACATCCAAACAATCTTTCACATTTATAATATTGGTAAGAATTTATAGAAATCACGAATTTTTTGGAAAATAATGTTTTGTATTTTTAGATTGATTATGTGAGATGGCAGCACATTTCTCTGGTCTTCTTCTTAATCAGCTCGTAAAAGTCCGCTGTTGGGCATTGGCATATTGCATTAGAGGAGAGAGGATTGGTTTTAACTATCACGCTGGGTAGACTCATTGATAATCTTAGTAAAAGTCCGCTGTTGGGCAGGGGCCTATTCCATTAGAGGAGGGAGGATTGATTTTAATTGTCACGCTGGGTAGACTCATTGATAATCTTAGTAAAAGTCCGCTGTTGGGCAGGGGCCCATTCCATTAGAGGAGGGAGGATTGGTTTTAACTATCACGCCGGGTAGACTCATTGATAATATTAGTAAAAGTCCGCTGTTGGGCAGGGGCCTATTCCATTAGAGGAGGGAGGATTGGTTTTAACTATTACGCTGGGTAGACTCATTGATAATATTAGTAAAAGTCCGCTGTTGGGCAGGGGCCTATTCCATTAGAGGAGGGAGGATTGATTTTAATTGTCACGCTGGGTAGACTCATTGATAATCTTAGTAAAAGTCCGCTGTTGGGCAGGGGCCCATTCCATTAGAGGAGGGAGGATTGGTTTTAACTATCACGCCGGGTAGACTCATTGATAATATTAGTAAAAGTCCGCTGTTGGGCAGGGGCCTATTCCATTAGAGGAGGGAGGATTGATTTTAATTGTCACGCTGGGTAGACTCATTGATAATCTTAGTAAAAGTCCGCTGTTGGGCAGGGGCCCATTCCATTAGAGGAGGGAGGATTGGTTTTAACTATCACGCCGGGTAGACTCATTGATAATATTAGTAAAAGTCCGCTGTTGGGCAAGGGCCTTTTCCATTAGAGGAGGGAGGATTGGTTTTTACTATCATTCTGGGTAGACTCATTGATAATATTAGTAAAAGTCCGCTGTTGGGCAGGTGCCTATTCCATTAGAGGAGGGAGGATTGATTTTAAATATCACGCTGGGTAGACTCATTGATAATATTAGTAAAAGTCCAATGTTGGGCAAGGGCCTTTTCCATTAGAGGAGGGAGGATTGGTTTTTACTATCATTCTGGGTAGACTCATTGATAATATTAGTAAAAGTCCGCTGTTGGGCAGGGGCCTATTCCATCAGAGGAGGGAGGATTGGTTTTAACTATCACGCTGGGTAGACTCATTGATAATATTAGTAAAAGTCCGCTGTTGGGCAGGGGCCTATTCCATTAGAGGAGGGAGGATTGATTTTAATTGTCACGCTGGGTAGATTCATTGATAATCTTAGTAAAAGTCCGCTGTTGGGCAGGGGCCCATTCCATTAGAGGAGGGAGGATTGGTTTTAACTATCACGCTGGGTAGACTCATTGATAATATTAGTAAAAGTCCGCTGTTGGGCAGGGGCCTATTCCATTAGAGGAGGGAGGATTGGTTTTAACTATTACGCTGGGTAGACTCATTGATAATATTAGTAAAAGTCCGCTGTTGGGCAGGGGCCTATTCCATTAGAGGAGGGAGGATTGGTTTTAACTTTTACGCTGGGTAGACTCATTGATAATATTAGTAAAAGTCCGCTGTTGGGCAGAGCCTATTCCATAAGAGGAGGGAGGATTGATTTTAATTGTCACGCTGGGTAGACTCATTGATAATCTTAGTAAAAGTCCGCTGTTGGGCAGGGGCCCATTCCATTAGAGGAGGGAGGATTGGTTTTAACTATCACGCCGGGTAGACTCATTGATAATATTAGTAAAAGTCCGCTGTTGGGCAGGGGCCTATTCCATTAGAGGAGGGAGGATTGGTTTTAACTATTACGCTGGTTAGACTCATTGATAATATTAGTAAAAGTCCGCTGTTTGGCAGGGGCCTATTCCATTAGAGGAGGGAGGATTGGTTTTAACTATCACGCTGGGTAGACTCATTGATAATATTAGTAAAAGTCCGCTGTTGGGCAGGTGCCTATTCCATTAGAGGAGGGAGGATTGATTTTAAATATCACGCTGGGTAGACTTATTGATAATATTAGTAAAAGTCCGCTGTTGGGCAAGGGCCTTTTCCATTAGAGGAGGGAGGATTGGTTTTTACTATCATTCTGGGTAGACTCATTGATAATATTAGTAAAAGTCCGCTGTTGGGCAGGTGCCTATTCCATTAGAGGAGGGAGGATTGATTTTAAATATCACGCTGGGTAGACTCATTGATAATATTAGTAAAAGTCCGCTGTTGGGCAAGGGCCTTTTCCATTAGAGGAGGGAGGATTGGTTTTTACTATCATTCTGGGTAGACTCATTGATAATATTAGTAAAAGTCCGCTGTTGGGCAGGGGCCTATTCCATCAGAGGAGGGAGGATTGGTTTTAACTATCACGCTGGGTAGACTCATTGATAATATTAGTAAAAGTCCGCTGTTGGGCAGGGGCCTATTCCATTAGAGGAATGAGGATTGATTTTAATTGTCACGCTGGGTAGACTCATTGATAATCTTAGTAAAAGTCCGCTGTTGGGCAGGGGCCCATTCCATTAGAGGAGGGAGGATTGGTTTTAACTATCACGCTGGGTAGACTCATTGATAATATTAGTAAAAGTCCGCTGTTGGGCAGGGGCCTATTCCATTAGAGGAGGGAGGATTGGTTTTAGCTATTACGCTGGGTAGACTCATTGATAATATTAGTAAAAGTCCGCTGTTGGGCAGGGGCCTATTCCATTAGAGGAGGGAGGATTGATTTTAATTGTCACGCTGGGTAGACTCATTGATAATCTTAGTAAAAGTCCGCTGTTGGGCAGGGGCCCATTCCATTAGAGGAGGGAGGATTGGTTTTAGCTATCACGCTGGGTAGACTCATTGATAATATTAGTAAAAGTCCGCTGTTGGGCAGGGGCCTATTCCATTAGAGGAGGGAGGATTGGTTTTAACTATTACGCTGGTTAGACTCATTGATAATATTAGTAAAAGTCCGCTGTTGGGCAGGGGCCTATTCCATTAGAGGAGGGAGGATTGGTTTTAACTATTACGCTGGGTAGACTCATTGATAATATTATTAAAAGTCCGCTGTTGGGCAGGGGCCTATTCCATTAGAGGAGGGAGGATTGATTTTAATTGTCACGTTGGGTAGACTCATTGATAATCTTAGTAAAAGTCCGCTGTTGGGCAGGGGCCCATTCCATTAGAGGAGGGAGGATTGGTTTTAACTATCACGCCGGGTAGACTCATTGATAATATTAGTAAAAGTCCGCTGTTGGGCAGGGGCCTATTCCATTAGAGGAGGGAGGATTGGTTTTAACTATTACGCTGGTTAGACTCATTGATAATATTAGTAAAAGTCCGCTGTTGGGCAGGGGCCTATTCCATTAGAGGAGGGAGGATTGGTTTTAACTATCACGCTGGGTAGACTCATTGATAATATTAGTAAAGGTCCGCTGTTGGGCAGGTGCCTATTCCATTAGAGGAGGGAGGATTGATTTTAAATATCACGCTGGGTAGACTCATAGATAATATTAGTAAAAGTCCGCTGTTGGGCAAGGGCCTTTTCCATTAGAGGAGGGAGGATTGGTTTTTACTATCATTCTGGGTAGACTCATTGATAATATTAGTAAAAGTCCGCTGTTGGGCAGGTGCCTATTCCATTAGAGGAGGGAGGATTGATTTTAAATATCACGCTGGTTAGAATCATTGATAATATTAGTAAAAGTCCGCTGTTGGGCAAGGGCCTTTTCCATTAGAGGAGGGAGGATTGGTTTTTACTATCATTCTGGGTAGACTCATTGATAATATTAGTAAAAGTCCGCTGTTGGGCAGGGGCCTATTCCATCAGAGGGGGGAGGATTGGTTTTAACTATCACGCTGGGTAGACTCATTGATAATATTAGTAAAAGTCCGCTGTTGGGCAGGGGCCTATTCCATTAGAGGAGGGAGGATTGATTTTAATTGTCACCCTGGGTAGACTCATTGATAATCTTAGTAAAAGTCCGCTGTTGGGCAGGGGCCCATTCCATTAGAGGAGGGAGGATTGGTTTTAACTATCACGCTGGGTAGACTCATTGATAATATTAGTAAAAGTCCGCTGTTGGGCAGGGGCCTATTCCATTAGAGGAGGGAGGATTGGTTTTAACTATTACGCTGGGTAGACTCATTGATAATATTAGTAAAAGTCCGCTGTTGGGCAGGGGCCTATTCCATTAGAGGAGGGAGGATTGGTTTTCACTATTACGCTGGGTAGACTCATTGATAATATTAGTAAAAGTCCGCTGTTGGGCAGGGGCTTATTCCATTAGAGGAGGGAGGATTGATTTTAATTATCACGCTGGGTAGACTCATTGATAATCTTAGTAAAAGTCCGCTGTTGGGCAGGGGCCCATTCCATTAGAGGAGGGAGGATTGGTTTTAACTATCACGCCGGGTAGACTCATTGATAATATTAGTAAAAGTCCGCTGTTGGGCAGGGGCCTATTCCATTAGAGGAGGGAGGATTGGTTTTAACTATCACGCTGGGTAGACTCATTGATAATATTAGTAAAAGTCCGCTGTTGGGCAGGTGCCTATTCCATTAGAGGAGGGAGGATTGATTTTAAATATCACGCTGGGTAGACTCATTGATAATATTAGTAAAAGTCCGCTGTTGGGCAAGGGCCTATTCCATTAGAGGAGGGAGGATTGGTTTTAACTATCACGCTGGGTAGACTCATTGATAATATTAGTAAAAGTCCGCTGTTGGGCAGGGGCCTATTCCATTAGAGGAGGGAGGATTGGTTTTAACTATCACGCTGGGTAGACTCATTGATAATAATATTAGTAAAAGTCCGCTGTTGGGCAGGGGCCTATTCCATTAGAGAAGAGAGGATTGGTTTTAATTGTCACGGTTGTATAGGACGGGATTTTGCATTGCCAACTCCTTCCACTTGATCGCATTCGATTTTACAAACCGATACAATTTTTGGACCTTCAAAAACCAAAGCCTACTTCGTTTTAAAAGGCCAGCAGCGTATCTGCAATTCCCCTGGTGTTGCAGTTTTTCATGGGCGGCGGTAGTCAATTACCATCATGTGAACCGCATGCTCTTTTACCCCTTCTAATATATATAAAAATACCTTATTTTTTAGTATCGCGGTTTTTGAAACTATAAATGAGAAGACGTCTATAAAATTTGGGATTTATTTCACGTTCCACGTTAGTTCACGTTTTAGGTTTTATTTTGATTCGTATTCGAGGATGGATGTAGATGTCTATGGGCCACAGCAACCATAAGGTGAACTGTGTACTCGTTTGTCATCCTTATCCTGTAAAAAAACGTAGACAACTCTTTTATTAAATATCCACTATAAGCAATAAATAATTCTAATCAGTTTTATGTAAAAATGGGTGCTTGAACAATATTTCACCTGGTTTTATGAGGTGATGTAACAAAAGATGTCAAAGCGCTGCGACTTAGCTAAATGTCGCCTCTACACGTTGGCCAACACAGTTGCGAATGGAGTGGCGAATATATTTGCCGAGATTTGGTGACGGCGTCCACACGTTGGAAGGTCGTTCAGTTTACTTCGGTTCGGGCCAATGTGTGGACGAATTTATAAGCATCGTGGCGCAGTGGCTCAGCAATGAGTGGCTGCGCCGAGCGCCGCGGGTTTGATCCCGCACGGAACAAGTATTTGTATGTCCTACAAATAATTGTTTCGGGTCTGGATGTGTGTTCTTGTGCAATTCTACAACAGTGGTAGAGCCACGCGGCAGCTTTGCTGTTGCACGTATGGGCCGGCTCAAACCGGGGTGGTACCACGACCTCACAGAATACCGGCGTGAAGTGGAAGCTCTGCTTCCGCGTTTCGTCTGGTGAGTGCAGGTGGCCGGAGGCCCAAATCCCCCCCCCCCATCAACATGCTAGCGGAATTAAATAATGATAGACTACCCCAGGAGGGTACCAGCACCCCTGGAGAATCCCTCGCTGAGCATCCACGACCATGTTTCTCCACTTCTGAGCGTGGGTGCTCAGGCTGCCCCGCGAATTCTGGGGGGGGGGGGGGCAAAATTCCGCTCAAGACTACAACTGCTCGGGGCAAACGGAGCAACAAGACCAAGGCGACCCCTGCCACGCTGTCCGTGAATTTCTGCAATATCAGGGGACTTCACTCTAACCTAAACGCCGTCCACTACCATCTCGAGACGGCGAGGCCGGCTCTGCTCTTTCTTACCGAGACGCAGGTGTCCTCTCCGGCTGATGTCTCGTATCTCTCCTACCCGGGGTACAAACTGGAACACTCCTTTGTGCCTCGAGCTGGAGTTTGCGTTTACGTCAGAGAGGACATCTGTTCTCGACGCCTCGGCAGACTTGAAGGTTCGGACCTGTCCATCCTTTGGCTACGCGTAGACAGCGACGACCATCCGCGCGTCTACGGGTGCCTCTATAGGTCCCATAGCGGTAATGCCGAAACAGACCGACTCTTCGACCACGTCCAAATGGCTGCAGATTCGTTGCTACAGCAGATCCCCTCCGCAGAGATCGTGATCCTCGGCGACTTTAACGCCCATCACGCCGAAAGGCTTGGATCACGTTTAACCGATCATGCGGGGAGATCTGTTCATGATTTTGCCTTGGCATATGGTCTGACACAACTGGTAACTTCGCCTACGCGGATTCCAGATGTGGAGGATCATGCACCTTCCCTGTTGAACCTTCTGCTGACCTCTCACCCGGACGGATATCAGATTTCCGTCGACGCCCCTTTAGGCTCCTCGGACCATTGTCTGGTCCGGAGTGTTGTGCCACTCACGCTGAAATCGCGGTTGCATTCTGCAGGCTGCCGCCGTGTTTGGCACTATAGGTCAGCCGATTGGGATGGGATGCGGTCTTTCTTTGCATCCTACCCTTGGGAGCGGGTTTGCTTCTCGCCGGATGATCCCAACGTTGTTGCGGATTCTGTTACTGATGTGGTACTTCAGGGTATGGAACTTTTTATTCCATCCTCTGTGGTGCCCATTGGAGGCAAGTCTCAGCAATGGTTTGGTCGCTCCTGTAAAATAGCATCATGCTATAAGCAGGAGTGCTACCAAGCCTGGGTTGATGCATCAGCGTCCCGGGATGTAAACACCAGCGCTCTAAAAAAGAAGTATAATTCCGCCTCTAGGTCCTTCAAAAGAGTCATTGCCAAGGCAAAGTCAGAGCACATAGGCAGAATTGGCGAGAAACTAGTTCGCCTTCCTTCTGGAACCCGTGCATTCTGGTCTCTCGCCAAGGCTGTCCTGGGGAATTTCTGTCAGCCATCTCTTCCATCTCTGCACAGGGAGGACGACTCACTGGCCCATACTGCAAAGGAGAAAGCCGATCTTCTAGGCTCTTTCTTTGCGTCTAACTCGACTCTCGATGACGGGGGGAGTATGCCGCCGACCATCCCGCGGTGTGAGTGCTCCATGCCGGAAGTGCAGTTCACACAGCGCTCGGTTCGCAAAGCACTCCTCTCCCTGGACATCCAGAAGTCGAGTGGGCCTGACGGAATCCCCCCAATTGTGCTGAGGACGTGTGCTCCAGAGTTGGCACCGGTTTTAACGCGTCTTTTCCGGTACTCCTACTCCCTAGGCGTAGTCCCAAAATCATGGAAGACGGCTTTCGTCCACCCGATCCCTAAAAAAGGCGACCGCTCAGACCCGTCCAACTACCGGCCAATCGCCATCACCTCCTTGTTCTCCAAAACAATGGAGTCCCTTGTAAACTGCCAGCTCATGAGGTACCTTGAGGATCACCAGCTGATTAGTGACCGCCAATACGGTTTTCGCCGTGGTCGGTCAGCTCGTGATCTTCTGGTCTACCTCACTCACAGATGGGCGGAGGCAGTAGAGTTCAAGGGGGAGGCATTGGCCGTTAGTTTGGACATTGCGAAGGCCTTCGATCGGGTTTGGCACAAAGCGCTTCTTTCGAAGCTCCCTTCCTATGGGCTTCCCGTGAAATTGTGCGATTGGATCACCAGCTTTCTTGCAGATCGGAGCATCAGGGTCGTTGTAGACGGTGCAAGCTCCGATTGCAAGCCTATTAATGCTGATGTTCCACAGGGCTGCGTGCTATCGCCAACGCTGTTTCTTCTGCATATCAATGATATGTTGCATACCCGTAACATTCATTGCTATGCAGATGACAGCACTGGTGATGCTCTTTACACCGGCCGAGCCAATATTTCTCGGGAAAATGTCTCCGAGTGCCGGGACAAACTTGTGTCAGAAGTCGAGTCTTTGCTGAACAGAGTCTCGGATTGGGGACGACTAAATCTAGTCCAGTTTAACCCCCAGAAGACACAAGTTTGCGCGTTAACCGCTAAAAAGAGCCCCTTTGTCGTATCCCCTCAGTTTCAAGGCACTCCCCTTGTTGCCTCAGCCAGTATCGGAATCCTCGGCGTCAACATATCGAGTGACGTGCAGTTTCGTGGTCACTTGGAAGGGAAGGCCAAATTGGCCTCTAAAAAGCTTGGCGTGCTCAGCAGAGCGGGACAGTATTTCATGCCGGCACACCGCCTGCAACTTTACAAGGCGCAGGTTCGGCCGCACATGGAATACTGTTCCCATCTCTGGGCTGGGGCTCCCCAGTACCAGCTCCTTCCACTTGACCGCATCCAGCGCAGAGCGGCTCGAATCGTCGACGACCGAGTGCTTTCCGATCGGCTCGACTCACTGGCGCTGCGAAGAGATGTTGCATCTCTTTGCGTATTTTATCGCATCTATCACGGGGAGTGCTCTGAGGAATTGTTCGGATTAATCCCAGCCGCCAAATTTCGTGAACGCACTACACGGCAAACGTCCCGATACCATCCACACCATCTGGATGCTTGGCGGTCCACCACTGTACGTTTCACAAGGAGTTTTCTTCCACGTACAACCTCTCTGTGGAATAGTTTACCACCGGCGATTTTTCCGGACCGATACGACCTGGGGACCTTCAAGAAAAGAGCTTACTCCTTTCTAAAGGGCCGGCAACGCACCCGCAATTCTCCTGGTGTTGCGGTTGATCATGGGCGGCGGTAGTCACTTAACAGGTGAGCCGCATGCTCGTTTGCCCCCTCTTCTATAAAAAAAAAAAATTATGTTTGTAAACTGCCTGCGCGATACGGGAGAAAATCCTAGTGTAGGGTTAACGTTTTTATAAAAGAATTTTAAAATAATAGTTGTTATTAATGGGGCTGTAAATAGATATACGATATACAATTAGCTTTATTTATTTTTTACATGCATCATAAACTGGAATAAATACCATTAATAAGAACTTAACTTATTTTGAAGTTAAAGGAGTTATAATCGATTAGTCTATGTTTTAAAATTGGGTTTTGATTTTAAAGTAACAACATGTACTTGGTTTCATCAGATTTCATTTCAGGTTTCATCAGACATTTGATATATATTAGATAAAAAACCTTATAATTTATTTGACAAAAATATAGAAGACAAAAACAATAGCAATAAATATAATTAACACTGACTTAATAATAGGTACTAATTATAACTTAGAACATAAATGAAAAACTCATGACGAGCAAAGTGGCTCAGGAGCATGCTTTGCGGCAGTCTGTGGAGGATGATGTTCATTATTGGACTTGTGAACAGCTGTAATGATGATAATGCTTCGAAAACTTGCACGATTAAATTATAAGAAATCGACGTTTTTTATAGGATAGGGTGACAAACGAGCACACAGTTCACCTGATGTTAAGTGGTTACTGTGGCCCACAGACATCTACATCTATCCTCGATTACGAATCAAAATGCAGATGCGTTGTCACCCGTGAGGACTAAGATAAAATGCCTCGTTTCCTTTAAAAAGGGTCTCTGGTTCCCTACACTCACTATACAAAACACAGCATCAGTAAGCTACTATTTTACGCTGATATTCTGTGAGAGCGTGGCCCTTCCTCGGTCGAGCCGACCTTCGTGCTGCAACAATACTTCTAATATAATTGCATGGTTCTACCACGTATAAACGACGTGCTTCATTTTTTTTTTCATTTTAAAATTGTTCTCGCAATAATCTGATTGTAAAAAAAACGTTAATTTTTTTGATAAATAGCTTGTTGATTAAAACAAATGTTTAATAATAATTAAATCGCGCTAATTAAAGTATTAGGAATGTTTAAAGTTTAAATTGGCACTAAAAGGCCGGTAATTGGGGCATCCACCCTACAAAGCTAGAATATAAAATTTAAATCAGATGCGTGTAATCACTCTGGGAGCTTGTAGCAAACTAAATGCGCGGCCAACGTGTGGACGCGGCGACCAAACTCTGCCAACAATCCTTTGATCTTTTGTAAAAAACCGACACCACACGGATCTCGCGCCAACTTGCGGGCCATCGTTCCAATACATACCAATGAAGCCCAAACACCCCGTCTACACGTTGGCCAATGCTATTGGCCACTACATTCGCCACTGTGTTGGCCAACGTGTAGAGGCGCCGTAACAAAAACCTATTTTGCTTTTGCCTTCTATTTCACGATGAAGGTTTGACTTTGGTTGTTGTTAGTCGTGCACGTACACATTGTGTTCGTGTGCGTAGGCCTTGGGAGTGCTCAGTCATCATCACGACTCGAACGGATCTCAGTTACACACTCGCACTCGGCACTGTGGTCGAGTATAAAGGGGATAGAGTAAGTCAGCTCAAATTCTAATTTCGCCCCCACTTCCCCGCGCGTCGTATGCTATGTACCAACATGTTTGTAATCACCAATACTGTAAGTAGATAGGTCGTTAGGTACTTATTTCATTAGGTTTATCATATTTATGCCTGTTTCTTAACGCCTAGCCATTCGCTTCTTATTTTTATTACGGTTATTTCCCATTTTAATTTTACGTCGTCCTGTTGCGTAATGTGTATTCTGATCGTAAACGACACAACCTCCCCTTCAAAGGCCGAAGCGAAACTGACCGGGCGGCAGGAATCAAGCTTCATGAGGCCGATAATTTAGGTAATTTCTTTTTACAGTGAAAATAATGGTATTTTGAAAAAAGTAAATAACATAAGCACTGCCTTATTCAATTAGTATGCAAAGTTTCTTTTTCGTGATATATACGTTTCGTGATCTTATTTAAAATACTTCTGAATGCTGCAATATTTTCGGCGTAACGGAGGATCTTGCTAAGCCATTTGAGGTTATATTTCCCCTTAATGAACTTTATATTGACACTAACTGGAGTGTCGGAGTGAACCTCATTGCGCAGTATTCCAAACAGGGCATCAGAACAGTTTTCTAAGACTGCTGTTGAATATGGAAAATTTAAAAATATAACAAATTTAATATTTAGAAGCACCATGTTGTTATTTTCGTAATGTATATAGTTACGAAATACTGTGATTACTTACGTGCCTTGGCTTCATTTCGGCTTCTATCGGCCTAGCGAGTACCAACTTATGTGAATCATGACAAAAACCCGTCATCTGGTAGTTTTATTAAAAATTCTTCCGACCTAGGCTGACATATGTTCAATTTCGACGAGGGACAATAATGAATGGCGAAAGAAAACAAAGTTCAATCTCACACTATTCTTCAAGGGAATTTTAATACTTTGTTAGAGAATAAATTACAATCCTACATTCTGTATATATCTATTCTTATATTATAGAGAGAGAGTGTGTGAGCGAATTTCGTGAGTTTGTATTTATATGGACGGTAATCTCCGAAACCACTGCATCTATTTTTTAAAAAATTCACCATTTGAAAGACAAAATATTATTTTATATATGACTTAAAGTTACAATGATATTTGTCATCTAAGTCAGAAAATGCCTCTTGAGAGCTTCTACAGCGTGTGCAGCGTCAATATCCACTACTTCATATTATGTAGTGGTTGCTGTAAAAGGTCGCTGCCCATCTCCGGTACAGTTTCCCTTTGTACCGGGAGATGAGCAGCAGGTCTTCCTAATAACAGCTGAATAAAAATAAAATACCCGCTAATCAATCGAAGCAAATCGGGCAAATATAATGGGGGACGCCTGTGTTCAGCAATGGACTTTCGATAGACTGGAATGGTATCGTAATGATATGATTGCTGGCTTTTTTTAGGGTACCTTGATGCTCATGATCAGAATCGTACGATCGAATGTAGTACGGCTGTACTACATTAAAAATTCGAAAACGCTGCAGCTATATTATCATTGTAGTACGAATGGGTTGGCTCGACCGGGGAAGGACCACGTTCTTACAGAATACCAGCTTAAAATAGCAGCTTAATACAGCAATGTTTCGTATGGTGAGAGTAGAGATTTTTAATGGAAACGGGGCATTCCATCCTAGTCCTTAGGGGTGACGACGCATCTGTGTTTTTATTCTTAATCCAGGATACACTTACCATCAGGTGGACTATGACCATTATTCTATAAAAATGGTATTCAGCAGTATATCTGTGCAATTCTCGCACATATATGAGCGCGATATCCTATATACTACTAAACGAGCAATTCTTGTATATATATATATATATATATATATATATATATATATATATATATATATATATATAATCGGGATCTCGGAAACGGCTCCAACGATTTTCATAAAATTTAGTGTCCAGGGAGTTTCTGGGATAATAAATCGATCTGGCTAGGATTTATTTTTAGAAAATGTCTTTTTGTCAGTGTTTTTAGGCAATGAAAAACTGCTACAATATCGTTAGAATAAGAAGGTAAATTTTGACAGATTGTTAATGATTATAAATAGCTTAACTTAATTGGTATAATGGGCGGTCAGCGGTCACAGAATCGTAAAACCCCGGTTCGATCCCAGACCGACCGACCGACTTTTTTTAATTTTGTTTTTTCAAGTTCCTTTCTTTTTTGAGAAAATCTATTTTTTCGAGCCCTTTTTTTAGTATTTTTTAAAAACACGAAAATTTAAATTAAAATAATTGCACTCATGATTTTTTATTCAAATAACGAGTTCCGTTTTTTCTGTTATGTCGCTAAGATCAAAAAATATTATTTATATTTCATCAGTATGTAATTTGTATCTAAATATAATTTCCAAAACACACGAATTAAAAAAAAAATCGAGCGAAAAATACCGAGCAAAACTCGGTCAACCAGGTACTTGGCTCCTGAAACCTCGTTTGACACTAGTTCAGAAGCCTATGGATTCAATGAAATACTTATTGTAATACTTATTGTAATATTTTTATATCGAAATAAGAAACTTCTATTCTATAATCCTGTGCTGTGCGGATAGCTCACGACGACCAGTCTCCGTTGAGAGTGCCGTGACCGATTTCGGTCTAAACATTATAATATTGTTAACAACTGTTTTTGTTTCAGTGTATATCGTCCTGTGTGATCAAACTACGAGTGAAAAGAAGAAGTGAGACCAAATTACGTGAGTATATATTCCATTTTTATTTTATTTTTATATTCTTAGAGTGAAATAACCCCTAACAGTCCGAAGCTAAGTGCTAACTGCAGCGCAACAAGCTATTGTATATGTTAGCCGCGTAATTATGATATATTGAATGAGATAAAATTATTCGGACCAAGTTTATCGACCTAATTCGCTGTAAGATAAAATTAGAAAAGATAAACATGTATGCATAGATATATGTATGTAAAAGAAGCGACGAATGAGTGTCAGAATCGTTCCTAATGGAAGTCTGTAGTCTCTGCCTATCCCTCTGTATAACAGGTAAGATTAAGACATCGAATGTTAGAAACAGACTAATTTAGGGGTTTATGACGGAGTTAATAGTAGTGGAGGCGGGTTTAAAAACTACAGGCAGGTATACAAACCGACATCCATATATTCAAGAAAGAAGGTAAAAAAAGAAAGAAATGTTACTGTCCTTTTATATTTCGCCGCAGTCGGGTAGAAACGCTTAGGAACTTATTGTGAACAGTTTTAAGTACGTTTTATATTAAGATCTACATTATTTACACTTCACGCCAAGACCATCAAGACGTTGCAATTGTAAATTACTGAGACGTTTATTATTATTTATCATTAATTATAGCTCCCTATACAATACTTGTCCCCCACTTGTCATATTAATGACAGAGCCTGAAACTTTACATGATTTATAAATTTGCAATACATTATGTACAACCTTATTATAAAAGTAGTTTAAAAGTAGTCTCAGGTTAATCAAAATAAATCAGTCAAAGAAGAGTGGGTTTTACGTAAAAATTTCCGTGGAATATACGCGAACTAAAATCTAAAGTATGGAATATGACACAACAATTTCAATGGTGCTGGCGGGGATCGAACCTGGGTTGTTCGCGTAGGTACTATGAAATAAATAGTCGTCGTTAAGCCCCTGAGCTACCATGTACTCGGCGGTGAAAGAAAGCATAGTGAGGAAATCGGCTTCTCTAAGAAATAAGAAAAATAATTCCAAGACGTGGGAAGTCCGCTAACACGCATTGGGGCAGCGCGGCGGACACTTCAGTAGTTACGTTGTACCAGTTCTGGCGCACTTGTAGAAAGGTTGTACCAGTTCTGGCGCACTGAGTCACAAGTACGACGTTCTTCGACTCACGATCCTAAAAAAAAAAAAAAAAGGTTTTGGCATGCTCTGATCACGAATCTGCGGTCCATTTTTGCGTAGGATGCACGGTTCCGGAGATGTGCAGATCAATTAACTCTTATCTAATTGATATCCGCTTCGAGCCTCCACCGTCATTAGCGCTCCATTGTTCTTATCTACTTATCTATTGTTCATTCATTACCGTCATTATCTATTCTTCCTCAGCGTGGTGATATTGTTATACAGGGTGGCCCAAAAGTCGTGGATCAAACGCAACTAGGGGTTAGATGGGGTCATCAGCTGCAAAAAGTTGTTCTACGGGAGGTCCTTAAAGTCAACCCCTGCAGAGTTATAATTTATTTTGTGTTTTTATGAGAAAATTGACTTTTTTTAACTAATTCTTATTAGAATGCCAAAAAATAAACATCCTCTATCTTTTTTATAATTTTCACTAGATTGGTACTGATGAGTCCTTGCGTTAGATATGCTATTTATGGTTGTTTATTGGGTGTGTTGAAGATAATGTTAAGTTTTACGATTATTATTTTTCTCAAATCATAACTTTTTATTTACTTCGGACCCCACTGTGAAAAAAAAATACTCTACCGAAAAGTGACTCTGTATTACAAGTTTTGGCGCATTTAATAGGGATTCTGAAAAGGTATTACACATGGCCATGAGTGGCTCTAATATCTTTCTAGGACGAAAAAACAAAGCAACGATTGTGAAATAATTGTTTTATTAAGCAAAACATTTTACAATAAATGCTCAAAATTCCTGCCTCTGACCATAATACATAATCTGCACCGTCTAATAAAATTCCTACGTAACCTACGGAATGCACTTCTGTTGTTAGTTACTTGTACTCTAGCAAACTCGAGCTTTTGTCGTAGTTCTTGTTCGCTATTGTTCTCTCCTTGGTACATTCTTCTTCCATTTCTTTAAAATAGCCCCAAAGAAAAAAATCTAATGGATTTAAATCGGGCGACCGGGGTGGCCACGCAACATGTCCGCCTCGACCAATCCACCGGTTGGGGAAGCGCTCGTTCAAATGATCTCTGACTGCTCGAGCGTAGTGAGGCGGGGCGCCATCATGTTGCAACCACATTTCTGCTATTCTTTCTTCTGGAACTTCAGCTTCGTTAAGAATATGGTTTAAATTATTTTGCAAAAAATTTAAATACTGAGCACCATTCAGCCTTGCTGGCATTTCATGCAGCACCAACTGCTGGCCAATTATACCAGCCCACATGTTAATACCAAACAGATTCTGGAATCGATCATTTCTTATGATATGGGGGTTTACTCTGGAGTAAAAATGTAGATTGTGGATATTGAATACTCCCATTCTTCTAAAAGTTGACACATCCGTCCATAAAACCTTGTTAAAGAACTGCGGATCTTCTCTGTGATATCTTAGCATCTCTCTACAAAACCGCACTCTAGGTTCATAGTCACCGGGCAGCAAAGCTTGCACCCTTTGCACGTGGTAGGCGTGATATTTTTTTCTGTTAATGACACGTTGCACCGTCGATCTTGGAATCCCGATATTACTGGATATTTGGCGTTGACTTATACTAGGATCCAATCTTAATTCTCTCAGCACTTCATCTTCATTTTCAAATTGCATCACTGGTCTGCCTGCTCTCATAGCATGCTGACCGGGTAAGACTCCCTCCATGTACGAATTATGTACGCGCATAAAGACCCTGTAATCCGGAAAACGATCACGGTTAGGGTAGCGTTGACGATATTCCCTGGCAGCAGCCCGGGCATTACCGTCGCAAAAGCCATACAGGTAATGCATTTCTGCATACTCCCGTTGGGTGTATTCTCTCCTCGCAGCAGCCATCTGTCCACTTTTGTAGCCAATCCGTCCGATTCACACAGCACTGGTCACAGGTAGGCAATCTATCACAAGTCCGAAAAACAAAGCGTAGGTCAAAGGAAAGAAACTGGTCACAAGTCGTCGTAAAACCGAGAAAAAGAACACGTGCGTACCCACAGGCAGGAAGCGAGTTACTAAAGAACACTAAACATTCTAAAGAAACATGGTCACGCGCATCCCCCAGCCCCCGCCCCTGCCGGCCCAGCCTTTTGTTTCCTAGAAAAGATATCGCTACCTGAACTGACGGGCCAACCGGCCTTTTACTGACAAAGGATTAAATAGTTAGTGTAAAAGAGAGGCAGAGAGTCTTTGTCATTAATTGTATTAATTCTAGTTTATTTTTAAATAAGCCTAACCGAGTTTTATGGTTGGGTTAACTTTGGCCTTGCCATGAATAATCGTCCTAAAAAGATATCAAAGCCACGCATAACCATGTGTAATACCTTTTCAGAATCCCTATTAAATGCGCCAAAACTTGTAATACAGGGTCACTTTTCGGTAGAGTATTTTTTTTTTCACAGTGGGGTCCGAAGTAAATAAAAAGTTATGATTTGAGAAAAATAATAATCGTAAAACTTAACATTATCTTCAACACACCCAATAAACAACCATAAATAGCATGTCTAACGCAAGGACTCATCAGTACCAATCTAGTGAAAATTATAAAAAAGATAGAGGATGTTTATTTTTTGGCATTCTAATAAGAATTAGTTAAAAAAAGTCAATTTTCTCATAAAAACACAAAATAAATTATAACTCTGCAGGGGTTGACTTTAAGGACCTCCCGTAGAACAATTTTTGCAGCTGATGACCCCATCTAACCCCTAGTTGCGTTTGATCCACGACTTTTGGGCCACCCTGTATACTCCTTTGTTCCTATCTACACTAATCTGACTCATTAATAAAACACATTACCCAATTTTGTTAAAATTTTTATTTATAAAATACAAAATCTTATTACTTATTATCTATAAAATAGGAGCGAAACATCTCATCCACTAAAATATCGTTGTACAATGTGTTCTCTGTAAATATACTCGTAAAACTATGCATTGAACATCCCTGAAACTTATATAGCAAATACATTAAGCAATATTCGCCACAAACTGAAGTCCACTCATTCTGAATCCTATCAACATTCCAGTTCCATCTTTTACAATTTCTTTTAAAAAACTCTAGATGATATCGTACAGGTGCCCGTCCGAATGAATCAAAATATTGACCGACGTCATTCGTGTCGATATATAAAGCTACCCAATGTGACCCTGGTTTATCATCTGTATCCAAATTGCATATTATATACGTTGGTACGTGGGTGTACATGGGTAGTTTATTGGCAGCATAAACATTATTTTCTAGAGTGGGGTGAATCTTTTTCAGATGTTGTTGTACATCTAGTGTATCCATAATATTACTGCTATTAGTAGATTATTACAGTACCAATCTACTCAATGACTAATATAGGAATGATCAATTATAGTGATATCTAAATATTAAATTACATTCTTTGTGTTATACAAATCGTATTTGAGTCACCAATACACTGAACAAGACACGACAGGAAGGACGTAGGAATGTAGAGATAAGCAACAGAATGTAAGGTAAGCTTGTTGACGCATAAAGATACTATCAATTCTACTGCAGAAATTCTTTAGATTAGAATTATTACTCACTGGTACTATATAAGACCAAGCAACTGCAGTCATGGAGTTAGTGTATGGTCGTTTGACCGCAGTGGATCTATCAATACTACGTTTGTGTTACTTCAACGCATCAAAGGCCATGGATGTAAGTGTTTATTCTATTGACAAACTTACTTTTCTTTCTGTTATTTTCTTACGTGTGTATGATTTAGTGTAAACAAATTATATTTAAATATTATGTGTGTGTATATGGTTAAGCCGTGGTAGCTCAGATGGTTATCGCAAAATGTAAAATTCACAGTACGCGACCCGGGTTCGATCCCCGCCGGCACCAATTAAATTGATAATTACAATTTTAAGTGTTAATTTACCACGTGCTCAGCGGTGAAGGAAAACATCGTGAGGAATGCATGTCTGAGATAATTTCGAAGGCATGTGAAGTTTGCCAACACGCATTGAGGTATCGCAGCGAACATTTCCTAGCCCTAAAACCCTCTCAGAAATGAGAGGAGGCCTATGTTCAGCAGTGGACTTTAATAGGTTGTAACTTTAGCTTTTTTAACTTTTATGATTAAGTGTTACCAAATTGATATTAACATGATAACTGTGTTGTTGCAGAAATCATTGAGCTTCGATGAAAATACATATAAACAGTATTACTACTCGCCACTCTCCCCTCAAGAAGAGAGTGATGACATCGTCATTAATAATAACACATGCGATGGTGGAAAAAGAAAATCGCAATCGATTGATCATTTTTTTGAAGCTGAATCAAAAATAAAAAAGAGGAAGCTGTTATCATCAACCGTAGCACGAGCCGCTAGAGATGGTGTATCATACATTTCTACTAATTCTGACGATGGAGACCAAGCGACGCATCTCATCAAAATTGAAATGTACGATATGAAGAAGCTATCCAAGATTCCAACTACTGATCATTGGAAACATGCTTCCACGAGGATTAAATATTACGTAAAGACTAATAAGGATAGCATCTACGACAACACAAACGCCCTCGCAGAAAGTGAAAAAGTTAAAAAATACTTTTTTAACAATGACAGTCATTAGCTGATCATTAGTGAATGTGATTCTGTTTACTTAAATTACAGGAAGACAAGAGCAGAAGAAAGAGATGAGTGTGGCATACGTGTACAGAACACATCATTGAAGAACAAAACTACAACACTGAGTGGAGATGAAAACGAGAAGAATATGCAGTACTCAAGAGCTGAATATCCATTCTTCAGTTAAAAATCTAGCCGGTTGCTCAGTTTCGAAAACTGGCCTCTCGTTATGCGACAGAAACCTGAAGATCTTGCAGAAGCCGGTTTCTTTTATACTGGCCATGCAGACAGGACCAAGTGTTTCCATTGTGGTGGTGGCTTAAAAGATTGGGAAGATGATGATGATCCTTGGCAGCAGCATGTTCAGTGGTTTAGTCAGTGTGCTTATGTAAAATTTAAACTCGAACAGAGTTTTGTATTAGATTAAATAGAATATTTATAAAGAAATAAAAAATAATATATTGCATACAATTTGTTTTATTTAATTTTATAATGTTTCACATAGTTACATACACACAAAATGCATTACACATAACTCATAAAATCTAACACACAACACATATTATAACCTTAACTACTATAGTCTACAGTAACATTTCTGTTTTTATCTATCTCAATAATATTATCAAACTCAGCATAAACTATACAGTTAATTGTTTGTATTAGTGAGGATTCAAATCGTACTTCTAATCTTAAACTACCATGCTTTATGAGATTCCAATGAGCTGATGAGTTGGCTGATAAATCAGGAGTTAAGTCAAATGCTAATAGACAGTAACCTCTGGCATACTGTTCACAAGAGATTCCATTTCCTTCATTAAGAAAGTGAATACCAGTTCCCGAGAATAGAGTATGATATGCTGATGTAAATATGCTATTATTAAAAGATGGTTGCAAAGCTTTTGAAGGTATTTGTTGACCATCAATATATAAGCTGAAAGAATTAATACCATAGTTTTCAAAGTTAAATAGATTTTTAGTAAGGGAACCATTAAATGCAGAATTGTTCACAAATCCAATTATACATCTTTTGGGTACCTGCCCTAAAAATATATTATCAAGAGTTTTTCCTTGAACACCCGATGGAATTGTTAAAACTTTTACTTCAGCTCGAGTAATAGGATATTTAGCAGTGGTAGAAGCTAAAACTTTTTGATGTGCGAGTAATACGCTTGGATTAATTCGTGCTCGTCGAACAATAAGAGTTGCGTCAGTAATGCAAACTTTAAACTTTACATCGTTTGACCCAGCAATTAAATTAAAGCTCTCTCTCGATCGAACCAATTTAACACTCACTTCAACACCATTAATTAAAAATTTATCTTGGTTGAAAATGTCACCGTGAAGATGACCAATCATTTCTATTTCCTTACTTTCACTAATCAATTCCTGTCTTTTAACAAATCCCATGTTTTTACCATCCGTAGAATCCATTTTTCCTGCTGTATCATCATACCAAAGACTACAAGTAAGATGAGATTGTTTAGCAGCAGGAGCATAGTTTAAAAGGGTTTCCATGTATGCTCGATATGCATAGGTATTATTAGGTGGTGATACAAGTTTTTGGTTTAAATAAACATCAAGTTGACTAAAAAGTGAATGCAGCCAATTATTTACAGGTGCTACTATTGTAGTAGATATCAAGTTAGTTGAATCTTGATTTAATACTTTTGCCTTTATGTGGAGTAATGTATGAGACAAATCTATGTAGTCATCGCCTGTCCCAGGAACTTGAAACTCGATAGGTCCATCATCACCAAGAGATGAAATTGGTTTATAATGAATCCACAATCCATTTTCAATGCTAGTTTGTGTAGACGGTAGTGCAAACAAATCCAATTCTGACTTAACGCACTCGCAAGAATGATTATGAAGGAAAGACATATTTAATTTGAAAATATATCTTTGTTATTTTTTGGTTTTAGACCAAGTTTTTTCGCAGCTTTCACTTTAGCAGTTAATGGTGGAATGAACGAGGTCAATCGTTTTCTTTTAGTTTTATACCCAGATCCTGTCATGTTAAATTGATCAATTTTCTCATCAGCCTTTCGTTTTAAATTCGTACTAACTTGCTTTAGACGATCTTTTATTGAGGCTTCCATAGGACGCGCTTGAACCATATCCGATAAAAGTCCTACTCCAGCGCTTAATGCCTCCTTACCAATCACTCGAGCACCACTTGAAAGTAAAGGTAAAACTGATCTAAATAACCCCCCTAAGAAGCTCCCAATACCATGACCACGTTGGTATGGTGCACCCTTATAAATTACTCCAACTCCTGACCCAGCTTGATGTGTATAATAATTTTCATATGGACATTTATGATGATCACGAAGAGAATTCATTATAATAATTTTCGGAAATGTAGTTTAATACACACGGTTCCAAACTGGAATGGTATTTTTTGTCCTGTGCTCGATCTTATAACTATTTCCAGCGTATCGAACTCTCTTCGCATAACAGGTAAGTAGTGAGGTTGAGAGAAAACGTGCATTTTATTTGCACCATAAATGTATTTTGTAGGATCTAACGAAATGACTCTTAGTAAAGGAGTCATAACATCACCCACAATCTGAGGATCGATAATGTCACAATATAGAAAGAGTTGAGATGGTAACCCTAAGTGTAAATTAGCAGGACACTTTCCAAAATTTCTCTCTAGGAGATTTTTATTTGGTTCATAACCTAGTTGTAAACTTAATTTGGGTGATAATGTTACGGATGTTATATTTTTATCCAAAACAGAAATAGACACAAATTTTGTTATTTCATCATAGCAAAATATCAAGTTCTCTCCGATACCATTTAACACTCTTAAAATATGCTCAACGTTATCATAGTTGGTAGCTGGAATATGTTTTTTGTAGTACACTGTGGATGGTTTATCTTCATTAGGCATTAACATAGATTTTGTAATGTATATAACATTTTCATGATCTTGAACAGTAAACATGGTACATGGATATTGAAACTCGACAACTCCAACCGACCATTCACCTTCTAATTTAATAGCTTTCGGTAATTTCGTTGAAAAATTTGTGGTCTTGTTATCAGGAAAGTATTCCATTGAACTATTGCTGAGCAAAGTTAAATAAAAACTTTCTTTATTCATATTTCTTTTAAACTAGAAGCTAAAATCCAACTGTTAAATTTATCTGGATAACCTTTCCACTTCACTAATACTTCTTTTCTGTTACCTGAGTAACGAGTGTCAATTATTTTATCTATTTTATATTGTGAGGTGGGGTTGTAAGTGATTTTCTGTAATTCTCTTTCATAAAAAGTACCAACTATTGGTTCATTTTGTAAATCTGTTATTGTATAAACAACCCATGGAGATCTATCAATTATTGAAGATATAATAAATATTTCATCACTCCAATTTGATTCATATCCTTTTTGGAAAGCATGTTTATATTTAGTTATTCGAACATAATCACCCACATTGAAATTTGGTTTAGGATTTTCTAAAGAAAGTTTGTTTGACCGTCTATCATAAAGATTAGTCCAAACTGTCATAATATTGTTGGAATTTACATCACATGGGCACATCTTAATACTAGAGTGAAAGCTGTGATTGTAAGAGTATATTAAATCTTGTAAAACATCTATATATCTATAAGTATTATTATGAGTGAAATAACGCCATATTTTCATTTTTAGTGTTCTTTGAAATCGTTCAACAATACTGGCCTTAATGTCAGGATTGTTAGTGGTATAGTAATTAATCTTTTTGGATTTAAAGTATTTTTGTACATCTTTTGAAACAAATTCTGTACCTTTATCAGATTGTATGTGAGTAGGTGTTAAATTACTTTCAGTAAATATACTTTCAAAACATTCTTTAGTTGTTTCTGAGTTTTTCTTTTTCATTGGTCTTGCAAAAGCATATTTACTAAATACATCAATAACACAAAGTATATACTTGAAACCATCATTATATTGAGAATAAGTTCGCATATCACTTAAATCAGCTTGCCACAGTTCATTAATATTTGATAGAATGTACCTATTACGCGGGATTTTTTTTCGAATGGGTTTATGTAATGTGTATGTTTCTTGTGATTTTAACCATTCCTTTACTTGCTTTTTATTCATTTTACCCTTCATGGCTTTTGATAATTTATCAATACTACCAAAACCAGCGGGATTAGATGAATCATAATAAATCCTGTTAATTTCTTCTAGTACGGGGTCCATTTTTCCCACTCAAGCCTTTTACGTATTTTAGTTGTAGACTTTTTATCTCTACTGCTCGGTGTAGAAAACTCTTGAAATTCAATCTCAGAGGGTTTGTTCAGATCTTTTGCTTGAAGTTGGTTAATAAACTCACATCTCTTTGGATTTCCAATATAAGTAAGTGGTACTTTAATATCTTTTAATGCTTCAGCAAATCTATCCCACCCTACTGGATCACTTCTTTTTAAGGGTCTTAGTGAATCATTTATTAAATCAACAATATTACTTCCAGGAATTTTTTCATTATCAATTATGACTGTACCTTCATTATCCCAATGTATTTTACCTTTACTTGTTTCAACTAAGTTTAATAATAACTGTCCTTTTTTATTATAAGTTTTTGGTATTAAACTGAGTATTTGAGCTGGTGTGTAAAGTGGATTTTCAACATTTTCTTTACTTTTGATGGATCGATTCTCCTCCAACAAAGATTCAGCATCAACTGAAGTTTTTAGATCTCTATCCTTATTTTTAAAACCAATTTTAGACTCGTTTGAATCTTCATTAGATGTATCAGAATAAATTGGTAATCTGAGTGGTTGACGATCCTCTTCGGTAAAATGAAGGTATCTTTGCAGTGTTTGTAAATATAACATCCATTTCTTTCGGTCTTCCGTCTTACTATTCATAATATTTTGCATTTCAATATCTAATCGAGATAAACTACTACTCGTATTAACCTTATTTTCTTGTTTTAATTTTTCAATCAATCCAGGTTCGATAAGTATCATTTTGTTTGCATTTTCCATGTTAACTGGCTAGTCCACTCACTAATCCACTCAATATTGCACCTAATATTATTGGTAAGAAAGCCCCTCCTTTTTGTATAATTATATTTTTTCTTAGTTTATGTTTACACTTACGCACTATTTGACGGAGTATATTTTTGTGTTTATTCAATTTTTGTTTATCTTGATCTTTAAGAGGTACTTTTCCTTGTAAAACGTTATGAATACACTCACAAATACAATTAATTTCTTCTTCATCACACGTTTTAAGTAATGCTCTTTGATATTTTGGTTTAAGCGTATGCAAAGCGTTTAGCAAATGTTTATGCGTTGTGAGTCGACGATGCATCATTTAGCAATGATTTGAAATGTTTGATTCTTGGTGTATTTAAACTCTCTTTTGTGGGAACGTAGACTGTGCAGAAACCATTAAATGGGAAGACATTTGTCTTGATACGACAAAAATCATTGGTATTCTGTTTTAAATCTACCATTAAATATCCATGCGCCTCTAGAGTTGCATCCCTGTAGGCATCTTCAATAAATTTTGGGTTATCTGGTGACACTTGTCGTGCTAAATATCTTATTTGAGTTTTATCTCGAGGGTTTTTAAAATATATTATATAACTTGAGTTTAAGGATATGTCTCTTTGCCCTTTACCCTGATGAAATAAATTTTGTGTTAAATAAAATACACTAAGATTCCTGTGATGACTACCTTTTGTAAATATATCCACAATTCTTCCATCGGACTCTCTCATTAGATCATCAATAATAACAAGATGTGGGTTTTCACCGTCAAACATATTAACATTTGGAATTCCTTGATGGTAGTTAACATTTGGTAAATTATATAAAGGTTGCATTTCATCAAAGCACCATGTGATCTGATTAAAATCACAATTACATATTTCTGTAACTGATTTAATGAAATTTGTTACAAAATTTGACTTCCCACATCCACTTGGCCCCGCCACAATAGCAGTAAACGGATGGATAAAGTGAAACAGTACACACGTCTAAAGTACTAAGGGGTGAAATAAAAAATGAAAGTGTTGGTGTTAACAATTAATATATATTGCAAACATTATATAAAACAGAATGATCTGTATACTATTTCTAACACAATTAGTACATCATAATTTTACAATCAACTCAACCTCAAATAAATGCACACACACACACGCAAATATAAACAACAAATAACTTAAATTATTTACAATAAAACAACGATTAAATATGTAATAAACTCTACGTCATATTATACTATTATCATTATTTTACAATCAATACAAATTTTATTTACATGCAGACATAAAATTAAAAACTATCAACACTTAACGCAGTTTATAATGACCCCAAGCTAATGTTTCAATATTATTATCTAAAATATGCCTCTTTGTGTCATTATATGATAAACCAATCTTATTTAATTTTTGTGTAAAAATTGTGTGTTTAATTGATTTAAATCTAAGCATACTATAATATTGCACTTTTTTATTAAATAGAGAAGACTTATAATAATCCATGGTCATCTTTTTAGTGATACATTTATTTACCCCTTTTGCCTTGGCTATAGTCTTATTCTCTAAGTTAAAAGCGTACATTTTGGATCGTAAACCCACAAATTCTTTCATGATTTTACCATTATTTTCATCTTTAAAAAAACCTAATTTCTTTTTATTTAATTATGGATATTCAAAAATATTATTTGCATCATAAGCTGAGGTATCAAAGTATGATGAAAGGTCAGGTTTTATATCAGAGTAAAAATCATCTGTAAATATATGATATATTAAACTATCCGTATCTGTATACAATAATTTGATTTTACTAAACTTTTTAACCATATAGTTATAATGAAAATCATACATTAATGTTTTTGAAATATCTAAAATGCAAAACCCTAAATAAATTGGTTTGTTATATATTAACTTTGTTTTTCGCAACTGAACCGCAACTAGGTTTTCCGAAAATACTGAAAGACTATGAAATTGTGGTTTAGCGATTAGATCTTGAACACCTTAAGCTTTGCCCTGGTTCTCCCAGTGTGTAACTAATTTTATGTTAACCCTTTTTTCAATATTCTCCATAGTCTTTCCGAAGACTGAATTATTCATTAATTTATAAAAATCTTTTTCGAAATCTGATTTTGCTAACGTTCTTAATTTTGTGTTTAGATCTATGTACATCTTCAACCAGCGAGACTGTTTAAATTTTAAAACTCTATGAATTTTAGTTAATTTAACCCCCATTTCTATGCACTGCTTTAAATTTCTGTAATGAATTACATATTTATCTTTATTATTTAAATTTGGGACTAGTTTATTTTCATTATTATTGTCTGCACAAATGTTTTCGGGGCATAAAGGAAAGTCCGAATGTAAATCATGAAGTTCATCTGGATATACCAAATCAACTTCTAAAATAAAACCGAAGTTCGATGTCTCAGACACATTAAATTCTGTATTCGGATTTACCCATTCGAATCCACCAGTAGGAAGACATTGAGACATAGCCCAACCATATAAATTGTTGGCATCAAAATATGTGATATATGAATTTGGTTTCCCTGCATCATAATCCCCCATATATTTGTTATTAGCTCTAGCATAACGATTACTACATTGAGATACACCACCCCTGATACCTGATCTAATAAATGCAATTTTCTCATAATCTGTTAAAAGTTCTAATTCTATTTTTGTATATTTTAACATTGCTTCCCAACTTAAACCGGGTGCTGTGTAATAATGGGCAGGGTCTAAATCATAAGTATTAATACATAACTTTCTAAAGTTTTCAAATACATCGGTTAAAAGTAAAACGTCTGTTTTTAAATACAGGTTTGAATAATCTAGCATATTACAACACCCAAAGTGTTCCCAAACATCTTTAGCATGATTGTAATCATCATTTGAAATATGGGAATCTGTGAGCGAGCTATAAAAAAATTTTTGTTCGGGGAGCGATGTTAGGCTTAAACTATCATAATTAGTCATAAGTTCATATGGATAAACGCCTTTCCGTTTTAAACGAAAGAAATCTTCATCATTAGGATAATTTCTACGTAATTCTTGAAATTGATCATTACTGAGATTTTTAGCCAATTCTTCTAATTTACATGATAAAAACTTAAATGAATCTATGAATCTTAATATAATTTCGTGGTTATTCATTTTTAATTTTTTGGAAAAGGATATATATTTTTCTTTATTTTGAGGGATAACTTCGACTTCACCATCACAAAAGTTTAACGCGTGAACAATAAAATGAGCATCATAGCGACTAAGGTTGTGTAAAAATATTGGTATATAACGAGGTTTTCTGAACTTCGAGCTACATGATCCGTGAGCAACACCTATAAAACTACCGGTGTACCAATCAAAATCATAAAAATGTTCTGCTAACTCTGTTTCACAAATATGACAAATGGTTGCATTTGAAATTTGGTTTTTGTCTTCATTTGTTAGCGGAAGTGGAGGATATTTTTGAATTCTATTTATTTCTTTGAGATTGTTAGATAAACTTTCCATAAACACTTGTGCACAGTTGGGTCCGCAATACGTTACATATTTTGATAATTTATCATCATATGAACATTTTATATAATAACCAAAACTATGTACTTCATGTTTCTGAATATTGTGTGTGAAAGGTTTGGAAGGATCGTTAGAACATGATTCTATTGGTTTTAAAAATGCTTCAAAATCAGCATAAACTACGAATGGTATCTTCAACTTTTTTTCATAACTATCAAATTTAATTTTATCATTTGAAATAGGTTGACCAAACCAATTCTTTTTTTTAAAAGTTTCACTGTTTGGTAATTCTGTACAAATGTGGGCACAATCGTATTGTTCATGGTTATTTAAACTTTCCTTAGATGGAAAGTGAAGTAGACCTGCTTCGCAAATGTACATGATGTGACCGTCTTTTGAAATTTGTTTACTAACTAACCGCGATAAATTTTTTATGTAACAATAATGATTTTTTGTATCCTTGGAAAAAAATAATAAATTGATATGTCTATCTTTACGACGCTTTGTTAAAAATAATGGACCTACTATAGAATTACATCGTTTTTCTTTATTATATTCTAACCCAAAAACATTAATACTAATATCATTTAATTTCTCTACTTTTGCTATGTCAGAAATTTTAACTGGAAAGGAAATACCATCAAATTTAAGTTTATTTGCATGTTTAACGTACGATGATACACGATCCACGTCTTTGTTTACGGGATATAACGCCGAGAGTAACGCCCATTTAAAACAAAAATAATCCTTGCTTTTACATTTATAACAGCCTTTTTTAATTTTATGTCACGAGGAAGATCTATGTATGAAGTACCGCGTAGGGGGTTAAATTTATTAACATTCATGTCTATAGATTTTATGTTTTTTAGACTCCATCCACTATCTTTTTTTTCAAATGCACTAATTTTAGTAGTAATTGTATCATTTAAAGATGAAAAAAAAATATTTAAGTCATCTCCTTGACAAATAATATAGTTAAGCGTTTGAAAATCGAACGTATCATGAATATCTTTAGTTTGTTGAACAAAATCAGCATGCAATATGAAGTTTACTTTAAAAATTATGTGTTGATGAATACACTCTTGTATTAAAAATAAAATATCATCTTTAATAGAATTTAAAAATAGTTCAGGAGTTTCAAAATTTACCAATGTCGAACTATCTACTCTACTCTTGATTTTATAAGTTAAAATCCTATTTTCAAAAGCAGATTCAATAACACTAAAGTTTGATAAAGAATTATGTGAATTTAAAAGATTATTTTTGTGAACATTACTTTTAAAATGATTAGCTAAATACCGTTTCTTGATAAATATATGACACGTTAGACATTCCACTTGATCATCGTTACTGATACTGTTCCCTGCAGAGGTAGGCGCTTCTGCTTCCGTTGTTGGTTTTTTGATGATCTTGGGTTCTTTGCTGCTCGTTCGCTTCGTTCCTCTTCCAAGTTGTAGTGGTTGACTACTAAAATGTTTAAATTTATTAAAAACTGTACAAGACATTGTGTAAATTATGATCGAAATGAATGTTTATTTTACTTACTTAAACTGTGTTTCAACCATTGCACAGTGATTATACAAATCATCATCATACGATGAATCGAACAGTTGATCCTTCTCCATTTCATCACAAACTTTAGACAACTCCTGATTTAATTCGCTGTTGAATAGTTCCGTATTCTCTTCCATGGTTGTGGAAAAGAAAGCGCTAGTGCACACTTCACTGAAGTTTGCCATCCTTATAGTAAAGACGAAATTAGGTAGCAGAGTAAGTAACAGTTCAGTGTTGGTAGACCAACTGATACCCAAATTTCAAATAATGTCCGATATTTAAGTCTAACAAAGGATTAGAAATAGAATATAATGAGTACACGGAAGTAATTTAAGTAAACAGAATCACATTCACTAATGATCAGCTAATGACTGTCATTGTTAAAAAAATATTTTTTAACTTTTTCACTTTCTGCTATTGTCTTTGTAATATTGTATACGAGGGCGTTTGTGTTGTCGTAGATGCTATCCTTATTAGTCTTTACGTAATATTTAATCCTCGTGGAAGCATGTTTCCAATGATCAGTAGTTGGAATCTTGGATAGCTTCTTCATATCGTACATTTCAATTTTGATGAGATGCGTCGCTTGGTCTCCATCGTCAGAATTAGTAGAAATGTATGATACACCATCTCTAGCGGCTCGTGCTACGGTTGATGATAACAGCTTCCTCTTTTTTATTTTTGATTCAGCTTCAAAAAAATGATCAATCGATTGCGATTTTCTTTTTCCACCATCGCATGTGTTATTATTAATGACGATGTCATCACTCTCTTCTTGAGGGGAGAGTGGCGAGTAGTAATACTGTTTATATGTATTTTCATCGAAGCTCAATGATTTCTGCAACAACACAGTTATCATGTTAATATCAATTTGGTAACACTTAATCATAAAAGTTAAAAAAGCTAAAGTTACAACCTATTAAAGTCCACTGCTGAACATAGGCCTCCTCTCATTTCTGAGAGGGTTTTAGGGCTAGGAAATGTTCGCTGCGATACCTCAATGCGTGTTGGCAAACTTCACATGCCTTCGAAATTATCTCAGACATGCATTCCTCACGATGTTTTCCTTCACCGCTGAGCACGTGGTAAATTAACACTTAAAATTGTAATTATCAATTTAATTGGTGCCGGCGGGGATCGAACCCGGGTCGCGTACTGTGAATTTTACATTTTGCGATAACCATCTGAGCTACCACGGCTTAACCATATACACACACATAATATTTAAATATAATTTGTTTACACTAAATCATACACACGTAAGAAAATAACAGAAAGAAAAGTAAGTTTGTCAATAGAATAAACACTTACATCCATGGCCTTTGATGCGTTGAAGTAACACAAACGTAGTATTGATAGATCCACTGCGGTCAAACGACCATACACTAACTCCATGACTGCAGTTGCTTGGTCTTATATAGTACCAGTGAGTAATAATTCTAATCTAAAGAATTTCTGCAGTAGAATTGATAGTATCTTTAAGCGTCAACAAGCTTACCTTACATTCTGTTGCTTATCTCTACATTCCTACGTCCTTCCTGTCGTGTCTTGTTCAGTGTATTGGTGACTCAAATACGATTTGTATAACACAAAGAATGTAATTTAATATTTAGATATCACTATAATTGATCATTCCTATATTAGTCATTGAGTAGATTGGTACTGTAATAATCTACTAATAGCAGTAATATTGTGGATACACTAGATGTACAACAACATCTGAAAAAGATTCACCCCACTCTAGAAAATAATGTTTATGCTGCCAATAAACTACCCATGTACACCCACGTACCAACGTATATAATATGCAATTTGGATACAGATGATAAACCAGGGTCACATTGGGTAGCTTTATATATCGATACGAATGACGTCGGACAATATTTTGATTCATTCGGACGGGCACCTGTACGATATCATCTAGAGTTTTTTAAAAGAAATTGTAAAAGATGGAACTGGAATGTTGATAGGATTCAGAATGAGTGGACTTCAGTTTGTGGCGAATATTGCTTAATGTATTTGCTATATAAGTTTCAGGGATGTTCAATGCATAGTTTTACGAGTATATTTACAGAGAACACATTGTACAACGATATTTTATTGGATGAGATGTTTCGCTCCTATTTTATAGATAATAAGTAATAAGATTTTGTATTTTATAAATAAAAATTTTAACAAAATTGGGTAATGTGTTTTATTAATGAGTCAGATTAGTGTAGATAGGAACAAAGGAGTATATAACAACATCACCACGCTGAGGAAGAATAGATAATGACGGTATTGAATGAACAATAGATAAGTAGATAAGAACAATGGAGCGCTAATGACGGTGGAGGCTCGAAGCGGATATCAATTAGATAAGAGTTAATTGATCTGCACATCTCCGGAACCGTGCATCCTACGCAAAAATGGACCGCAGATTCGTGATCAGAGCATGCCGAAACCTTTTTTTTTTTTTTTTTTAGGATCGTGAGTCGACGAACGTCGTACTTGTGACTCAGTGCGCCAGAACTGGTACAACCTTTCTACAAGTGCGCCAGAACTGGTACAACGTAACTACTCACTTCCTTGCCCTACAACTCTCTCAGAAATTAAGCGAGGCCCGTGGCCGGTAGTGTGACGTACCTATATAATACACCCGACCGAGTATAAAACTATATTAAATAAAATCTGTATCTGTCTGTATAAATTAATACGTGGTTTATAATAGCCCTCGGGAATGAGGTAGTCGCTTCAAAACTATTCCTTGAATAAGGTTTGTAAATAGTTATATATATATATATACAGAATGGGTCCCACATATATGCAATAAATGAAACCATATACTTGTTATCGCCTTTGCTGACGATATACAAAAAATGAACGTAATCGGTCCAGTAATTAGGTCAAAAAGTTTTAATTCAAAGAGTTTTAATTTTAAGCAAATTTGAACACTCTATAGAATTGGGTCACTAAGTCAATGATTCAATGAACTTGAATCCTTGAACATTAAAAAGCGACGTTGCCACGCAGTGCAAACTATTGGTATTGCGACATATCGACAGCGGTGTCTTTTGTCGGCGTGCCACCCGCGTGCAACGTTGTCACTCTTCCAAGGGGTCAAGGTACGTTGTCTAAACAGAGTGTTCACTTTTACTGAATTTATTTTATTATTTATTTTGTTTGAAAATTTCACTTTTTTATTTTACGGGTTTTAATTTAATATTTAATTTTTCTACACTTCTACGGACTAGTATCACTTGTGGTTTCATTTATTGCATATATGTGGGACCCATTCTGTATATATATATATATATATATATATATATATATATATATATATATATATAGTGTTAGTAGTACAACTTTTCCCAGCGTATAAATTACTTTTTAAACAAAGGTCCCGCTGGTTCTTTCCAGGAACAGAGGACAGAGGTTTCTTACGAAGCAGTGGCGAAAGTAAAAAAAAATACTTTATGAATTACTCCTAATCTTTATGAATAAAAAAATATTCTATTCTATTCTATTCGACAGCAAATATCAAACATGTTATAAGTAAAGGTAATTTATTGCTTATTACTATAACAAAAAAATATCCTAAAACGTTATTGGTTTAATGAAGTCCCGTAGGCACTAACTAATTAGAATCTACTATTTACACTTCTTCTGCATACGGCCGTAAAATTTGGACATGAGCCTTCTGTTTTATTTTCCAAAGAAAATAAATAATGATACACCGTTATTGCAGTTATTGAACTACTATGAGTTTAATAACGTTTCTACATTTATTTGAATTTAAAAAAGAACAACTATGCGTACGCGCACTCCTCTGTGGACGATACAATTCACAACTTTTTGCCGACGAATGTGTGAGTGCGTGCGTATTAAAATTCTGTTAAAATGATGCATTATCTCGCGTATAGTTAAACTTTAAAAGATAAAAAGGCCAGAATGTTTTAAAACTATTTTAAAAATAAATTTTTCTTTTTAAAGATTTTAGAAACTAATATGTTTATAACCGCATAATAGAATAAAATGATGTGTCTTATTTAGTCTGTAGAGCATCTCCCGCCCGCCCTCAATTGCGTGCCAAATCATTCCCGTGACTAATCCCAGCACCGCCACTGCCAACACCACAACACCAGGAAAGCACACCACCGTTGTTAATACGACACGAACTTTTCCTCAAGTGAAGTAGACTGCGGTGGCTTACTTAGCGGTCATATAATGGTAATATAAATGATGTCCGCAAAGTAACGGTACTGATTCTATTAATTAACTTTTCTTCACCATTCGCCTATGTTCCTTATTCTGAACCTTTTCCGTAAATTTAGACATTTATTGCAAAATAACTCTGCATAATCGTCTGGACTGCACCGATTGAGATCACATTCCTTCGATCAAGAATGTTGGTATTATTGGTCGAAGTCATGTTCATACAAAGTATTTATTAAGTCAAGACGATGGTTCGTAGCTACTAGGATCCGTTAGGTGGCGCTGTAGAAGTATTAACACAAATAACAATTCTATTTTATAGCCGACTTCAAAAAAAGAAGGTTCTGTCTTTTTTGGAAGGGTATGTCTTTTTTGGTTTGGTATGTTACGCGATATCTTTACTAATAGAGACTTGAGGTTGAAGATTCTTTTTTTTTTTATTAAATGGGTTATATACTATAGGAATTGTCCCATAGGAGCAAGCATTCCATCCTGGGTGAAAAAATATTACCTTTTTTAGTTCTTTGAATTCGGCTTTAATTTTTTGTTAAAAGTTATAAATATGAAACAAAATGCCTCTGACCCGTGATCCGATCCCCTGTGGTCAAGTTATTAATAAACTTTATATTCTAATATTCCTTATACTGTAAATAATCCTAAGTGAATTCAGAGTTAAGCTTATCGCAGCAACTATTTAAAAGGACAGGGCAACATTTGCAAAATCATCTAGTAATGAGAAAAACAAAGAAATATTTTAGCAGTAGAGTTTAGATTAATGTACAAACTATCTTATAAATAAACTTTTAGAAATTAACAGCCTTTATAGCAAGTCAGCTAGTGACGAAATCAAGCACTTTAGAGAAATGTAAGAGGATACCTAGTTACTAAAGAAAAAATATTGAAACTATTTAGGTTCGATACTTTGTGTTGTCTTTAAGAGGATATAGTAAGTCAGCTCAAATTCTAATTTCGCCCCCATTTCCCCGCGCGTCGTATGCTATGTATCAACATGTTTGTAATCACTAATAGTATAAGTAGATAGGTCGTTAGATACTTATTTCATTAGGTTTATCATATTTACGCCTGTTTCTTAACGCCAACCCAGTCGCTTCTTATTTTTATCACGGTTATTTCCCATTTTAATTTTACGTCGTCTTGTTTTTCGTCTAACATAATCTTTAACATTAATCCTCAACTTTACCATATATTTATTTCAAAATTAATGCTGCAATACTTTCGGCATAACGGAGGATCTAGCTAAGCCATTTCAGGTTATATTTCCCCTTAACAACCAGTAGTATTTAAAAGCTAACTGGTCAGAGTATCAGGCCAAGTGGACGTTCCCGGTTTTCAATCCAATTCAATAACTCATTTATTTTTATTTTTTAGGTCTCAGACCAAGGAATATAGATAGACAGACCATGTACATTTTAACTTTAACTTCTTTACGTATTGGACACACTCACGCACACATCTTTATTCTTTGTATTCTTATAAGCCCATGTAAGTTCACTGCTGGACGTACTTTTCTTTCTAATTAATGTTTTAATATATATTTATTATGAGTTTACTATCAGTGGCCAGCCGGTGCACGCGGCGAGCGGAGTCGCGCGCGCTCCGACTGACAGAGTCACCATGTAATGACGTTGAATGAGATAACCTTTCTATTCCAAATCCTGTTTAATATTGTCTTTTAGTTTATAATAGGTGTTACATGTGGATACCGTGAGCAAATATAAATATAGCTATAACACGTACTCCTAAAACTACTTAGTTGATTGCAACTTTTTTGTACTATTTATAAGTGTGTTATAGATATTTGGCAATTCCACCTGATGGTAGGTTGATAAGAAATTCTAGATAGTAAATCACACTCCTTTACCGAAACGGAAGACTATTTGTACTTGATGACCAGATTCAACATTTTAATCGGATCATGATCTTAATCGGAAGTAATTACAGATGCGTGTGTGTGCGTCAGTGCGTGTTCTTACAGTGGGTTGGGCATGGTTTCGGCTTAATTTCGACGTCACTTGAAACGTAAATAATGTTCTGCGTAGTTTTGGGTTTGATTCATGCCTTGATTGTCACTGATTCTGCGTCCAGGTATACTTTAATTGTGGAAATAGTTTTGGAGAGAAATTGTTTTCTTTAGGCGTTTTAGCTTTCAGTATAGCAAATTATTCTGCTAAATCAAGGAATCCTCAGAATCTCTATTAGAAGGTCATAGGTTCAATATTTTTGTTTTTGGATAATTCACACTATGCACACTACCTTCCATCATCATCATCAAAGCCTACCAACGTCCACTGCTAAACATACCCCTCCTCGTAGATTGCCTCATAGAGATCTCCTAGTCTTAATAAATGCCGTAGTTCTGAAGGTGTCATATTTGCCATGTGGCAAGCGGGTGGGCAACCGCAGTGTTTTTGTTGTTACTTTGACTTTGGGGTGGGGGACTCTCTAACGCTGCCGTCATACGTCACTACCATTACCATTTTATAATATCCATCCATTTTCCATCCATTACAGCCTATAATAGTCCGCTACTTAGGCCTCCCTCATAGATTGCCTCATAGTGGGGCTTTTACGATAGTTGGCACGCTTGGCAGGCGGATTGGCAACTGCGGATTTTGATTATTTTAAGTCGTTATCAGGAAGATACTGCTGTATATCTCCTGTTTCAGTTTTCGTACAACAACATTACCATTTTATAATATAGTCCACTTTCAATTTCCTGAAAAGCTTTTATCTAAACATCGCCGCAAATCTACAACCAGCATTTCCCAATACATTCCCTTTTGCAGCGACGTGATTGTAGTGCTCTTTGAAGCGCTAATGTGATTAAGAGGTAAGTGCAAAAGGCTTCAAACAACCCTAACTAGACAAATTTGTAATACCGAGACATAAAGTCTAAGTTCGCGTGGAAATTGCAAATTTTGTGTTGGATCATCTAGGTAGGTAGACAAAGTTGTAACGACGTGGAGCAACTTTAACGTTGGAACGTTGTCGCATTGCATATCATATTCCAGTGAATCACATTCGTGTAATTGTGCGCACCCGCTGTTTTCGCTCGGACACAGCCTTTGAGGTTACTGTTCCAGTGTTGTCAGCTTGACAAAATTTACACAAGTCAATGTTATAATTTTGATTTACTAAAATCTAGTAGAAATACTTAATATAGTATTTTAAAAATGAAAGTGTCGTATATATGGAATTATTTTTTATGCACAATTGTAGGTTTTTTCAAGTACGGCTTTGTGGCTTCTACACTCAGCTCCGTAATAGCCTAACGAAAGTCTTATGTTGAACATAGGAGGCCTATAAAGTGGGAGCCCTATAAAATGCCTCATAGCGTGGATAGTTTCCATAGTTGGAACCACAATTACTTCTTCGTTGTTATTAGGAAGAAGCTGCAACTGGTATGGGGTAGTGGATATTCTTACATTGCCACTACACTGTCGTTTCCGTTCAGCATGCATATTATGAAAACATCTCCCAATTTATGCATAAGACTTGACAGATTCTTTGTAAGGGTCTGTTATAGAGTAAAGAAATGTTTGCTTAACAATCATTTTACTATGACGTAGTTCCATGTGTTCGGGTCGTAAGAATTCGCTTTTTGAAACGTACTTGTAAGCCATACGGTGAATGGAGTTTCTTGTAGTATTTATACCAACAGTGGAATTTAGCTGAATTCATACGAAAACTTGATTGATAAGACTTTCTGTATTAGCACTTAGTTGAGTAAATGAAACAATAGTTTACTTTATGTGAAGAACGTGCCTTCTGCACATTATTATTAGTTTCACTTATTTTATTAAATTAATACCTTTTAAGACAAGTCAAGCATTATCAATTCTACGGGGTAGGGAACCGAAACGCATTATGACATGCTGATTGACTAAGGATCGCGGAGATGAGGACGTAATCTACCGTCATCACTTATTACACCTGTCAATACGTTAAATCTTCTTCTTCATCATATACTAATCTGGAAAACAAGAATATCTTTCTGTGACTATTTTGCTAAATTAAATAATCATAATAACTAATAAAAATAATCAACGTGCAGTTGGAAAAAAATCAAATTTTAATCCTACAGGCAGATAACGGGGTGTAGCACATATCTTTTTACTCTACATATATGTACACTAAATTTGTACAAGACTCCTTGATTTGTGTCACCGGGCCGCTTGCTCAGCATCGAATATATATTGTATACATCCTTCAAGTCGTAATTGGCAGGCGCACTTTCACCAATGTTCAGCAGCTGACTTAATAAGGTTGTTGATGAAATGTAGGAATGAATTTTCCAGCTTCAAGGCTAAATACGTAGGTAACTTGGCAACACTGCGTAAAATCTTCGTGTAAGTGAGAAGGAAAACTGGTTGTCGAGTCACCGTTCGCCCGCGCCTTTACCGGTGCGTTTCCAACTCGGACAAATATTATTAAACAACAATTACCTATGTTTTGGCTTACGAAAACATTGTTTGAACAATACGAGTGTCGTTCAACGTTCCGCGGATGTGAATCAGTGTGACATAGTGCAGTATTGTGCCTAGAAAGTGACCAGTGGTGTTGGACAGAGGTGAGTGAACTTGTCCCGTTTCATCAAGGCTCTGGCTAGTCGAGCCTTTGGATTTTCTTCTGAATTCCGATGGTTCTAAAGCTACGAATAAGACGTAACATTACTGATTTGTTTTTATTACCTAAGTGAAAAATTCTTTGATTAAGTCCAAACAAAAGTTTTGAGGACATCTTATAAAGTAAATTATTTTCCATGTACAACATATCATGATTCACTCCCATAACGTTAATTTCTGAGTATATTTTACCTATTTATTCTATCTTCGATAGCCAAATTTTAAGAAGTAAGAATTAACTTTAAGTAACATTTAATAATAATATCACGTCAATTTCAGTATTTTATTAAGAACAGTTACTAAATACATGATTCTATAATTCTGAATCATTTTGCCGTGTCTATCCAGTGAGAAGAGAGACATACATGTCGACAATTTTGACGGTAATAATCGAACCGGTATTTACCGGTTCGATTATTACCGAGAACTGGCCTGAACTACAATATATAAACCTTCCTCATTTCGAACTTAGTGATGGAGTGACCCGCTCACTTATCACAGTTTTGTTGATCGAAATTGTTCTTGATTCCTATTGGATTTCGAAAAGAAGGCAACATTAATTTACTTCGTACTATCGCGAGATGTCGAACTACAGTTTTCTTTTGTGGATTTTTAAGTGTATTTCACAGCCATTACTACAATAAGAACAAATTCAGTTAGATGTTGTGTCATAAAACCCGCACCTAAATTATTAGATTGTTCATAATAATCGATCGCGGTCGTAAAATATTCTAATTGGTTGTAGAAATCAACTTTGAAGCATTAATTCCAGAGAATTTTGTAATAAATTTATTAGGAATATAATGAATACATATTTTATTCTCGAAATGGTGCTTCAGAGAGAATTTAATTGCATACGATAGTGTTAATAAGAAAAATACTTTTTTTTTAATTATATGCGAGCAGCTATGCAGGTCTAGGTAAAGAGACCAGTATCACTGCGACCTAAAAGATCTATTGTGATCGCTGCTATGGCTATAGTTCACGGTTAAGCCCTATGTCTTCAATGAATCGAAGGAGTTGCTTAGCCGTGAGCAATTTCACTTCTTCTGGGCGGAGTAACACTCATCTGGGACACTATCTTGTCCCAGATGAGTGTTATGTTTGCGCATTAAGGGTCCGCAATCAGTTAGGATGTGTAGAGGCGTTTCTTCCGTTACGGAACAGAACCTACACATCCTTGAGTTGCTTAGTCCCAAGATGGACATGTGCGTTTTAAGACAACAGCGTCCAGTTAGGGCTCTTGTCAGAATGCGCAATTTATTTTTACTTAATCCCAGGGCTTCTGAAGCGAATTTACGATCAAAAGCCCGGATTAAGGTTTTAGAATGTTTTAAGCTTGGTGTGTCAGACCAGATCTTAAGTGATTTATTGTGATAAAGAGTTTCAAGGTTCAATCGGGCTAGGCTTTTTGAGATTCCACAAAATGGCTCAGGTCTAAATTGTGTGCACTTTGAGCCCTCCCGTGCAAGTTTGTCGGCAAATTCGTTGCCTACAATACCCTCGTGACCCGGAACCCATCTTAAAACGACCCTGTTGTTACATCCCAGGGCGTTTAAACGGTTCGCACAGTCTCCAACTAGTTTTGAGTTCACTAAGTTTGATCTCAGCGCTAGCAGTGCTGCTTGACTATCAGAGTTCATGTAAATTTTATGGTTAATGTAGTGTTTTTGCAGATTGCTTTCCGCACACCAAAGTATGGCGAAAATTTCTGCCTGGATGATAGAGGTGTATCTACCCAAATTCATACTAAGTTTGAATTTGGGGCGTTCCCCGTAAATTCCAAAGCCTACGTCGAGGCCCATTTTAGACCCATCGGTATTCCATATGAGGCTACCGACCTCACAGATAACCTGACTATTCACTTCTTTGGAGGGTAATTCCACTATATACTTTTTATCAAAAGTGTATAGTGGACGCATGATATCTGAGATCATGCATGAGACCGGTGATTCCTTAATTGAGTCGAGCATGTATCTCAATCTGTAGGAGAGCAAGCTCAGACCGCCCTGGGCGTTAATCCTATACAAACTTGCCCTCGCCTCCTTGTCTAGATATAGATCAAGGGGCGTTAGACATAGAAGTGCATTAAGAGCCGCTCCAGGCTTTTTAAGATGTCCGATCTGATTAGGTTTAGCTTTCGATAGCATCTTGTGTAGTCTTGCACTGCGAGGCAAAGACTCAACTTCTTCGCATAGCTTCCTCTACGATGCTCTTTTGGCTTTCCTGATTTCTTTATTATATTCAGCTAGGGCTGCACTATAAATATCCTACTCTTTGGTTTTCTTAGCCCTATTAAATAGTTTCCTGGTCTTTTCCCTAAGTTCTTTCAGCTTAGAATTCCATCAAGAAACTTTTCGTGTTTAGGTCTTGTTTTTGACGGGACAACTGTCCTCGAAGGCTTCACGGATACCTACGGTTACTGTCTCCGTCGCTAACTCCAGACCTTCAAATGTTTTGATGCTTTTAGGAAACGTTTCCAAATTCCTCCTTAGGCTATCTCTGTAGATATCCCAGGATGTCGCTTTCGGATCCCTAAAAGTAACGGTTTCAAAGGTTGGTGATGCTCCAATCACAAACTTAATGTGCTTGTGATTATACATCGAGTTTTCGCTACTAACATACCAGTCATTTATCCGCCTGGACATGTTATTGGTAGCAAAGGTTATGTCTAACACTTCTTACCTAGCACGCGTTACGAAGGTTAGTGCACAACCTAAGTTTAGGCTTAACAGGCGGTTGGAGATGAGAAAATCATAAAGTAACTCACCTCTTTCATTGATGTTGGTGCTCCCCCAGGCTGTGTGGTTAGCATTAGCATCACCCACCACAAGTTCGGCGTCGTGTTTTCGGGCGAACTCCGCCACTCGCTCTAACTCGATGGTAGAATCTGCGTTCTCGTCGGAAGATAGGCTGAGCAAATGATTACTCTGGCCCCTGTGCATCCCTTGAGATTTATGAAGGCTGTAACCAGGTCATCACTGCAGTACTCTGGAACAGCTAAAAGTTCAATATTTTTACTATAAATTATACAAGCTCTGGGTCTACTGCCTTTGGTATTGACAAGAATCTTACCGGCAGCCGCCGATTCCAGAACTTTACCGTTGGCCACCCAAGGCTCTTGTATAAGGGCGAGGTCAATGTTGTCCTCTGCAAAGCAAACCTCCACCACGGCAGAAGCAGCTGCTGCATGGTGAAGATTTGCTTGGAGGACCCTCGTCTTACCCTTGGGTTTAGCCATTTATGTCTGTTCTGTTGAGGACAAGGACGTCCTTTGCCTGCGTACTTGACCCCCGCCTTACCTTTCGTCGAACCGCTCCCACCTCCCCTCCCTTCCGGCCTGGACGACACCAGCGGAGGACGTCGGACCGAGGCGAAATCTGCGCCTTGGGTCTTCGTCACTCTCACCGGTGGCGTTCCAGCCTCACCCCGTGAGGTGGAGGGCTGGGGGGATTGGGGTTGGGGTGGTTCGGGCTCCATTGCCGCGTCAGAGCCACTCCTGACTTTAAAAGTTATCATCTTAAAGCCAAGGATGACTCTGCCGCCTGCCTTCCGAAGAGCCTTCGCCGATGGGTCGTCCAGAGAAAAGGTTACTAAGAACCCATTCCCCTCGTCCTTCTTTTCCCCTCCCTGGTTTGGTTCCGATTGGGGTTCGGCTGCAAACGTGCCCTCTACTTCACGGCTCGTCCCAGGTTGGGGCGCACTGTTGCATGGTGTTGGTTTTTATTTATTACAAGCCTACAGCTAATTCCATTAAAGGAGACTTCTCATTTTCTTTTACAAAATGTCTGTTTTCATCCATTTTGTTCCCACGATTAGCTAGGGAAATACTTGGTCACCCCCGGCAGGGCCCCGCATGCCGAGGGAAGGGCCAAAATACTACCCGAGTCGCCCTGGTCTCGGGTAGGCATCGTTTGCGACTGGACTCCCTCCTGCCACGCATCCATCGGCACGGTACGCTTGACACCTTGGATTGGGTTAGAATAGGAAAAGGGGGAGGGATAAAAGAAAAGAAAAAGAGGATCATCCGAGTGTCTGTCTGTTTCCTATTGAACAAGACCAAATAACAGGCGGCAACCACGTGAAGGAGAGCTCCTCAGACTTGCCCTGGGGATCAACACGACCTGCGCTCTCCCCCAGAGCCATAAGCCAAACCGCTCGCCGGACAGGAGAGCAGAATAGGTGTTAATATAGTCTTATTTATAATATCAAAATGTTAGGAGTAGACTAACCCCCTGACTAACCAAGAAAAATAATTACAAAATTAAATCTTTTGGTCAAATATTCGAATTTTGTACCTCATGTCTGCATATGAGGTAAAATTAAAAGTTTAACAGCGGTTTTACAAGAGATTTGTATTTGAGTAACGAACATTAAAACTTAAGCGTGAGGTGCATACACAAGTAAGATGTTTAACAAAATTTAAAATAAATGTGTATTTACATTTTTGAAAATTTTTAACTAATTCTTACATTTTGTACAAATCTTAATTTAAATATTTTACAAGGGCAAAACACATTTTCTTAAACCGAAAATGCTTTCAAATTACTTAAGAATTGTTAGTGTTATGTATTTATATTAATCGTATAAAAAGAAAGGTCATTGCATATTTACATTTGTTTTGTAATCCCAATGACATCATTTTAAATGTTGTATCGAGTGAACGCAGATGTTTTATTTGGGCTGTATCCGATTTTCTAAAAGCTTCTTACATGAAATATCTACAATTTAAAAATGTGTTAGAGCTCTTAGAAAAATGAGGATGCAATTTTTTTTGTTAGTTTATAAATTAAGTAAATTTTTAGTACCTGTGTTAATTAATCTTCAACACTGAAAAACAACTTTTTTTGCCGATATATTTATGATAATGGTTATTTAACCGAAACAAAGGAATATATCCAATTTTAAGTGAAAGCAAAAATTATCGAAACTATTTCAAAATTACTAAAAACTAAGTAATCTGCTGTTTATAGAAACTAAGTAATTTATTATGGTTTTCAATTTAAATGAATAGCTTTTTTAAAGAAAAAATATATCAAGGCAAGAACTACTATTTTCGCTTTATTTCATTGAATATTTTTACAAATTTGGTTTTAATTTAAATTTTTTTTAATCCGCGGATTGTACGGAGCTGTACATGTCCTCTCATTTCTACGAGGGTTTTTCGTGTCTTCGCTATGTTTTTTTTTTTCTTATTTCTCAGACGTGCAGGTTTTCTTACGTCGTTTTCCTTCACCACCAAGCATGTGGTAAATCAGCACTTTAAATTTGCAATTCATTGGTGCCGGCGGGGATCGAACCTGGGTTGCTCATGTACTGTGAAATGCACAGCGAGCGCTTAGTTCCTGAGCTGTCACGGCTCTACTATAACGTTATAATTTTGTAATTAAAATGTTATTCTAGCTAATAGAGAATATAAAAAGATTCTTTATGTTGAGACAAGTTTCCATATTTACGATTTATGTGTATTTGATTTACTACTTTTTGTTTACTAGGTAGGTAGACCTAGTCTGATATCCCAGTTTAATTTTAAGAGGGTGAATATGATAAAATAATTCAATGTAGCCGCGACCATGATTCCAAGCAAAAATATAATAACCGCCTTTGCAAAAACCTGATAGCCTTGAGGCCTAGGATCGAGATTCTGAGTTCAAAAGCGGCTTAAAGATTTGTAATAAAAGTAGCAACTTGCGCTATTTGCTCTAACTCTGTGGATAGTAAGTCCGAACAAAAGTCGATTATTAGCGGATAGTAGAATTTTTTTAAAGTACGGGTGTTTATTATAAACCGTCGGAAAATTTAGATTTTTCATAGTGGTATTTTGATGAAATATTTAGGTATTTATTTTAAAAATTTTAGGACGCAACGTAGCACACTTTAATTGAAGGATGATCTTAAAATATCCTCCTTTTATTTTCATTTCGGTATTTTATATTTTTGAGGTCTGTATTTAGATTATATCATCTACGTAAAGCAGTCTCAGGGAAAAACCTCCGTGATAGACAGATATCGGGCACCGGTTGTTTAGGTAGTGAATGGTTGTCAAGATGTTTTCTTCACTGTAAATATTAAATGCATGATTGTCTAACGTAAAATTATAAGAAGAGGGGCCTCTACATTCTTTGTTATTGTATAAAAATATTCTCTACCAGTCTACCTCCAGTTTAAGCAGAGAAGATAAGATGGGTGCAAGCGCATACAAAATACAATATACAAAAATGTATGTTCCAACTATAAATACATAACAGCTATAACTATGTTAAATACAAAGTAATACACGTGGTAGAGCCATGCTGTAGCTATATTTGTAGCACCAATGGATTGGCTCTATCTCAATTTCTATAGCAGCTTAACGCTGCCTTGTTTCGTATGGTGAGTGTAGAGAACCGAAGACACTTGTTAATGGAAAGGAGGCATTCCAACTTAGTCCTCCAAGGGTGACAACGCACCTGCATATTGGTTTGTAATCAAGGATGGATATCTATGGGCTGCGGCAACCACTAACCATCAGGTGGACTGTGTGCTCGCTTGTAACCCATTCTCCTCGTTTGTAAGGGGTTACAAGCAAGCACACGGTCCACCTATAAAATAAACATAAATATTCAAATATATTTCGTTGGTAATAGTTTTCATATCTATCCGTAACACATAATAGCTTATAAAAATTTACTGCCGAAGGCCTTTCCCATAGATTGCCTTTTGTCTCATATAAGCCTCATATAAGCCTCATATAAGGAATATTTCATCTTAGCTCTCAGAGGTGACAACGGACAACGCATCTGAATCCTTTTTTGTTTGAAGTTATCTGTATTTGTCTATGGTCTATAGTAGCCTCTTGCTATCAGGCGCACTATTTGTTCACTTGATACTTCAACTTAAACAACAAATAAGCACTTTCTTAAAAGGACTTCACTGTTGTCATCGGATATCGAACTCTATTTGCTCTCGTTTAATAAAACTTCAGGCAAGTGCAAGATGCTGAGCTACTGCGACTTTGTTTTCTAAGTATAAATGACTTATAGCCACCTTAAACATTATCTAAAGTGCTAAAGACTGCCAACTCAAAGAGAAGTAGCATCAATTATTAATTAGGGTCGCTACTTTCCGTTTGTCACCCGTCAGCTTTATTCGCCATTCTAAGGAACGTCTCCCGCATTTCAGTTATTAATGGAATTCATATTTTATTATTTATTTTTTATTTATAAAACTGTTTGAATTGTATTTGAAATTACATAGTGCACATAATAAATTTACATAAAAATATTAATTACATAACTAGTTACAATTTGCGTTGAAACCAAACTCAATTCATAAAATATATCATTTATAATTTTCAATAACAACACAACTCATTATTTATATTTATTGAAGTATAATAACATATGTAAAAGTAAAAAATAATAAAACAGTCAATAAAAATAAAATTCAGTTCAATAAGTCAATAAAAGTAATTAATATAATGAAGGTCATAAAAGCAATTTTTAGGGATATAAAGTCAGAGCGCCAGATTATATCTAAAATAATTGATCTTATATCTAAAGTAATTTAATACTTAATATCATTTTTTTACATATAACATTCAAAAATACAGTATTTATTAACATAATTTAAAAAAAAAAACTATAACTAAAACTGAAACTATTGTACTGTACTCTATACGCGGTATAAAAAATAAATAATAAATAATAATAAGTATATAAAAATTTCTTGGCACTATACCGCGGGTACACACACACACTATACAACAAATGGCACAAATATTAATCAACAAATATTAATTGTAATAAAAAAATTGTTGCCTCTGATACCCGATGGTAATTTGTGGAGCAGGAGCCCATTAATTTATATATGTTATTTAACTCAATGCGGGAGCCCTTCAGCAGTGGGCATAAACACAAGCTGTAAAAATGATGAATAATGAATATATACGCCAGGTCACTTCAACATGGTTTCTGATGGTTTCGGTTTCATTTTGTCATCGCAAACAATAAGTTCAGTACTCATTTCGGGATCGCTTAAGAGGCCAAGTACTCCACTTGAGACTACTATCATTTTAATAACATTCGTCGCAGGCGGGAGTGCCAGAGGGCCGCTCCAATTGTATGAGGACCGGAGTGCGCACATCTCATTAAACGAGTATTTGTGGGAGTAGGAATGCGTATTTAAAACAAAACTATGAAAACTTTATTTACTAGTTGGTATTAGCTACTAGGACTGTAGGTATGTTCTTTTTTGCATGTATATTACGCGATATTTTCGCCAAATTTTAACCAATTTAAATCATCCTAATATCCTTTCTTGTTAAATTAAATAGGTTATACTCCAATATTTCATATAAACTTGGAGAAATTTTCCATCCCTAGGGAAAATAGAGCAATAGAAAGTAAAAGTTTTATTGAAAGATTAGTTTTCGGTCTAAGGGGAAATATAATGTCAAATGGCTCAGCAAGATCCTTCGTTATGCCGAAAATATTGCAGCATTAATTTTGAAATAAATATATGGTAAAGTTGAGGATTAATGTTAAGGATTATGTTAGACGAAAACACGATTTCGTAAAATTTTCTCGATAGAAAAAAATCAAAAGTTACCTCCAAAATAAACAATAAACCGCTGTTATTCATAAAATACTTTAAATAAGATCATGAAACTTTGCATACTAACTGAACTAACTATAAAGCAGTGCTTATGTTATTTACTTTTTTTTAAATACCATTATTTTCACTGTAAAAGGAAATTACCTAAACTATCGGCGCGTATGCTTGATTCCTGTTCCTGTCGCCCCGTTAGTATCGCTCTGGCTTTTGAAGGGAGAAGTTGTGTCGCTTACGATCGGAATATACATTACGCAACAGTACGACGTAAAATTAAAATGGGAAATAACCGTGATAAAAATAAGAAGCGGCTGGCTTGGCGTTAAGAAACAGGCATAAATATGATAACCTAATGAAATAAGTGTCTAACGACCTTTCTACTTAGAGTATTAGTGATTACAAACATGTCGGTACATAGCATACGACGCGCGGGCAAGTGGGGACGAAATTAGAATTTGAGCTGACTTACTCTATCCTCTTAATTATTGTAGCCGTGTAGAATGAAGGCGACACACAAGTGCACGGTCCACCTAAAGGTGAATGGACGCTGCGCTGTGGCGCTTAGCCATCAACATCTGTAGGTGATACCTCGAAAATTTGATAGTTTTTGTATTACACATATTTTTTTATGCTTTATAGATTACCAACCAAATTTTTGGTGTATGATTTTTGACTATATGACCTTGGATTTCATAAAAGGAAAACACAATAACATGTAATTTTTTTTGATAGAAAAAAAATGCAAAGGTGCCTCTAAGTAGTTACGTTTTCTCTATCACACCACAATATTTTTACGAATAAATTCATGGATTTTTTACATACATTACATAAACCAGTTTTCTAATCCACAACAAAATTTGTTAAAAAAATTTAGTTTTTAGCAAGTGCTCGGTGTAGCTATCGCATAATTTGCATATTATGAAGTCATTGCATCACTTTCATTTTGACATACCCTCAGTCGTACATGAGCTTCACCGACAAAGGGTCACTCTCACTAGTAAGAATCAAAATGCGTTGACTTTCCAGAGGACTAAGATGGAATACCTCGTTTCCAATAAAAAGGGTCTCTGATTATCTACACTCATCATACGCAACTATAAATATAATAAACTGTGTGATTTAAATGCGACTGTGGAGAGCACAGTAATAAAAACAGCAAGTGCATGTGGTGTGCCCGAAAATACTGTTTATAAAATTATTAAAGAACAAAAGGATACTAACACATTAAAATCACCCGTGAAAAAAAGAGCTCGACTATCGACGGTCGATAAATTAGATGAACTAGACAAATGCGCAATAAGGAGAAAAGTTCACTCAATATATTTAAATAACGACTATACGACATTGGACAAAATTATGACACTTTGCGACGAAAATACCATGTGGAATTTGGATGACATCATGGAACTTGCAGAACAAAATTCTTTCATAATTAATGTAACTGGAGAATCTAGCGATACTGATTAGTGATTTAAGTAATTTTAAGAAAATTTGTTTCCATTATACTTAATTAAATTTTTGAAAAAAAAAAAAAGAATTTTTATTCCACTGTGAATACACCTTTACCCTGTAGTTGCACTGATGACTCACTATTTTCTTAACGCGGACGGACTATAGGCACTATTAAGCTGCTATTTCACGCTGGTGTTCCGTAAGAGCGTGGTCCACCCCCGGTCGAGTCGACCTATTCGTGCTACCTATGAAATTGTCCATCTGCAGTACATTTCATATCACAATAATTTTTATTTGGCTAAGAATTCTAATTTCAAATTGAATTTATTTTAAAATCATGGAATTCTTTTTTCAAAATTAGTTCAACGCTGAATTAGCAGCAGCTTTCGACGTTAACATCAAAACAATATTAGTCTATTTGCGTCAAATTGGCATGGTAAAAAGGTTGAAAAATGTGTGCCGCACAAACTCCATGATAACCAGCGCGAAGTACGCGTGGAGACGTGCCTTGCACTGCTCAACCGTCACAAAAAGGAAGGAATTTTAAACCCATTGTTCATTTTAAAAAATCTATATATATATATATATATATATATATATATATATATATATATATATATATATATATATATATATATATATATATATATATATGTAGATACATGAAAGTATTTACGACGACCATAAATGTGTATACTCGTATATATAAGTGACTGTGACTCTCCTTTTTTTCATATAACTCATAAGTTGATGTATTATTTTATCTTCCCCTTCAAAGAATCTTAAATACCTAATGTCATAAATTGACGTGCCTCGCATTCCATCATTATGTGAGTTGTTGCCAAAGAACGTAAGTATCTTGGCAGCAAGCCATATGCGGTTATTTCTTGGCTATTAGGATTCAAGTATCATTACAATGTTCATAAATTGGTATGATGCCTATGATATAAACATTAATAGGAATTCCATATTTAATGAATATACCTTGCTCTTTTCTCTCCTTATATTTCAGTACCCGGTTGACCGAGCTTTGCTCGGTATTTTTTTAGTTCGTGTGTTTTGGAAATTATATTTAGATACAAATTACATACTGATGAAATACGAATAATATTTTTTGATCTTAGCGACATAATAGAAAAAACTGAACTGGATATTTGAATAAAAAATCATAAGTGCAATTAGTTTAATTTAAATATTCGTGTTTTTATAAAAATACTAAGGGCTCGAAAAAAGATTTTCTCAAAAAAGAAAGGAATTTGAAAAAAAATAAAAAAAAATCGGTTGGTCGGTCTGGGCTTGAACCATGATATTACGATTTAGTGACCGCCCAATATTTGGTATATTGGGCGGTCACCTAAGCTATTTGTAATTATTAATAAGCTGTCAAAATTTACCTTCTTATTCTAACGATATTGTAGCAGTTTTTCATTGCCTAAAAACACGGACAAAAAGACATTTTCTCAAAATAAATCCTAGCTAGATCGATTTATTGCCCCCAAAACTCCCCGCACACAAAAGTTTATGAAAATCGTTGGAGCCGTTTCTGAGATTCCGATTATATATATACAAGAATTGCTCGTTTAAAGGTATAGGAGTACCCGGTTGACCGAGCTTTGCTCGGTATTTTTCGCTCGGTTTTTTTTAATTCGTGTGTTTTGGAAATTACATTTAGATACAAATTACATACTGATGAAATACGAATAGTATTTTTTGATCGTAGCGACATAATAGAAAAAACTGAACTGGTTATTTGATTAAAAAATCATGAGTGCAATTAGTTTAATTTAAATTTACGTGTTTTTAAAAAATGCTAAAAAAAAGGCTCGAAAAAATAGATTTTCTCAAAAAAGAAAGGAACTTGAAAAAAAATTTAAAAAAAGTCGGTCGGCCGGTCTGGGCTCGAACCATGGTATTACGATTTAGTGACTGCCCAATATACCAATTAAGCTATTTGTAATCATTAATAAACTGTCAAAATTTACCTTTTTATTCTAACGATATTATAGCAGTTTTTCATTGCCTAAAAACACGGACAAACAGACATTTTCTAAAAATAAATCCTAGCTAGATCGATTTATTGCCCCCGAAACTCCCTGCACACAAAATTTTATGAAAATCGTTGGAGCCGTTTCCGAGATTCCGATTATATATTTATATATGTACAAGAATTGCTCGTTTAAAGGTATAGGATTGAGACTTCTTCAAGCGGTGTATAGTACAAGGGTTTTGGTGAATAAAACTATTTATATGGATTTTATCGCGTGTAATTAACTTATTTTTTAATTCCCGACGTTTCGGGTGTTTTTTAATTGTCCCGCGTTCAAGGCGATAAAATCATTATAAATAGTTTTATTCAATTTTCACTCATGTTCACGGGGGAGCTGAAATGTTTGACTTCCCAATGTCATAGCATTGACCCGGTTTACTTCAGTTTTTTGAACATTAATTTTTGGTCCGATCTACGCAGAACGAGCTCACAGTATATTGAAGTCTTGCAGTGGTATGCTTGGGTTTGGATTTAATTTTGTTAATTATAGGATCCCAAGTATATGGCAGCACCTATCTATATTCTCTATTTAAATTAGGATGTTTTTTTTAATTTCAATAGACTTGCGTATGATCCCTGGTATAAATCGGTGTTCATTTGTGAGGATTTGTGGCTTATCAAATCTGATGAAGATTTCATAATAAAAGATGAGAAGAAAAGAGAAAGACCACTGCAAGACTTTAAGATACTGTAAGCTCGTTCTGCGTATATTGGACCAAAAATTAATATTCAAAAACTGAAAGTAGCGATAAAATCCGTATAAATAGTTTTATTCAATGTGTAGTGCTCGCGTAAATATAACATATAATTTTTTTTTCTTATTTCTCAGACATTGTTTTTTAGAGCAATTGAGAAAGAGCACGTGGTAAATCTGGTAAATCGTGGTAAAATTGCAAGTAACAATTTCATTGGTGCCGGCGGGGATCGAACCCTGTTTGCTCGCGTACTGTGAAATTTACAGCGAGCTCTAACCATCCGAGCTAACGCGACTCAGATGATTATATAGTAATTGAAAATTGTCCATACGACCGAGTCCATCTGGGTGGGTTAACTATTCTGTTAACTTTTTTGCCGCCAACAGCCTGCACTGCAGTTTGGTGAGTGGCGTAAGGGTAATGCCAGTATAATAGACTGTTAGGCATTCCATTTTAATTCTCCAAGGTGCGATCATTTGTAGTGTTCTTTGTCTGAAGCTGGCTGCAGGTCTCCATGGACTGCAGGAGCCACTTGCCATCAGGTGGACTGTAAGTTCGTTGTTATTTTAATTTTTAATGAAACATTTTATGTGATCAATTATAGTTTGCTTATTTACCTAAATAACAAAAATTAAATCTAAAAAAATTAAAAAAACGACATCTAAAAATGAGTGCAAGGTGCATGGTCTTAGAATTGTCGTAAAGCTCCGACTTCTGAAGCTATTATGTGAAAACGATTTTATTTTTACTAGTTGAATTTGGATTTTATTTTTACTAAAAGTTTTATTTTTAACACTTTTGGACTAATTACAATATCAAGATATCAACTAATATGTCGTATATCTTTCTACCGGAATTAACCATTAAAACCAATTAAAACCACGCAAGATTCACAAATCACGAAGTCAACGTAGTCATGAAAGTCTAGTTACTCCTCCTATTTTGAAGGCAGCTAATAAATATTTAGTTAGTGACTTATATAGTTTAACATAACACGTAAATAGTATGCTGGTCTCATTCACATATTCGCATTTTTAGGGTTTCGTAAATAGATAAAAGGAACGAAAGAAGCCTTACATTATTTTCTTCACGTTTTCCTGTTACTTCAATCGCTATGATGTGTTTTAATTTTAGAATGGAACTATTATAAAGGAGACAAATAAATAAAACACTCTTATATCACTATAGACACTAGCATAATTTTTCGAATGTACATAAACGGTCAATTCGAAAGAAAAAAGAAGCAAACGAGGTCAACAAGATACAGGCTTTTGTTGAAATCACAAAAACATAATCCAAAAAAAAAACCGGCCAAGAGCGTGTCGGGCCACGCTCAGTGTAGGGTTCCGTAGTTTCCCGTCCGTCACAATAAGTGTTCCCACTTATGAGTTTAAAGGTCGGTATCCATTATGTTCGCGCTCCTGCAACTGCTCCCGGTAGTAGGTACTGTTGTTTCCATCCAAGTTCAAAATGATTTTCCTACAAAGTCCTTATAAAGTTCTACTTTTCAGATTTTTTTCATATTTTCTAAACTTACGGTTCAAAAGTTAGAGGGGGGGGGGGACACATTGTTTTTTACTTTTGGAGCGATTATTTCCGAAATTATTGACATTATCAAAAAATGATTTTAGTAAACCCCTATTCATTTTTAAATACCTTTCCAACAATATATCACACGTTAGGGTTGAAATTAAAAAAAAAAATCACTTCCCACTTTACATATAGGGGGGCTACCCTAATAAAACATTTTTTTCCAATTTTTATTTTACCACTTTGTCCGCGTGTTTGATACACATATTGGTACCAAATTTCAGTTTTCTAGTGCTAACGGTCACAGAGATTAAGCGAGGACGGACAGACGGACAGACAGACATGGCGAAACTATAAGGGTTCCTAGTTGACTACGGAACCCTAAAAAGGATTAGATTTTAGTGTGTGCACCGAAATAACATTCTCTTATTTCTTAACCTCTAACTTCTCCTTTTCTTTACTTTTTTTTTTCTTTATCTCTAATTTAATTACCGAACAACTAACAACACAACTGCAGTTTTGGGCTTGGCACGCTGAGTAGAAATAATTTTAGTTAGTCAGTGAAGAGTGGATATTATATGGCGTCGTTCTTCTGTTACCATTAACATATAATTGTTTCAATGCAATAAATAATATACTTCTTTTAGACTAGCATGTTTATATTTTTAAAATATCACCTCTAAAAATCTTGTAAAATTTCCATATTAAGAAGAAAATGCAATCGTCGAAAGTTATTGATTGAGGCCGTGTAAAATATTTATACTATGTTATAATACCCTTTTATCATCATCATTATTGTCACATTCATCCATCTTTTTAGCATCCACATCCATCGTCCACAAGGTCCTAAGCTACTTGCATCCATCGACTTCTTGTATCTATTTCAAGGTTGTCACTCCACCTAGTGGGGAGCCACTAAACAATTAGTTTATCGATACGGAGCCATCAATAGAGACTCTTTTCTTATTAGTTATCGGTTCTTCCTTTTTTATACTAGTAAAACATGTCTAAGGGGTAAACGACGGTCTACTTTATGGTATGAGGATCCTGAGGCTCATAGACATACACTCGTACATCTTTCCCTTATTGAGGATCAAAATACAGTTGCGGTAAGTTTGTTTCTAATATAATATTTTTAACCTTTGCAGAAAGTCTTACAAATGCAGCGTAGAATTCACACACGTGTCTTTTCATGTACGGAACTGGATAAATGTTTATATAATACGCACTTGCTCCTATTATAATGGTATCGTTATCTAAAAATGCGTGAATTCACGTAGTTTGGCGAGACAAATGGGCCGTTTACCCTTTTGCATTGTCTGATAAAATAAATTCAATGTTAAATGGACTTCGTTATATTATATCATTATAGATGAAAGTAGAGTGAGTTTTTTCAGTGAAACTAAAGTGACATAGGAAGAGTAGTTAGATTCCAATGGTAAGTGGCTGTTGCAGTTCACGGACACCTGCAGCTAACTTCAAACAAAGACGGCCATCTTGAGGACTAAGATGGAAAGCCTCACTGCCTGTATTTATACTGGCTCTATACCTATACTTATACGTGGTAGAGCCACGCTGCAGCTATATTATGGTCGGCTCGACCGCGCAAAAAACCACGCTCTCACAGAATACCAGCGTAAAACAACAGCTTAACGGCCTGGCCACGGGGATCGGCGGCGCGAACGGCGAAGCGACAGGCGGTGCGAAAATTCGCGCTGCGCGATTTGAGGGCCACGGGAAGTCACGTTTGCCGCCGCGACCAGATAGGCCGAGAGTGAAATGTCTTTATCAAAGTTATCTCGATATTGCTTAGAAAGTAATTGTTTTTTGATTCAAGACATAATATTTGGATGAGATTGCGGAGTACTTGATTTGAATAGGAATCGGCTTATAGATGGAGAATTCCCCGACAAATAGAATGCATCTAGAAAAAAATTTCGAGTAAATACCAGAATGAGTGTTAAAACCTGCGATTATATTCTTGTTAATATATTCAACCACAATTGGAGATAAAAGTCAATGCGGATAGAATTTTAAGTTGTTTTTGTCGGCCCGGCATTTTTCGCGGCGAAAACAATTAAAATATTTTGTTCCTATACTATTCGCCGCGTCTGCCGCCGCGACTGCCGCCCGACTCCGTGGCTTGCACCGTACTGATTCATACATTTGTTTCATTCGCCCGCCGCGCCACCAGTCGCCCGCGCGATTCGCCCGGTAAATTTCGCCGGTCGCGTCGCCACTAGCCGCTACGCGTGGCATGCTTCATACATTTCTATACATTTGTTTTAGTCGCTAGACGCCTCGCCGTTCGCACCGCGCGAATTTTCGCTACGGCGAATGTCCCGTGGCCAGACTGTAATACTGCTGTATTTCGTATGGTGAGTGTAGAGAACCGGAGACCCTTTTTACTGGATACGAGGCATTCCATCTCATTCATCAGTCCTCACGGGTGACAACGCATCTGCATTTTTAATCGTAATCAAGGATAGATGTAGATGTCTATGGATCACAGCAACCACTTACCATTAAGTGGACTGTGTACTCGTTTGTCACCCTATCCTATCAAAAAAATAGGGTGAGTTTTTTTAAAGAAACTAAAGTGACATAGGAACATAGAGTCCAGTGGTAAGTGGCTAGTTCACGGACACCTGCAGCTAACTTCACAACAAAGAAGGCTGCAGATGCGTTGTCATCTCTGAGGAGTAAGATAGAATACCTCACTGCATGCAATTCTACTGGCTCTATACCCTTTAAACCAGCGTACAGCAGTACAAATACTACTATTTGGCGGTAGTGAAGAGGTAGTAGTACTTACTCAGGCGGACTTAAGACCTAGAAAGTACCTTGTGTACCCTTTTTGTAGTTACGTTTATGTCAAATGCTTCTAGTAAGTTTCGATAGGTCAGTGGAGCTTGAACAATCAGTGTATCATATATAAACAAACTTGCACAATGATTGTTGATTGCTGTACAACTTCAACAAAACTGTTTGATTCTTCGTTCGTAATACATATACCAAAGAAGTCGAATGATTGCCAGCCTCTGTCTTTCCATACGCTGGCGATGTGGAGAGTATGGACTCATGTTTAGATAAGTTAATGCGCTTTTCTATTTTTGGCTGCATCACTACTTATTATCCGGTGGAAGACTGGTCAACCACTGTATTACATTAGAGCGTCATAGAAGAGCTGACTGACTGACCGCTGCGATGGTCTGAACATGCATCCATTAAAGTGACGATTGCATTGCCTAAGTATAAGTATCCGAAACGAGTCGTGAGCACAGATAAACTGTGGTGGGAGGTAGGTACACTGTCGGACAAAAATATCGGGTACCTTTATTATTTCAATTCGTAATTGAATATTTTCGCCGACTTTTATGAAAATGTTTACTCGAACACATCAACTTTTACTTTGATACAGTAATGTTGCAGATATTCGTGTCCGTTATATTATTATCTACTATAAAGTATTTAATGTATACCTGGTGGTTAGAATTGAATATTTTATTAGGAAGAAGGAAGAGGTGATATGCCTTCCATAAAATCAGGTGTTGCGGTGCGCCGTACATTAGCTACTGTGACATTAGTCGCCTCAGTAGTCTGTTTATGTACGTCTATGATGTTTTTCACAGTACCTAATTTTTTCATGTAACTAAACACTGAATAGACCATTTGTCGGGATTGTCTATTTAACACCGAATTCTTCATTTCTGCATATTTAGACCAAAATCTGAACACTCAAATTATAACAGCAAAAATAATTAAAAACAAGAAATAACCAAAATAATTAATAACAAGGAATACACAAACAAAAATTAACAACTAGGTAACAAAAACAATTAACGAAAATAAACTAATTAAAAAAGTTATCACCAATATTGCTCTCAAGTGTACGGAAGCTGAATGATACGTTCGAAACCAATAGACGACGAGAATCGACCGATGAACCAATCACGTTGAACGTCAGCGTGGTCGACGTCGTATCGACCAATAAAAAGTGAGCTCACGACTTACGTCGGCAATTATACTCGTAGGTACTTAATCGTTGCATCCCGTCTTTGATCAAGATATTTTACTTGTGGTACAAATACGACGTTAACAATATCTATTGGAGATATTAATTTCTCTTAAAGGCACCCATTAAACAAAATGGGATGACCTAGCTTTGGTGAATTAATTATTAAATCTGTCTGCATTTAAAATATACAATAATATTTTTATATATTTAGTTATTTTTAATGGGTTAAGGAAGAGATGAATACAATTACAATAGACTTCCTGGTGCTTTATATGGTGATTTTCATATGTAATAGAATAGAGTAATTGTTATTCAGTAAATATTACGATAATATTATTAGAAAGTCATATATGAGAAAAACCTCTGAAAGGATCAGCAAGAAACTCAATGAAACTTTTTTATTAAATATTAATTTACAACAATCGCGGTTTTACAATTTGATATTCCATTGGTACGAAGCTACAGATCGTGCAGAAAGATTTGTTTCATAATTTCTATAGTAGGTACATAAGAGCAGACCCGCCCCTAGTTTGACGCCTCTGTGGCGCAGTGGGTTAACAGTTCAGAGTCAGAGTCAGTTAACAAGTCAGTTAAGAGTGGGTTAACAGGTCAGAGCTGAGGACCGCGAGTTCGAATCCCGCACGAAATGACGATACAAGTATTTTTATGAGCCACAAATAATTGTTCCTGGTCTGAATGTTTGTCGTTGTGCAATTCATGTATGTAAACAGCCCCCACGATACGGGAGTGAAACCTAGTGTGAAAGTAAAGTTTATTTTAAAAAAAAGCTGTTTCTACTTAACAATACTTAACAATTCTAGTCACTATTTACACACTTTATTATTAGGCAATCTCGGCATTTTACTTGACAAGGAAAGCTAGCTCAGAGCCGTAGTAATGCGCTATGTACGGTATCTGTCAACCTCATCAGTGCCCTTCTGATAGCGGCGTTAACGAGCTTGGACTCCACAATTTTTCAAATGAGATAAATTTGTCTCGTCCCGGTTTTCTAAACGATGTTATCCGAAGGGTTGTTGACTTTATCAATGTTCTATCGGTTTTAGAGGCTTATCGAATATTTAGAGACGATGTCAGGAAACCCAAGGGTTTGAATTTTGTAACTTGGGAGACTGTCACGGCCCTAGTTTTGGATCCTATGTGCATCATGCGTATATTCTATTACGATCATCTCAAAGGCTGTCTAACCGAGTTAGATCCAAAGCGTCATGAGGAAGCTGAACTGCGTAAACAGCGCTAACATAAACGAGCATGTGATTCACCTAATGAAAAGTATCGATCGACGCCTAGAAATAACTTGTACACGAGGGGAATTGCAGGTGGGTTACCGGCCTTTTAGAAAGGAGTACGTCCGTTTCTTAAGTGCCCTTTTTAAGAGATTACTAATACATATTTTCGTGATATTGGCTTTGGAGACCATTGATCCGTGGAGTCCAGATGCGGCAGAGCTCCTAAAGGTAGTAAAGTATTCGCGATTTGTCGTGTCGCTGGTGACGAGTGGGCTGATTCTATTCTCACAACGCAGCCAGCTTTTACGTCACTATACCGCGGAGAGTAGAACTACGTGGTAATTTTAGTTTTTTGTTTTAGTTTTTTTTTTTTAATTAGTGTATAGTTATATCATAATCAATGTTGTTTATTGTGTAATGTAATTGAAATATATTTAAAAAGTTTTACAGTTAAATATAAAAACATTCAAAAACTGTAAAATATCTTTATTGTTTTCTATTTTATTGTTTGCTAATGTTATTTTTGGCGTATTATTTCAAATATAATTTACCACTGACACCCACGCTGGTCTCCAAATATCTTTCTACCGGACCCATGCCTATTCTCACCCACGCCTCGCTCAATTATTATGTCTTGGGTATTCTCTAATTAATTATTTCGCTATTATTAATTAAATATTTAGAATATTTTGTATAAGACATACATTTATACAATTTACTTATAAAGATAGCACAAAAATATCTTTACTACGATATACGTTACATTTTTATATCACAAAAAACCTTTTATTTATTTAACAAAATATGCATATTTTACTCATATTGAACAAGTTGAAATTTCTTAAATATTTAACACAGAAAGTTAAAACAATGTTTTCCACTTGAAATTATACATATCTTAACTAATACAATAGTTTAATTTACACTTTCTCTATACATTTCACTATTAAAACACTTTTAAATTTCTTATACAAAACTATCATTATTACACTTGTTCACAGGAATTTTCACATAAAAATAACACAGAATTCACCTTTTTCACACGTACAATTAATCTGAAATGTTTTACAAGTCATAAATCAGTACAGTACATAAATCGCTGAAATTACAAATATTTAGATTTTACATATTTGGCCTCCTAAGTACGTGGCTAGCGTGCGTCTATGAGCTCACACTATTTGAACAACAAACTTTTGCACGGCTATCGACTATCAGTAAAATGGAAAGTTTAGTATACACTAATATCAACTATACTAGGTGAATAAATGCTTTTACACAATTCTCTAACGTTGAAAACTATTTCTAATCAGATTCTTATCAGTTATCATGTCTCTTATCAGATAACATAGACAAATATTTCATAAATCAATACATTGAAAATAGGCATTTGTTTTCATACAAAACATATCAAACTTACATAAGACAATACTTATGCAATTAATTTCCATTAATTCTACTTATGCACAGCGATCATCTCGACCGGGGAACAAATCCGGTCTCTAACTTTATTTTAATATTTCTTTAAATTAAGATGATTTCAACCGGGGAACAAATCCGGTAACATAATTTATATCTTAAAAATTCCCTATATGAATTTATTAAGAGATATTACTAAGAAAACGATAAACTATTCCGGCCTGGGAGTCGAACCTAAGACCTTCATATCCTTAATTCGATATTTCTTTAAGATTCCACTAAGCATTTTCTTATTAGAATATTGTTGCTTGATAATTTGCTTTTTAGAAGCTATTCGTAATCGGTTAACTAATAAATTGAAATATTCTTATAGGCGCGTCGCCAACAATCTCCCCCCCGTGCATCAGCACCATCATTTGGGAGGCGTCGCGGGTACCAGGACTATTATTCTGGATGTAGGTCTCCTCAAGATACCTGTGCTAGTAATGACGTCAACCACTCTGGTGTGACCGTCTGGTCCCGGTAGCGTCCTACTAATCTTGCCTTTCGGCCACGTATTTCGTGGCAACGAATGATCTATTATCAAGACAATATCACCTTCTTTAGGTTCCATAAACTTTCCGTTATTACCTGTTCGAGGTATTAAAGTAGGCATGTATTCTTTTAGCCATCTCGTCCAAAAATGGTCGGCTAACCTCTGTGCAGATTTCCAATTGAGTTGACCCGTCAGATGTTGCTCTAAAAATAATCCAGGTGGTCGATCACCACATGAGCGTCCCAGAAGAAAATGATTGGGTGTCAAACCCTCTTCAGGACTATCCGTACTGAATGTTACCAGAGGTCTGGAATTTACAGTATGCTCTGCTTCTATAAGCAACGTATGCAGAACCTCCTCTCGCGGGCTCCTTTCTTTGAGCGTAGCGGTCAACGGAATTTTAATTGATCTTACTAATCTTTCCCAGGCGCCACCCATGTGCGGTGCTCCCGGAGGTATAAATTTCCATTTAATATATTTTCTAAATGACTCGTTTTTCATGCCCTCATAGCATTCTTCGCATGCTTTCAATAATTCTTTATTCGCAGCTTTGAAATTTGTCCCGTTATCGCTGTATATAACGGCTGGTTTTCCTCTTCTGGCGATAAATCGCCTCAATGCCATTATCATTGACGCTGGTGTCAATGAGGCTGCTAATTCGAGATGTACTGCTCTGATGGTCAGACACGTAAATAAAACACCCCAACGTTTTTCGTGTCGCCTTCCTATAGTCACACTCATAGGTCCGAAATAATCTACGGCTGAACATGTAAAAGGTGGTTCATGATGAGCTATTCTTTCCAGAGGAATATTTCCTTGTGGCACGTTCTGCGGCTTTGACCTGTATGTCCTGCACCACTGACAGTGATGTGACACATTTCGTACTACATTACGCAGGTTCAAGACATAAATTTTTGGTTCACCTCATTCATCACCGTCTGGTGATTGGCATGTCCAAAATGATGATGAACTTCTCTAATCATCATTTTAACGATTTCGTGTTTACCGTCTAATACGACAGGTTTTCTACTTTCCTCAGTCAAATTAGACTTAAAAGGTAAACGCCCATTTAAACGGAGTAAGTTATCTTCTCCTATTTCCATAGATAATTTACTTAAGCGTGAACTTCTTTCAACGCTTTTGCCTACTTTCAAGCATTTTATTTCCAAATGAAAACACTCGTCTTGAACGAACTTCCAAATTAATAATTCGGCTTTTTTCAAGAGCGCTATGTCCAACGCGCTATCGGGTCCTTAAACCGACTTTGCTAAAACTTCGTTGGAACACATAACCGACTTTTCGGCTGCGTTGTCGGGTCCTTTAACCGACTTTCTTAAACTCTTGAATTTTTCTACCGCTTGTAAGGTGCGCGTAGTTGCCCCAAGGAATTTCTTAAAGCTGCTAAATCGTCCGTAGTCGGGTGACTTAACGGTTCTTGCTTTCTCAGCGCATTTACGCCTTTTGGCGATTTTTCTTCACCTGTTTCTAAGCTATTTATGGTGTCCACTTGTTTGGGCCATAAATCAGGACTTTTCCTGAGGAATTCAGGTCCTTGAAACCAGCGATGACTTACATCGAAGGTGGAAGGAAAATTTCTAGTGGCGTCGTCTGCCACGTTTTGTGACGTTGGAACCCATCGCCATTCACATGGTTTACTGTGATCTTCGATCTCAGCCAATCGATGAGCAACGAATGGTTTAAAAGCGCGAGGATCTCTGACTTAATCCACGCTAACACTGTACGTGAGTCCGTCCAAAATACTCTCTCGGATATCTCGTACTTGCTCTCTTCACTAACTGATGCAGCCAGTCGACTGCCCATAAGAGCTGCTTGTAATTCAAGCCTTGGAATAGAAATTGGTTTCAGCGGCGCTACTCTTGCCTTTGTGGCGATCAGCGTAATCCGCCTCTCTCCTAGCTCGTCCGTGGTGACGTAATACACCGCGGCAGCGTATGCTTTTTCACTAGCATCCGTGAAGGTGTGTAGTTCTCCCTTACCGACGCCTTCAGCAACGGGTCTAGGTACTTATAAATTACCTAATTTCTTCACTTCCGATATCCATTTACAAAATAACACGTGTAATTCGTGTGAAACTTCTTTATCCCAAGAGATGCCTGTCCTCCATACTTGCTGGATCAGCGACTTCCCTTGAATCGTTATGGGTGATACGAGTCCCAAAGGATCGAAGACTGACATCACAGCGCTAGTTATCTCCCTCTTCGTAGGCGGTCGTAAACCTTCCATCACCTCTTCCGGTGTGTTACGAAGACTTATGGAGAAACTTATTACATCCCGTTTGATATTCCAAATCAAACCTAAATTGCGCTCTGTGTGCTCTTTATCTCCCAGCGAAGCACTGTCGCTCTTATATTTATTCTCCATTTTACATAAAACTTCGGGTCGGTTGCTAGCCCATCCCCTTAGTTGGAAAGAAGCACGTTTATGTAATTCATACATATCGTTTACTATCCTTTCGGCCGTCGTCACGTCGGGAAATGCCTGTAGATAGTCATCCATATAAAAATTGCTTTCCGTAGCGGAAGCTGCTTCTGGATAGATATGTGCATTATCCTGCGCATTCCTATTCTTCACATATATAGCGATGCATGGTGATGATGCCGCTCCAAATATGAGTGACGTCATTCTATACTCTTCCGGTGGCGCGTCACGATTGTGCCGCCATAAGAATCGAAGGCTATCCCTGTCTTCTTCCCGGATTTTCACTTGCAGGAACATTTCTTTAATGTCTGCTATCACTGCCACGCTTCCTTCTCTGAATCGTAGCAGAACTCCAAACAACGACTTCAATAAGTCCGGTCCGGTTAACAATGCATCATTAAGACAACGTCCGCCCGTCCTTGCGGCGGCGTCGAAAACTATCCTTATTTCCTTTTTCTGTGGGTGAGTCACTGCGAAGTGAGGAAGATACCACGTGCGTGGGGAAATGGAAATATGGTTCGCTTTCTCTGCGTGTTCCTGAATTCAGGACGCTTCCGTTTTTCAGGCACATTTTCAATGCTTAAGGACGTTCCAAATTGTTCACTCAATAAATTCAAGAACTTGGCCATCTTCTGTAACTCTGGCTCCAAAGGATGCTGAGCTCGATATTCAAACCATTTAAATTTAATCATAGTACCGAGTTTCTCTACTATACGGCTCACTAACTCCGGTGAGTATAAATACTGTGGTTGATTCAACGCTTGTATTGTGGCAACCACGTTCGTAATACGACTTGCAAAAGATCCTATATTTCGGCAATCTTCTGCCAATCTTGGCATACGTTTTATATTCTCGATTTCGGCTAGAATGAGCATCTCAACCCTACCGAATCTTCATTCGAGAGCGTTCATTATTTCTTCAGGTTCACACAAAGTAAACAACAACGACTTAACCGCTTCCTTAGCGGTGCCCTTTAATGCCCTCCTAAGGCGTGCGACATTCTGCACCCCTAAAAATTGGCTTCTTGTGTCTTCAAACACCGTTTTGAAAACTATCCATTCACCCGGGTCTCCATCGAACACCGGTAATTCCTGGAGGAAATGAAGCTGGGAAGACTTATCTTTTCCCGCTATCTTTATTGCACTCACAATCGCTTCGGTCGATTCTGACACCTCACTCGCGTGTGTTTTCTGTGCATTTCCTTGGTTGCGCTCGATCTCCGCCCCTTTGCGGCGTGATCCTTTACACGCTTCCTTATCAGTAATATTGGGTTGCGTTACACTAACCGGCGCGCTCATTATGGTCTGTTGAACCCAACTCCTTACGAAAGGTTCCACCTGAGTATTCCGCTCTTCATAATCCTCACTCGAGTCGATCTCCTCTTCTCGGTTGAGTCGTGCCAACTCCAATTGAGACTTGGCTAAGGCAGCAGCTGCCTGTGCTCGTTCGAGCTCTGAGCGTTCGAATTTAATCCGCGCCTCTAATTCGGCTTTCAGCCTCGCCGATCGCGATGACCTACTACCTCTCTGTGACCCTTTGTCACTAGTGTGCCCGATTACTGTCCTTGACGATGCCGCTTCTTCGGTCCTTTGACCTACTTTTTCGACTATCGTTTCACTCCTGGATATAACGGATTGTTGTGCGGTGCTGGCCTGCGTACCACTGGTGTCCGTCCTGTTGCTCGTCGTTGCCATGGACGTCCCTGAGTTCCACGTGCATGTGGACGTATCGGTGGTGGCTCCACTTGAAGGAGTTGTTCCACTCGAAGCAGTAGCTGTGGTTGCTCCAGATGATTCCACCTCTTTAGCCTTTCTTGAGGGCCCTGTCCTTGTCCTTCCTTCGCTCCTCTTTGTCTGGTCTTGTGCCTTCTTCATCTTGCAGGAGGGTGATTGTTGGCCTACAGTCCCTAACTGTCCCTACGGTCCCTACAACCCTTACCTACAACCCTTCTACACCCCAACCTAACCCCACTACCCCCTCCCTTTATCTCCCAACCCTACAACCTTACTACCACCCTAACAGCCCTATCAGCCCTATCAATCCTGAACGGGGCCTATCGAGGTGAGCCGTCCAGGGATGGAGTCGTGCAGGAATGGAATGGAGGAAAGGTTTAGGAACTGTCCCGCCAAGGAATATGACGAAACAGTCGAGCGGTAGTGCAAGCGCAGTCTTGGTCGAGAGAACTGCTCCACCCGAAGGTGTTGTGCCAGAGCCCAACCGTTTGGCACCGTTAGGTGGTCGGGATGTATGCTGCGCTTCGTCGCCCAGTCGCCGGTGACGCCTCGTCCAAGCGCCCTCCTCCGGCCGCGATGCAGTCAGGTGCCCACGAGCACCCTCGCCTGGCAGCAGCAGTGGTGCATGCTTCCTCTTGCACCCTCTGATGACCCGACAGGAAATGCCGGACACGGTCGTCCGACAGGAAATGCCAGACACGGTCGTCCGTCAGGAAATGCCGAGCACGCTTGCCCGACAGGAAAAATGCCAAGCCCTGCTTGGCCACGATGAGTGCCTTCACAAGACACCTGCGCCTGGCTGCGGTACGTGCCCCATGCGAGCACACGCCCCAAGCCGCGATCCCGGTTTTCTTTCTTCCGGTAGTTCCAGGTCCAGTCCTTCTGCGCTGACCTGGTCTTCTGGCCTTTGGTCCTGTTGCTTCAGCTCAAACCTCCGGCTTCCTTCGGTTGCTGATCTTCACTCGGCTCCGAAGGTCTTCTTTCTCCATAACCAGCAGCCCACTGCTGGTTCCTTGATCCGGCCCGAAGGACCAATTGAAAAGAAACCAGGCTCGCAAGGTCCTCTTAAAAAGGAACCCAGTCGGTCTTAAACGTTCAACTAAGAAACAGAAGGGAGGAATCGAGGCTTCTCTCGATCCGGCCTCCTATAACGCCTACGTTGGGTTCGGGAACAACGTATGTGATCTCCGCAACGGAGTAACACACAAGGGCGACTTAATTCTTCGACGTGGACTGTATAATTTTGAGGGATGAATTTCTTGGGAATAAAACAGCAATTATCTTCAAACCGTTCCGTGAGAGAGTAATCACTTTTCCCTATCACTTCCCTACACTTTTTCTTTCTTCTTCTTATTGACTGCTGGTTTGATTCCCGAACGAATTGCAAGAAAACTCGTTTACTGAGCTACCCCTGAGCTATACGCGAAAGTGAGCCGCGCCATTTGCGCGCTCGCGCAACTAAATTACATCAATTTGTACTATCACTCTCTCACGGTTTTCTCAATTATTTATTTTGTATAAGACATACATTTATACAATTTACTTATAAAGATAGCACAAAAATATCTTTACTACGATATACGTTACATTTTTATATCACAAAAAACCCTTTATTTATTTAACAAAATATGCATATTTTACTCATATTGAACAAGTTGAAATTTCTTAAATATTTAACATAGAAAGTTAAAGCAATGTTTTCCACTTGAAATTATACATATCTTAACTAATACAATAGTTTAATTTACATTTTCTCTATACATTTCACTATTAAAACACTTTTAAATTTCTTATACAAAACTATCATTATTTCACTTGTTCACAGGAATTTTCACATAAAAATAACACAGAATTCACCTTTTTCACACGTACAATTAATCTGAAATGTTTTACAAGTCATTACATACATAAATCGCTGAAATTACAAATATTTAGATTTTACATATTTGGTCTCCTAAGTACGTGGCTAGCGTGCGTCTATGAGCTCACACTATTTGAACAACTAACTTTTGCTCGGCTATCGACTATCAGTAAAAATGGAAAGTTTAGTATACACTAATATCAACAATACTAGGTGAATAAATGCTTTTACACAATTCTCTAACGTTGAAAACTATTTCTAATCAGATTCTTATCAGTTATCATGTCTCTTATCAGATAACATAGACAAATATTTCATAAATCAATACATTGAAAATAGGCATTTGTTTTTATACAAAACATATCAAACTTACATAAGACAAAACTTACATAAGACAATACTTATGCAATTAATTTCCATTAATTCTACTTATGCACAGCGATCATCTCGACCGGGGAGCAAATCCGGTCACATAATTTATATCTTAAAAATTCCCTATATGAATTTATTAAGAGATATTACTAAGAAAACGATTCCGGCCTGGGAGTCGAACCCAAGACCTTCATATCATTAATTCGATATTTCTTTAAGATTCCACTAAGCATTTTCTTATTAGAATATTGTTGCTTGATAATTTGCTTTTTAGAAGCTATTCGTAATCGGTTAACTAATAAATTTAAATATTCTTATAGGCGCGTCGCCAACAGTTATAGATATTAATCATGCCTACAAAGTTGTGATATAAAATCTTGAAAAACATTTTTAATTTGGGTACCTCCTGTACAGGTGTTTTTTTTTACCCGTCTATTCCATCAAGTGGGGTGTCGTTGGATAGGTTTTTAAAAAATATTGAAGGTATGGAACAACAGTTTTTTTTTTTTTTGTTTCAGGGGTTTGTTTGCGAAATATTTAGCTTTTAAATGTAATTTGTTGATATCCCCTCTATCTCCAACTAACGCCTCTCTAGGAAACTATCACAAAAGAAAACTATTACCTCTAAGTAGACTTTTCAAATTAAGTATTAGTAGCTGTCCACCTTATAAAATGCACTTGGATTAGTAAAAAATTCGTTACCATTCCATAGAAGATAACTATGATAGACTAAGAGATATGCCTATTAAAGCTTGTTTATAGGCGTTTCTGGGGTATTTAATATTTTATAGATATTTAATTAAGCTTATTCTCCGTATTAGCGTATTATCAGAGCCTCAAATCAGTGAAATATAGAAAGGGTTGGTCTATAAGTGGAAAACGATATTAAAATTGAGCGCTAGTTCCAGGAATTTTCCGTGTATTTATTTTCCCCTAATTTATTGTTTTCGTGAGAAATTGTCTAATGATTTCTACCCTTGGCGATTCAACAACCGTCTTCGTGATCGATGCAAATATGTGAAATCAGAAGGAGAACCGCGTTCGCTAATTCATCTCACGTAACGGTGTGATGTGGTTTTGGTGTAGTGTTGTTTAACGTTTTATTATTTAGTGTAACTGCAAAAAAGTCTATGTAGTTGAACGACGCAGGATGGACTGAACGTTGTAATAGCGGTACCATTAGTGGTGTGATAGTGGTTGTTCTGTTTTATTTTTTTTTTTGAAGTAAATATTTTTTACGAACGCTCGACTAGTACTGGAGTAAGCTGGCGATCGCGTAACGAAAGAGTGACAAAAAGACAAATAACACAACAAATAACACAAGAAAAACAACAAAGACATAATTATTATATTATATCCAGACCCGGAACTATTATTTGCAGTCCATACAAATATACGTGTTCCGTGCTGTATTCGAATTCGAATTATTACTCATCTATTACTGTACCGATATAAAGCGTTTTTTATATTTTGAATATTTTATATTTAAAATACATATTATATTATTAGCATTATTTAACACTAGCGACTGCCCTCGACTTCGTTAAGGTGGAATTGGAAATTCCGATTTTTTTTTATAGTTTCCCCCTAAAGTAAGATTATCGTACCGTATGTACTTTTACTGAAAACAATCTATTCGTGTATGCATAGACTTATTATATTAGTTATATAGTTACGGAAATAAGGCAAAAGATCCTCTTTATTAACGATCTCCTTTTTTAATTCCAAATTTTGAAAACGAATTTCTTATTCCTTATCTTCATTACAAAGGGAACCTCTGTGCAAAATTTCTGCATTTTGGTCCAAGGGTTTGGACTAGGCGTTGACAAGTCAGTAAGTGGTTACTGTCAGTGAGTGAGTGAATTGGGATTTATCTCTTTCTATATATTGATTAATGTAATTTCAATAGCGAGTACATTTTTATATTAATTTTAAGAAACGTGCTTTCAGATTCAGTATAAACCTCTCCATTTCCGATGTTTCCTTTACATCCGTAATATCCTGTGTCGTTTCCCTCCAATTTCTTAATGCTAAAATCAGCAATCGTACTTGAATTAATGGATGAATCCATTTATTTTAACTTAAAAAATAGACAATCTCAGTGCTATGTATTACAGAAGTGAGATTAATTTTTTGAGCGACTGATACATGATAATACAGATCTAAAACAAGCTGTTCTTTTTTTTTTAGAACGAGGGTTACAAACGAGCACACATTCTATCTGATAAGTTAATACTGAGGCTCTTAGGCGTCTATCCTGGATTACGAATCAAAATGTAGATGCATTATTAACTTATTAGTGAAATGGGTTTCCAATTTTGTTTACTCACCATACGAAACACAGCAGTATAAAGGTGCTATCTTAAACAGGGGGGGGGGATTGGACATTCTTACGCCGCCACTACACGGTGTGTAGATAAATAAACTAATTTATTTTTATTATTTTCATTTCATTATATCTTATAAAGCTTTGCTATGAGGAAAACGCGATGACACTGAAGCTATACTTGTTTTGCAAATGAGGGTTGACTCTAAGGGCAATTTATAAATAGTCTCTTACAGAACATTTAGAAAAGTTAAATATATTATCTTTGGCTACAAAATATGTTTATGTAAATGTTTTTTTATTTCTTCTAACAATAGTGATGACAAACGAGCACACAGTCGACATGGTGGTAAGTGGATGCTGTGGCTCATAGACATCTATCCTCGAATAAGAATCAAAATGCAAATGCGTTGTCGTTCCTGAGAACTAATATGGAATGCCCCGTTTCCAGTAAAAAGGGTCTCCGGTTCCTTATACAAGAATAAACAGAGAATATATAAAGAAAATAATAGCTTTATCCTATACCTTTAAACGAGCTATTCTTATATATATATATAATATATATAATCGGAATCTCGGAAACGGCTCCAACGCCTCGAAAATTTTGTGTGCAGGGAGTTTCGTTTTAGAAAATGTCTTTTTGTCCGTGTTTTTAGGCAATGAGAAACTGTTACAATATCGTTAGAATAGGAAGGTAAATTTTGACAGTTTATTAATGATTATAAATAGCTTAATTGGTATATTGGGCGGTCACAAAATCGTGATACCATGGTTCGAGCCCAGACCGACCGACCGACTTTTTTTCAATTTTTTTTTCATGTTCCTTTCTTTTCTGAGAAAATCTATTTTTTTCGAGCCCTTTTTTGGTATTTTTTAAAAACACGAAAATTTAAATTAAACTAATTGCACTCATGATTTTTTATTCAACTAACCAGTTCAGTTTTTTCTATTATGTCGCTAAGATCAAAAAATATTATTCGTATTTCATCAGTATGTAATTTGTATGTAAATATAATTTCCAAAACACACGAATTAAAAAAAAACCGAGCGAAAAATACCGAGCAAAGCTCGGTCAACCGGGTACTTATTATTATCGTTGGGAGGTGTTCTTTCTTATCGCAGGTGACAACGCATCTACATTTTGATTCTTATCGAGGGTAGATGTAGGTATCAATGGGCCACCGCATCTACTTATCATCAGGCAGACTATGTGTTCGTTTATCACCATAACTCTATAAAAGAATAAGAAATCTCGCTGAAGTACACACCTATACTAGCGACCGTCCACGCACTGGCTATATCTGGATAGGATCTAATAGATCTTAGATAGGTTCTATTAATGTGACATTATTATATTTTAAGATTATATTATTTAAATTAAAGACCACTTATTTGATTGTATTTTTGATTATACGAAAAAAATCTTTGCAGTTTTCGAATGAAGTATAGCTGGGTCCATCCGCATCGCCGCTAGAAAGCTGCTTATAAATTTCAAAAAAAAAACCGCACCCAAATCTGTTCATCCGTTTAAAAGCTATAGTGCCACATACAGACACAAATAGCGGTTAAACTTATAACACCCCTCTTTTTCGTCAAGGGTTAAAAAGAAGCGAATTATTTGAATAGTACCTACGACGTTCAACAGTAAGACACTTCAATCTTATTTATATCTATAGATTATTTTAATGGCTATAAAAAGCTCGATCGTGAAGCAACTGGTTTTACTCGTTTCATTTTCTGTCTGTTCCTCAGTCTAGACTAGATTAAGGACGATGCGTGGGTGAATTGCTCGTCGCTCCATAAGCAAACACCCCGAAAGGGTTAACTCTGAAATAGATTTGGATCCATGCAATAAAGGGGAAATATAACCTCAAATGGCTTAGCAAGATCCTCCATTATGAAGAAAATATTGCAGCATTAATTTTGAAATAAATATATGGTATAGTTGAGGATTAATGTTAAGGATTATGTTAGACGAAAACACGATTCCGTAAAATTTTCTCGATAGAAAAAAAATCCAAATTTACCTCCAAAATAAACAATAAACCGCTGTAATACATAAAATACTTTAAATAAGATCATGAAACTTTGCATACTAACTGAACTAACTATAAAGCGGTGCTTATATACTTTTTTTAAAATACCATTATTTTCACTGTAAAAAGAAATTACCTAAACTATCGGCCTCTTGAAGCGTGATTCCTGCCGCCCGGTCAGTTTCGCTTCGGCCTTTGAAGGTTGTGTCGCTTACGATCAGAATACACATTACGCAACGGGACGACAAAAGTCGAAAAGTATTGTCGACAGTACAAAGATTTTCACTCACAACATCATTTTCTTAGCTCCTCTCACATTAGTGATGAGCAAAATCGGTCTTGATCTAGCAGTCTTGGTCATGGTCTTGCAATTTTACAAGACCAGGACCAAGACCAAATACGGCAGACCAAGACCGAATACGGAAGATCAAGACCAAGACAACAAATATTTCGGAAAGATCAAGAACAAGACCGGACAAGCAAGACCGCGACCGACACCAAGAGTGTGTTGGTCTAGTTCGTGATTGTGCTTGGCTTTTCACTATCTAATATACAGAGACTTGGTCTTGCGATTTTGCAGGACCAAGACAAAGACAAGTATTTGAGTATGATCAATAACAATGGCGGACAAGTAAGACCGAGACTGATACCAAGACTGTCTTGGTCTTAGTCTAGGTCTTGTTTTACTCATCACTATCTCACATACAAAAAATGTAATTTATTTTATAGCAATAGTTATCTCCGAGTTGCGCGGTCCGCGTACCGTTGCGTTGGTTATAATATTTGATGTGGAATGTCGAGAACGAGTTCTAGACTTACAGGCACGGCGCTTTAATGACTAATATACGTCACATTGGCAATGCTATTTGAAGTGTAATGAAATCACTAGGAACATTTCACTCTATTAAGCTATCACCATCATCATCATCATCACATTGTCTTGCCACTTAAGAGGACTATTTGCCATAGTTTTCACGCTTGGCAGGCGGGTTGGCTTTTTATTTTATGACTTATTACGTAGACGCTTCCACCCATGCTCTGGTTTATTTTCCTCTCCAGTTAATACCGTCACAACCTAGTTGATATAATATCTAATCTAATATAAATACCTAATACCGAATTTTGTAATTCCATTATTATGTATCTTCCATATTGTTGCGTTAAATTGGATTGCTTTCTGATGTTGAGATAGAGGTATCTATTTTAACGATCGGTGTAGAAGCAATTTGTGTTCTGCTCTAATAGTTTTAAGGTTGATTTTTATTTTAGTATGTTACGATTTCCCCGCTGAATGGCTATTCTTAGTTTAACAGCAAACGACTAAAGAACAAGCCTTTTTGTCTTCAGTCCCATGACCTGTCATGGATATAGTTCGTTACAAAACTGGAACTAAAGTAGTACCGTGGGATCTGCTGCCATCACTTCTAAGTATTCCAAAAGACTTTTAAACCGATGAAGCATTTGTAGTGACAACATCCCTGTTGTTGAGACGGCGCATCCGTATTTTGATTCGTAATCGATGCTGAATGTAGATGTCTATGGGCCACATCATCCATATACCGTCCAGTGGACTGTATGCTCGTTGGTTGCTCTTACTGCTTAAAAAAGTCAGATAATCACGTAACACCAGCAAGCAGTGGTTAGTTAAAGTCAGGTGGACTGTTTTCTTTACTATTGTGACTAAAAAAAGTACTTTACTGGGTTCATATCAGGAAAAAGCTTAAAGTCAGTGTCGGAAATATATGTGTGTTACTAGACGATGCTGCGTAGTTAATAAGTTTTTGTCATATTACCAAAAACGATGCTTATGTGAAATCCGCTAAGAAATCTTACTTATAAAACTGTAACCAAGTTAGCGCCGGGGTACAGTACGCATATTATACTTTGTGTAGTTTTTTCTATAAATGCAAAATAAAGTAGAATTTTTAAAAGTAAAAAATTCAGTTTTAAATGAAAGTGTGGTGGGTGGTAGGACTCTACGTAGCTACCACCCTCCCACCTATTTCTACCACCAAACAGCAGTGCACACATGGGTATTCTGGTCTGAACATTAAAGGGAACCAGTATAATAACATACTTAGTCCTCAGAGTTGACAACGCAAATGTAGCCTTATTATTATATTAGTTATATTAGTTTGAAGTCTAGTTGACTGTAAGTTCATTTTTCACTTCAATTTTATAAAAATGTTGTAACACGATCGCAAAAGTGAAAATTATTTATTTACACTTTTGTGTGCGTGCCACATAAGTATTGTTTTCACGCACGTCTCTGTAGGGCGAGAGTTCACGCGATTACGAGCTTACGAGAGCTATAAAACAGCTAAAGTAATAAAATATTGAATTTTTTTGCTATCGTTTACAAGTTCACAAAATGAATATACAATATCTTCAGCCACAAGATTTTGTAGTTGAGCCGTCGGCGAAATTTTAGCGGAATAAAAAACAAATAGCTACGCTACGCTACGCTAACGCGTCTGGGTTTTATCGAGTTGATATTCCAGCGAGGAAAGTTTTTTCTTCTTATTTTTTTTTTTCATGATCTGTGTTTAATGTTTAGTAGATATTTGGACACAATAAAACGGGCGTATTTTTATTTAAAAAATATTACTTGTTCCACATTGTTTTTTTTTTAAGAATAAGAGTGAAACAGGACTACACAGTCCACCTGATGGTAAGTGGATATTGAAGTGCGGAGAACCGAGGACTCTTTTTACTGGAAACGAGACATTCCATCTTATTGCTCAGGGGTGACAAGTGACAACGCATCTACATTTTGATTCTTAATTGAGAAAAAAGGTGGATGTCTATGGGCCACTGCATCCAATTTCGATCAGATGGACTGTGTGCTTGTAAATCCCTCTTATTCTACTAAAACACTTACCATATAAAACGCATCAGCATTAAGCTGCTATTTTGCGCTGGTATTCTGTGAGTGCGTGGTCCGCCCCCGGTCGAACCGGCCCATTCGAGCTATCCATAACAAGGTTGTAGCGTTGCTCTAGGCTCTACATTATGTTCTGTTTGTAAGAAATATGTATGATTACAGGCTAACAGATATAGAATATATTTTTAATAGAATAAGGGTGACAAATAAGCACACAGTCCACCTGATGATAAGTGGATGCTGTGGCACATAGACATCTAAATTTATCCTCGATTAAGAATCAAAACGCAGACGCGTTGTCACCTCTGAGGACTAAGATGGAACGCCTTGTTTCCAGTAAAAAGGGTCTCCGGATCTCTACACTCACCATACGAAACACAGCAGTATTAAGCTTCTATTTTACGCTGATACTCTGTGAGAGCGTGGTCCTTCCCCGGTCGAGCCGACACATTAGTGCTACAACCATAATATTGCTGCAGCGTGAGTGTATGACGTACGAAAATATTATAATATAAATAATGTTGTAATTGTTAATGTCATATTTTAATATAAATAATGTAAATATATTAACATAATAAAATAATGTAAATCTATTCTGAATAATAATTACTCAACATAGATTTACATTTAATACTTATTAAAAGTCATGTTTAAAACATCAGTTCGGAAAAAACATTCGGCCTCGGAAAAACCTGCAAGAAACCAAGTGAGACCCTTTTTTAAATATTAATTTTCATATTATAATTTACAATCTATATATATGCACTATGACTCAATGTAACTTACAATGAAACCGAATTGAATTATACGTTAGAAATTGTATGGTAGCGTCCACCTTATTTCCAGTGGACATTTATTTTTATTTTATTTATTTATTTATTTAATTCCAAAACTCTTGTGGCTTACAGAAAATCCAACACGCACACAAGGTTTAATTTTACATGCAAAAAATATTAAAAAAAATCATCCAATTATAACGAACGAATTAATAGTTATCACTTATGAATTAATAATTAAAAATAATAATCATAAATTAAACAATTATGCAATATTAATGTTATAAAATCTCTAAGCCTTTATCAGCGCGTGTTGAGAAATTAAAATATGAAAATAAAATATTAAAATATGAATATAAGAAGAAAAAGGTCGCAATCATACAATGACTCGACTGATTGATGTAATTATTCACACTTTTACAGCCCACTAAAGTATACTGCTGAACATAAGGCCCGGTTTATATTTTGAGAAGTGACAAGTGCGAGTGGCAAGTGCAACTGACAAATGACAAATGCTTAGTGCGTGTGAACAAGCAGTGGCAAGTGATAAGTGTGAATAAAATCTCAGGCTATGAAATATTTTGTCATATCAATTTATAATGCAATGTCAATAAAAGCTAATTACAATATATGTCCATAATTAAAATTACATCTTAAATACAAAGTAATAAATAGTACATAGTCAAGCAAATTAAATTGTCGAATTATTATTTGTCTTATTATCGATAATTTTATTAAAAAGATTCAGCAGACGTGTCATACTGTCTGCAAATATGTCAATTTCATCGTGTTGAATGAGTATGTCCCCTATTAGTATCAATGCTCGATTTGTTGGTGCATAGGCAGCACGTTTGGTACGTGCAACTGGTCTGTCTAGGAGACGCGGCCTACGGCGCGGAGCCGCCGTTCCTCCATTATCTCTCTGCAGGTACCTGGGCACCAACAAACCGATTCGCTCAACAACCGACTGGCCGTCCAACTTGTGGTGAATTATAAAAAAGATAATACCTAATAGTTGACATCACCCTCCTAAACATTAGGGTTTCTAAATCAACCATACCCAAAACGAATAGGGAAGGATACAAATAAGGGTAGTAACCGTGACTCTTCTTATAAAGCCAACGAGCAAATTTACGTTGTATTCTCTCTAACATGATAGTATACTTATTCTCATAAGGATTCCAGGCCGGAGCGGCATACTCCAGTTTACTCCGAACATACGCATTATACAAAGATGATATAAGGGTGGCCCTTATATCATCAAAGTCAGCAGCAGTCCTCATCACAAAACCCAAAGTCTTACTAGCCGACTTGCAAATAGATGTCCATATGATTGTGAAAATTTAATTTAGTATCTAATAATAAGCCCAAGTCAATTATGTCATATACTCTTACCATAGGCGCGTCAAATTAGTTATAATTAATAATGATAGGATTCGGTTTTAATGCTAAAGTAATAACCTTGCACTTAGTCTCATTAAGAGGAAGATGGTTCACTTTACTCCATTCCGATACCCTATCTATGTCTTGTTGAAGAGCCTGTGCATCAGCAGCACTGCCAATCCCCAAGCTTAGTTTCAGATCATCAATAACAGGCACCTTGCAGATTTAACTTTGGTAGGCAAGTCATTTATAAAACTTAAGAACAGCGTAGGGCCAAGAGTACTACCCTGACTCACACCAGATCTAGGACATAAGTCTATTAAGTGGTTTAATATTATATAACAAAAATAATTAAAGTTTTTAATAGATAGGCTCTGCATATTTTCTGGGACTTGGTAATTAAAACGTATACATTGCCCCATGAAGGAATTACTGACTCGTTGGAGTTAAGTGAACTGGTATTACTGGCTTGTGCTCGTTCGTAATATTTACAGAACTATTTTTATTCTCTCTTTTTTTCTAGATATATTAAATTTTCGTATATATACTGGGAGGCCAAAATAAGTACCTATATTTAAATCTTCAATCTTTTATGCGTTTATTTATTACGACAACAGTAACAGCAATCTAAACCGAAAAACTTGAAATATGGACGTATTAGAACCACGCTACAGCTATATTCTAGTTGTGGCACGAATGGGTCGGCTCGACCAGGGTAGGACCACGCTCTTACGGGATACCAGCGTCAAACAGTAGCTTAGTACTGCTGTGTTTCGTATGGTGAGTGTAGTGATCTGGAAACCCTTTTTTTATTAAAACGAGGCATTCCATCTTAGTCCTCACGGACAACGCATCCCGAGGATAAATGTAGATGTCTTTGGGCCCCAACATCCACTTACCATCAGGTGGACTGTGTGCTCGTTTGTCACCCTTATTCTATAAAAATAGATTTTTTTTACATCATTCAAATAAATTCAACTTATAAAATATTATTATTATGTCGAAGACATTTTTCATCTTAATCCTCAGGAGTGGAAGGTAACTGTAGTAATCTTTGTTCGAAGTCGTCCGACTGTCACTCGTGGCTCGTTCGCCACTTTAATATCATAAAAATACCATTTTAGGTTAGATACCTTACTATCTCAATTCACAAAGTCAAAGTGCCCTCTTACGCGGTCATTGAAATATTTAAAACGGCTCCATACTAAAGAGCTGGAAGACAATGGAGCTCTCGAGAGCATTCGTATTCCACAATTAGGCCGCTTTATTTGAAATTGCTTTTAATTCCGGGGTCGGCTTCTTAGACTACGAGTGGAAACAATGGCCATTATAAGTGAGATGCCGTTATAACATATACTATATAAACGTTAGTGAGTTTTGTTTTTGAACGACTTTAAAAGAACGAGGTTTAATTCTCTTTCAAATGTATTTTCCTTTTTTAGTCGATTTCAAAAAGGAAGAGATTCTCATTTTGACTTTTTGTATAATGTTACGCGATATCTTCGTTAATTGTGAATCGATCTTAATTATTTCTTTTTATTAAACACTTCAGGTTTAGTCTTTTAAGATTAAAAAATAGGGAATGAATTTTTATTCCAGACGAAAGTGTCAAAAAATGAAAGATATCAAAGAATAAAATAATTTCACATAATATTAAAGTCGTGGCTATAATTCTTTTATTATACGAGTACATACTTCTATTTACACTAATTTAGTACCGTCTTCTGGAGTTGCAATATTTTAATTTGAAAACGACTCTTACTTTTTATTAAAAGCCTAATATTATAATTATGTAACAATATAACCGTATTTGGTGAACTAATTTAACTGATTTTTATAATCGAAAAAGCACTTTTACAATAGTTTATATATAAATTGAGACAGTGAATTTAAAATGAAGTGATTTTAAATTGATCAAATTAATTAATTTCATATTATGGAATATTGTTGATTTCTTACAAGTGTATTGCACTGTGAATCTGCTAGATCATTATCTTCAGTGACGAGTGTACTTACAAAGAAGCTGACAGTTATTAAATTACGATGAAGTAAATAATGCTATAGCTAAGTTAGTCCAATTGGTTTAATATTGATAATTTTCATTTAATGGAACTAAAACTAAATGTATGAAATTCGTAACTCCTAATGTCAAACATGTTAATACTAATTTAATTTTAAGGGGAAATATAATGTCAAATGGCTTAGCAAGATCCTTCGTTATGCCGAAAATATTGCAGCATTAATTTTAAAATAAATATATGGTAAAGTTGAGGATTAATGTTAAGAATTATGTTAGACGAAAACACGATTTCGTAAAATTTTCTCGATAGAAAAAAAATCCAAAGTTACCTCCAAAATAAACAATAAACCGCTGTTATTCATAAAATACTTTAAATAAGATCATGAAACTTTGCATACTAACTGAACTAACTATAAAGCAGTGCTTATGTTATTAACTTCTTTTTAAATACCATTATTTTCACTGTAAAAAGAAATTACCTAAACTATCGGCCTTTTGAAGCGTGATTCCTGCAGCACGATCACTTCGCCTCGGCTTTTGAACGGGGAGGTTGTGTCGCTTACGATCAGAATATACATTACGCAACAGTACGACGTAAAATTAAAATGGGAAATAACCGTGATAAAAATAAGAAGCGGCTGGCTTGGCGTTAAGAAACAGGCATAAATATGATAAACCTAATGAAATAAGTGTCTAACGACCTTTCTACTTACGGTATTAGTGATTACAAACATATCGGTACATAGCATACGACGCGCGGGCAAGTGGGGACAAAATTAGAATTTGGGCTGACTTACTCTATCCTCTTAAGACGGTTCCCCTAGCGAGAGACCTTGAGCGTTCGGTTCCATACAATCCAAGCGCTCTCGCTACAATATATCACGGAAAAATACGCCCGAATATTTGGAATTATTTCAATTAAAAGAGATAAGCGAACTTAAGAAATTAAATAAAACGTGTAGAATATAGATTTTTAAATTATCTATCCATTAGTGTAATTCTCAAATGATTAGAGCATTTCCTTTAGCAACAGATGCATGTAATCAATAATTTTAATCATTTTTTAAAAGTAGATTTTAAATGTATTCATAAAACATAAAAACAAATTAGAACGTGGAATGTGATGATAGGATATCGAACATTAATAATGTGCTTTTAGATGTAGCTTATTTCTCATAACTAATGAGATAATAGTCTCTGAACAACGCACTTTTACCAGGTTTTGGTCAGGGTAGCGCCTTAAGTGGGGAAGAACTGAGTCTTGTTGATACCACCATTTTTTTTGGAATCACACTAGACGTATAGCTTTAATGGCTCCCCCATATATCAAAACTAGCTAGCAGACTAAGGTCTGCAGCATATGCTGTAAAAAAGATTAGAACTCTTACCAGTGTTGAAACAGCTAGAATAGTTTACTTTAGTTATTTCTATAGCATTATGTCGTATGGTATTTTGCTATGGGGACACGCGACTGACACTGAAATTATATTTATTTTACAGAAGAGGGCCATTAGAGCAATATATAATTTAAAACCAAAAGAGTCACTGAGACAAAAATGTAAGGCAATTAATACATATATTAACTCTGGCCTCTCAGTCTACTTATGAAAATGTAAATGTACACAAGAATAAACGTAGTTTTGAAAAAATAAGTGATATTCATTCTGTAAATACTAGGAACAGGCACAAGCTAGTAGTACCAGTTACTCGACTCCACCGAGACAGTAATTCATTCTTGGGGCGATGTATACGCTTTTACAACAAAATCCCAGAAAATATACAAAATTTGTCATACGCAAAGTTCAAAAACTTTATTAAACTATGTTTGTATAAAAAGGGTTATTATAATATTAAGGAATTTATGAATGATAATAACCCCTGGGAAGGGTGATAGCTACCAAGCTATTTCTAATTTGTCTTATGTTGTTATAATATAATAATATAATATTCCACAACTATCACACAACGCCATCTAGTCCCAAGCTAAGCAGAGCTTGTGTTATGGCTACTAGACAACTGATAAACATACTTATATATTTCTAAATACATAAATATTATAGATAACTGTTGTAAACATGATTGTAAGCTATTATTTGAAAAAAGAAATAGTTCCGCTGGGTTTCTTACTGGTTCTTCCCAAGACAGAGGTTTTTTTTGCGAACCAGTGGTAAAGGAAAAAATTGAATTTCAATAAGTAATGTTTATAATCTACATTGAATAAAAAAGTTTCTGTTTCTATTAATTTATATAAAAGATGGCATTAAAAATCGAATTTTCAATTATGGCGCCCAATTTCAGCGGAGACAAAGCATCTGGACGGGAATGTAGTCCACAAGTATGTGCGCAATGCGCATGCACAGGAGCACTCTCTGTTCCCTCACTCTCATAGTGCTATGGGACGGCAATCTAACAAGACTGAAGAGTGATCAGGCAGAAGACCTACGGCTTGACCTGCTTAGAGACGGCCCGGGGATGGAACACCACAGCTTTCTAAGTCCGGAATGCTACTGAGAATTGATTTTTATCCTGACCCAGGATTCGAATCCAGGACTTCGTGATCAACTGTCACTAGTGACGCCTAGGAAAGCTAGACAATCATTATAGTGATGTGAGTTAAATGATACAACTCAAATATGTATAATATAAAACTCATATGCAATATTTCCACGTTTTAAAGACCTTAATAAAAACTACGATTATAGTTATACTAGCAAGTAAAACAATTACAAGAATGTAGCGAAAACCGGCTTTTTAGCCCAATTTTGCGTAATAAAATTCAATGGCGAGGTCTCGATCAATCTCAGACGTTCAGCAAACATCCCATGGTGTGTAGATGCGCAATTATTATGAATAGCTTACCTCGAGATGTTTATTATTCTAGTGGTGTACGAGTTAAGGTACTTCCAGACGGGAGGCGGAGTCGAGCGATAATTTACAATTTAGCGCTGTTGTGTCCTTGGATTATTGAGATGGAATTGTTTGTAAATTTATTGTATCTTGTTACGTGTTAAAAGCACTTTATTTCTTGAATTATTAAGTGTTAGACTACGAATACCGTGGCTTATATAGGTTATATAAGCGTTTTAAGGTAGTGGACTCCCTTTTTTTCATCGATTATAAGCCAGTACTTGAGCACAATCCCATCTGGTGGTGAGTGGTGAAGAGCTAGATAGTGAATCTCAACGTCTTAGCGTGACAAAAGTCTATTCACTCTTGCCTTGAAGACGCCTAGATTGTGTTTTGACGAAAATATAGACGCCAGCAGATTATTCCACTCCTTTGCCGTATGTATTACAAAAAATGAAGAAAGCCGTTTGGTTCTAATGCGTGCAATATCGACAACAAACGTCAGATTCGCACGCTCAACCATAATTTTTCTTTTGGACTGGATTCCATCCCGACTGGTCTGGTGGCATTCGGCTAGTACCTCTCCACAGCTGTGGTGTCGTGTTCATACCCATAGCCGTTCGGCCTGGTAGTTCTTTTGTGTAGGTGGGTGAAGCTGACGGAATCTAAAATTCAGGGTACTTTATATAAAAGTCCATACCCTAGAGGTCTTAAATTTACAAGTGATACATTACAAGTTACAACTGTGTTCAGTACATTAGCACTCAAATATGAGATATGGGGAGGCCCTAACAACTTTTTTTCTAACGTCCGGCTCTCTGGCTACGGATTTTTACCATTTGCTCACTTTCAGTTTCCGCAACCTTCTTTTAGCGAAACCGGCGTTTCGCTAAAAGAAGGTTGCGGAATGTTGCTTTTTAGCAACTAATATGTGTTGCATCCAACCACCCTTTTAAGTCTGGAAGAAAAGGTCGTCCCCATTTTTCAGATTCTTTTCCGCATATCTAGTAAACCTATATAACAAATAACATACTCTCAGGTGCAATATGAAAAATGAGTTTTATATCTACAGCCAGACAAATCGTCTAAACAATAGTAGCTGTAACAGTTGTATTAAAAATCCATCCATTCATTCGTCTGCTACAGCACATAAAATGCTACTGCTGAACAAAGGCCTCCCCCATAGCTTGCTTCATAGGATTTTTTTCATGGTTTCCACGCTTTATAGGCAGAAAGGTAATTATTTTGAGCAGGTATTAAGATGCTTTTAGGGCAAGGAAGTGTCCGCCACGCTGCCCCAATGCTTGTAGGCGAACTTCACATGTCTTCGAAATATATTTTTCTTATTCCTCAGACATGCAGGTTTCCTCACGATGTTTTCCTTCACCGCCGAGCATGTGGTATATCAGAACATAAAATTGCAATTAACAATTTCACATTGGTGCCGGCGGGGATCGAACCCGGGTTACTCGCGTTCTGTTATATTTACAGCGAGCGTTAACCATCTGAGCTACCACGACTCTTCACAGTTCCTTGCTCTAAAACCCTCTCAGAAATGAGGGGAGGCCTGTGTCCAGCAGTGGGAAGTATATAGGCTGTAACTTTACTTTATTTTTTATTAAGATGCTACTGCCTACCGTTCATCTCCTGTTTAAATTTCGAACTTCGAGGCTTTACAGTTTAGGAGTAGACTTCACCAAACATTTCGTAATTTAGAAATAAAACAATTAATTGAATAATTTCTCAACTGAATTTTTAGAAAAGGCAGTAATTATTTTTTAGTAACGCTCGTGTGTATGTGCATTTATGATTCGGTATTCATCAAGAGGGCGTCACGGTACACACGCCGACGCAGCGTTATTCACCGTTAATTGAATCGTGCAAGCAATTATAGATACTTAACATCGCCTTAACTTAAGGACAATAGTCGAATACGCTGCCGTTGATGGTTGTAAGCGACTTTGGATAGCATGTTCTAGACCTGAGTCACGCCTCAAACGGTTGAGGAATGCGGTGGCGCTCATTGAATATGAATTATAACTGAACTATGAACAGAATTGGGAATGTTAATTATGTGAGTAGTAAAATAGAAGTGCTATCTAAAATTGTAGGTATGAGTTTTGTCAGAGTTAAAAAGGTCTAACTGCTGGGCACAGGCCTCCTCTCATTTCTGAGAGGGTTTTTAGGGCAAGAAGTGTCCTCCGCGCTGCCCTAATGCGTGTTGGCGAACTTCACATGTCTTCGAAATATTTTTTCTTGTTTCTCAAAAATGCAAGTTTCCTCACGATGTATTCCTTCACTGTCGAGCACGTGGTAAATCAGCACTTAAAATTGCAATTAACAATCTCATTGGTACCGGCGCAAATCGAAACCGGTTTGCTCGCGTACTTTGAAATGTACAGCGAGCGATAACCATCTGAGCTACCACGGCTTTGTCAGAGCTAATAGATAAGATAAATATTTGAATCAAGCGTTAATTTGCGAAAATTCATTAAATTAAAGTTGGTAAGAATTATCTCGCCTACACCCGCTCAATAAAATAAAGTGATGTGTCTTACATAGTTTGAAGAGCACCTCCCGTCCGTCCTCAATTGCGTTCACTAATCCCGTCATCATTAATCCCAACACCACTACACTAGGAAAGACACCATCGACGATAATACGACACGTGATTCATCCTAGGCATCCTTAGGTAATGTAGACTCTGTGGTGGCTGACCGCTAAGTGAGTGGCGAGCAAATTTAAAAAGTTAGAGTAAATTAAAAAAAACTTTTTTCTATTTATATTTTTCAAACGCACTTAAAGCCCACCTGACGCTAAGCGGCTACTCCAGCTTATGGACATCGGCAATCAACTTCAAACTAAGAAGGCTGTAAGTGACTTGTCATCTTCGAGGACTAAAATGAAATACTTCACAGCTTGTAATTATATTGGTTCTCTATATAGCCTTCAGACCGGAACACGGCAGTACACGCAATGATGCTTGCCTGGAGATATATGTAAGAGGATGAGACCCACCATGTGGGCTTCCGTAGACTGTGGCTCAAACATCCATAACTGTCCCCGATTAGGAATCAAAATATAGATGCAGTGTTGTCCCTTAGCATTAAGATGAAAGGCCTCGTTGCTAGTAAAAAGAGTCTCCGGTTCTCGTTGCTTACTTTACGACACACTCATGTGTTAATTTATAATATGCTCCGCGGTAAAGGAACCATCGCCAGATATATTGTAATGCGATAGGTACCAAGCGCAGACAGACTCTATGTGCAGTAAGCGGTTTCCATAAGTGGTAGAGCTGCGCTTTACTTATAGTTGTAGCACGAATGGGTCAGCTCGACCTGGGAAACGCTACGCTCTCACAGAATACCAGTTTAATGTTACTGGTGTACGTATGGTGAGTGTAGAGAAGCAGAGACCATTTTTACTGGGTAAGAGGCATTCCATCCTAGCCCTCATGGGTTACAACGAAACCGCATTTTGATTCGTAATTAAGAGTGATAAACGAGTACACAGTCCACCTGATGGTATCAGGTGGACTGTGTACTCGTTTATCACCATTATTCTATAAAAAAGGTGGCTATGACCTAAGATGCAGTCTCTTATACACAAAGAAAATCAAAAAAACATCATTATCATCATTATAGTTTTGACAGGCCTGTTGGTCTAGTGGTTAGTGACCCTGACTGCTATGCCGGAGGTCGTGGGTTCGATTCCCACCCAGGACAAATGTTTGTGTGATGAGCACGATCATTTGTTCTGTGTCTGGGTGTAATTTATCTATAATATTTATGTATTTAGAAATATATAAGTATGTTATCAGTTGTCTCGTACCCATAACACAAGCTCTGCTTAGCTTGGGACTAGATGGCGTTGTGTGATAGTTGTGGAATATTATTATTATTATAGTACACAAGTTCTCTGCTGGACGTAGTATACCTCCTCCCAAGAGTGCCAAAAGACATTGTCCTGAGCCATGTGCATTACTAATCTTCGTCCTGCACTTCACCAATCGTTACGAGTCTACATACTACATACACAAAAACCTTTCTTTTCTATCGATTGTTACTTATTTGTGCTCCATCTCCGGCTTAATAACAACACAATTTTTTTTTAAATTTAAATTAATTTTGCTTCCGCTTGATATTTGAACTCAGTACCCACGATTCAGAAGTTACTAACACTAACCACTGTGTCAAGCAGTTGTTATGTCTATTAAATTATTATTCAATGTCCTTACAAACAAGCTGCGTGATTATGTAATACTTGAGGTCATTGACTACGAACAAGTTACCTTAAACAGTACTAGTGATACCTCTTATTTGTGGTAGTGGAATAAAAATTATGTCTTTAAACAGCTTATAAGCAATATATTTAAATTTAAGTTGGTTTAATTTTAGTATGTGACAAAATTTTACGGCTTTATTGGATAGAGTCAACATTCCCAATATATTTTATGGAACACGATTTTAAATGTGCACCTATCTGTGCTGTGTAAAGCCGCAGCGTGTAGCGAATCCTGACAACCCAATTTGTAAGATCGATGGTTCGGACAGTATTTAATTAAAGGATCTCCATCGTTTGTGGATCGCTTACATAACAATGACCTTTCACTGGACATTTTCGGAGGGTACTTCAAAAAGAAGTCTAACTCCGACATGTTGTAGCTCGAGGCGGCCATTTGACATCGACGAGACGGCTGATTACACAAATATCCAACTGATTACACAAAAGATCGAATGTTCATGAGCTTTATGGGCATACTGTTAAACCATGGTTTCAATCCATGCCCATTGCCCATGCCCGTTGGGCAATCATTTCCAAAAGCATTTTTAAAAATATGGTAAAATGATCACTCCACAATTCGAACCAAACAGACGTTCTAAATATATGTTGGCCTCTCGATGATTACTTGCATTTTTCTCGAGTCCCAGATGCGACAGTTTTACTCGTTGATATGTATTGCGTTCGGGCGTCGGTTGATGCTGTTCTCTTAAAAATAGTGGGAAAATGTTGACATTAAAAAAAGAATATTAACAATGCTATAAACATTACTAATATTCCCCTTTAACCACTCGTGGTAAGCTTAAATTGCTTGTTACGAGTGGTTCACGCCAGTAGTCGAATGGCAGATTTGAACCCACGACTTTTTTGAGTTTGCGGTCCGCGTCCTGCCATTAGGCTACTGTCGCTTATAAACATTGTGAAAATAATTTATCTTTTATAAAGAATTTTATATTCTTATAATTGACACTGACCGAATTATATCGAGAGAAGCCATAATTTAAAAGAAGAAGACGAACCCTCTACGAGTGCGTTTTCGTGAAACATTTTCAAGAGCATTTTTTGTATGTACACGCTTCCAACACACAGGAGAAATGTGCGAATTGTAAGTTAAAGGGGTAACGTTTTTATAGAAGGAAAAATACAGAAAAGCAAAAGTAAATCGTAATTTGTCGTCTGCATTTGATATTTTTGTTCAACAAAGTCTAAATAAAAATTCGTGTTGGCGAACTTCACTTTTTGGCTGCTAGCTGTGCCACGCGGCCACACTAAGCTGGTGACTGAAGCGCCCTTTACGCGCGCCCTCCGTATCCTCAACCGTATAGCAGAAGACATAGATATATTTTGTTGTACTCTGGGTGGGTTCATAGTAAGAACTCTATTTGAAATTAGTTATGGTCCTTCTGTGATATAGATACGTGTTTGAAATAGCAATAAGTACATATCTATAATCGAAAGTTATTAGCTTGCAACTGTGTAGTTGGAGTTGGTAAAATAGTTGTCTACATTATCGCATTAGGTGATAAACCTGTAAAGATAATTGTATAGTGGAAAATAAATAAATAAATAAGTAAATGTTTTCGAAATATTTTTTTCATTTCTCAGTAATGCAACCTGCATTCCTCACAATGTTTTCCTTCAACGCCGAGCACTTTGTAAATCAGTACTTAAAGTTGCAATTAACAATTTCATTAGTGCCGGTGGGCAACGAACCCGGGTTGCTCGCGTGCTGAGCAATTTACAACGAGTGCTAACCATCTAAGCTACCACGGTTGCAGAGGTCTAAATGTAGAGACATCAATATGATCATTTTACATTATCATACAGCCAATCATTATCACAACTAGAAATGTTCATAATGAATTACATTGTTCCAGTATCAGACATCGGTCACAACATCGTCCAGGATGCGTTCCTCATCGCGGTGGAGGAGCAGGCCCGCCAGCGGCTGCAGCGCCTCTCAGCGCTTAAGCGGATCACGCCTGTTGACATGTCCAAGCTCTCTCTAGAGGTAAATATTCCAGACATTTTTATTGAATTACCAGCGACCCGCCCTAACTTTGCACGGGTGATTTCTAGTTATCGACAACAGCGCCACCTGCTTAGTACTACTTACAATTGTGAATATAAATACCATTCAGTGACTCACTCAAACACACACAAAAAATTTCATCAAAATCAGTCGAGCCATTTTCTAGTTTTACCGAGTCTGCTGCAGTTATATTAGTAGTATAGTTGTAGCACGAATGGGTCAGCTCGATCGGGGAAGGACCACGCTCTCACAGAAAACCAGCGTAAAATAGTAGCCTAATGCTGTTGTGATTCGTATGGCGAGTTTAGAGAACCGGAGACCCATTTTACTGGAAACGAGGCATTCCATCTTAGTCCTCACGTGTAACAACGCATATGCATGCTTGTTTGTCATCCTATCCTATAAAAAACAGCAATTGGTTTTTTATATATACAGATATATTCGTGTAATTGAAAATTATTTAGTACCATCGTGGTAAAGCTACGCTGCAGTTAACGTGGTGGAGTCACGCTGCAGCTATATTATGGTTGTAGCACGAATGTATGCCAGCGTAAAATGGCAGGTTAATGCTGCTGTTTCATATGATGAGTGTAGAGAATCGGAGACCCTTTTTACTGGGAACAAGACATTGCATCTTAGTCCTCAGGGGTGAAAAATCATCTGCATTTTGATACTTAATCGAGTGTAAATGCAGATGTCTGTGGTCCATAGTATCTACTCATCATCAGGTAGACTGTGTGCTCATTTGTCACCCTTATTCTCTAAAAAAATAACTACCATTATATGATCAATAAGCTGAAGTGGCTATATAGCTGGGAGAACCGACAACCTAAGAATAAAAGTTCGTTGCAGCGTATTGACAAGTGCAGTGTTGGGTGTTCTTCCACTAGATGGGGTGAGTTCAGCCATTCACTATCCATTACAGCCTATGTAATGTCGTAGTTGTCACGGGTTGCAGATGGGTTGGAAGGGTATACTACAGTTTTTTTTTAAATTAGAGTTGTTATGAGGAAGATGTTGCTACCTGTCTTCTGGTTCAGTTTCCCTCCGTCGCCTCTTACGACACGCAGAGAAATATATGAGGTAGTGGATATTTTTATTTAGATAGGTATTCTATACAAGGTTACACTGTGACTTCAGTATTGGACCAGTAATGTACTGTACTAGTAGTACTCAAAATTAGAAAGTAAAATATAGTAATAGCTAATTGTTGTAAGTCAGTTGCTTAGTCCCCGTCGTAAATTTCTCAGTCCGAGCAATCGGAGTTTGGTCCCAACCGGAATAACTGGAATTGTTAATTGCAATTTTAACGCTGGTTTATCATGGTGTACGCAAATGCACATTAAAAGTTAGGTGTCTAAGAGAGACCAGTGAGTGAACCGTACGTAAGAACGGCTATTAATTAAATTTGTTAAGTAAGTGTGTAAAAGACGGGGGAAACTTGTTATTTCTTAACAAATATCCACAAAGCAATACGCAACAAGCGCTAGTGGTTCTGAAAGTTATGAGTTATGCAAAAAGTGAAGCACAAATTATTGTAGAAAGCGTGTTGACGAATTTTAAATGGTCTCTACGTAGCATTATTGCAAAAAAATTGATTCAATACTGGTTGTACAACTCTTATACATTCCATTTTAATTTTTTATAACTTAGGTTGAGCTTTAAATAGTTTTTCATCTTTTTTTTTAAATGAAATAGATATAAAAGATATTAAATATAAGTAGATATAAATATATTTTATCGTGATAAAGCCTCTATCAAGTGACTGCTCTGTAACTATACTAAGCATATTATTTCTATTTAGCTTCTTTATTAAGACTCCTATCTACGCTTGTTTTTCTGTTATCGGATTATTTTCCTCCCGGCAATAATCGAGCGAACTACAACATGTAACATAATTAACGCACATTGAGAAAGTAGTTTGTTCAGAATCGTTTACTGAATCGATTCCTTTCATTTTTAATATAGGTAATTTTTATCTCAAAATAATTAAAACTACGTAAATTACAGTCACACTAAATCTGTACAGTCAAAACAAACTGAAATGGACCGTAACTTAAGGCAAGAACACTTTTAAGAGTGTAGTTTTATTTGTATTATTACTAATTCTGTCATTCAATAAAAAATGAACTTTATTTCAAGCACATTAAAGTCTAAGTTCGTGGATTTGTACTGTGACCACAACATTCTTCCGGAATTAGTATAACTAATTTGATAAAATATAATCAGTGCATAAAAATGTTTAACTAAAAATTCAGCGTATGTATTATGATTATAACATAATATACTAATTGGGGTGTCTGAGGGTGTGCGTTGATTACGTTACATATCGTATATATGCAGGGAAATTAAAAAAAAAACAAAATACGTCCAACCTCAAAGACCTGTCGGCGGGCACCACAGAGTACTTTGTATAAACCCAAAACAGGCAGGCACTAGCTGGGCGATTGCGAGCGCTGGAATTATTCCATTTTTATTTTTATTTAAATGATAAAATAAATAAAAAACGAATTAAAAAAATGTTCTCAACAAGACCTAACAATAATAAAGCTATTCATTCGATAGAAGTTTTACATGGTTTCAATATGGAATCACTGAAAGGTATATGTTTAATATCGATTTAGTGTCGTATTATAATGGTTTTTATCGAGCCAATTATTATTATCATTCGCGTTCCTGCCTTCACAAAATTCTTGTACGTAAATATGTAAAATTTTAATTAAATTGTTTTGTTTCAGGGAAATAATTACATTTCAGTATTTATAGAGATTAAAGTCATTCAATCAGGATTTACGCGGGTTCAAAAAGTACTCCAACCACGCCTTAAATTCCTAGACTGAAATATTTAATTCTATTTGTGATAATTTTTTCTGTTATTTGAACCTTAAAATTTATGTTTTTACACAGAATAACATATATTTCGTTTTTAATGTGCTATTTTAATCTCTCAAAATTTGAATGACAATGACAATATCTTCCCCAAACCAATTTCATGCGGCGCTTTTCATAATAAAAATACCTAATTCAGTTTTCATTAAAACCTATACTGTAGTTTATTGAACAAAGAAAAAAAGATGACTTACATTAATTCACTACACGTGTAATTTTTGTACGTGGTAGACTTCGATCAAGAATGTTGATCGAAGGTGGTAGAGCCACGCTTCAGCTATATTTTAGTTGTAGAACAAATGGGTCGGCTCGACCGGGGAAGGACCACGCTCTTACAGAATACCAGCGTAAAATAGCAGCTTAATGCTGTTGTGTTTTGTATGGTGAGTGCGAGCGAGAACCGGAGACTCGTTTTACTGCAATCGAGGCATTCCATCTTAGTCCTCAAGGGTGACAACGCATCTGGTTTTTGATTTTTATTCTAGGTTAAATGTAGATGTATATGTGCCACAGCATCCACTTACCATCAGGTGGACTGTGTGCTCGTTTGTCACCCTTATTCTATACAATAAATTTTCAGAAAAGGAAATTTTATTCAAACTTATTTGAATGTTTGCACCCTAATAGTTACGTAAGAGAAGCCGCTACCCCGTATCTTCCTGTGGGTGTCGTAAGAGTCCACAGAGGGGAATCAAAAATGGGATGGGCAGAAGTGTTTTCCCGATAACTCCAAAAAACAAAAGAACTGCGGTTGCCAACCTCCATGCAAAGCGTGGCACTTTACAAAATAAGAGACAGTCTATGTGAAGAGTTTTTTAATAGTATAAGGGTGACAAACGAGCACACAGTCCACCTGATAAGTGGTTGCTGTAGCTTATAGACATCTACATCTACCCCCGATTACGAATCAAAATCCAGATGCGTTTTCACCAGTGCAGTGAGGATTAAAATGGAATGCAATTCCAGTAAGAACGGTCTCCGGTTCTCTACACTGACCATACGAAACCTATTTTACGCTGGTATTCTGTGAGAGCGTGGTGCATCACGAGAAGACCCATTCGTGCTACAACTATACTACTAGCAGCAGTGATGTAATGAAAGACGAATTAATAAAAAATTGAATGTTCATAAAGAAATTAAAAGTAAATTATTTTATATCCGTTCTGAGTTATTGCAGCTGCTACTCGTAGCTAACGAGAGAATAGCTAACAAGCACAATGATTCATTACCGCTCGTACAAATTTATGCTGAATAGAATTTAAGTCTCCACATCGTAGGTCGTTTTGAAATACGTAGCGTATATTTTACATGTAGCTTTGCTATTTCTTCTCCTAGTATTTTTTACTATATCCGGGTTGCCACTTTTTATATTACGACCTTATATAAAAAGTGGCAACCCGGATATAATTTAATATAACATTACATTATATAAAATTACAAGCCGTGGTAGCTCAGTGCTTAACGCTCGCTGTAAATATAACAGAACGCGAGTAACTCGGGTTCGATCCCCGCCGGCACCAATGAAATTGTTAATTGCAATTATAAGTGCCGACTTATCACGTGCTCGGCGGTGAAGGAAAACATCGTGAGGAAACCTGCATGTCTGAGGAATAAGAAAAAAAAATATTTCGAAGACATGTGAAGTTCGTCAACACGCATTTGGGCAGCGCGGCGGACACTTCCTTGCCCTAAACCCTCTCAGAAATGAGGAGAGGCCTGAGCCCAACATTGAGACGTATATAGGCTGTAACTTTACTTACTTTTATAACATTACATATATCAACCTCCACCTCAAGTAATGTTATACACGACACATTAAATGAAACTAATTTTATGGATTTTATCGCGTTTAATTTGACCTTTCAATTTCCGACGTGAGGTGCTTTTGAATATTTTTTTATAGAATAAGGGTGACAAACGATCACACAGTCCACCTGATGATTTGTGGATTCTATGGCCCATAGACATCTACATTTAACCCCGATGAAGAATCAAAATGCAAATTCGTTGTCACCCGCTGAGGACTAAGATATAAACGAGGCATTCCATCTTAGTTCTCACGGGTGCCAACGCATCTGCATTTTGATTCGTAATCGAGGATAGATGTAGATGTCTATGGGCCACAGCAACCACTTACCATCAGGTGGACTGTGTGCTCGTTTGTCGCCCTATCTTATTAAAAAAAATCCCTCGATTCCAGTAAAACGGATCTCCGGTTCTCTACGCTCACCATAAGAAACAGCAGCATTAAGCTGCTGTTTTACGCTGATATTCTGTGAGAGCGTGGTCCTTCCCCGGTCGAGTCGACCCATTTGTGCTACAACCGTAATATAGCTGCAGCGTGGCAGCTATAAATTTATATTTTTTTTTTTAGTAAATTTGTATTTTAGGAATTAAAAGTTCAAAATAAACGCAATAAAATCCGTAAAATTAGTATCATTTAATGTGTTGTATACATCATTATTTGAGGTGGAGGTTGATATAGGTATGTAAAAAAGGTTTTTTCTATTACTCTCGACACTACGGTTGTAATATAAAAAATGGCAACCCGGAGTAGGTATACAACATATAATAAAAAATACAAGGAAAAGAAGGAGGAGAGAAAGCTACATGTAAAATATATATCTTTACCTCTAGCTTATTACTGATAAACCAACAAGGCTCTGGTGTCCGACTGATGGTGGGATAATAGAGGAAAAAATCATCAGAATAAATACCTAATCTAATTCTCATAGATTAGTTATGGGAGCTAGCATCTTTTACATCATTACGAAAAGTCCACTGCTGAACATGAGGCTCTCTCGTAGTGGGGGGGAGGGGGGAGCTTGGCAGGCGGCTTAGGGATTTCTGTACCTGATGACGTAGTTTTGTCGCTGCTCACCGTCAACGGTGAGAGTATCTTTCGTGTAATATAAATGAAAGGTATATATCGGGAGCTGTAGATATTTCTGCCATTTATATACCTGTTACGATATCCACGGGACGATATGGGGTCAATAACGTCTGTAGGGTACGGCAAGGTTCATTGTGAGAACATCGACTCACCAAGCCGCCTTCAAAATATGAGCAATTGGTTCTTTCTTTTTTTTAATAAATTAATAATATATTTATATTCTTAGTTGCTCATATTTATATCATAATGCAGTCCGCTCCCTTAAAAATTAGAAAGGCGGGCGGAATGTCCCTTCGTGTCCATAAGTGCTGCAATGCAAAGCGTTTAAAACATCGGGACGTAAAAACAGAAATAAGTTAAATCAAACGCGATAAAATCCGTGAAGGTATTTTTATTTTAAAGATATTTTCTTTATTTTTTAATGAAATTTGGTTCAAATATTTCGTCGCATACAAAGACATTTGTAATATATATATATATATATGTATAAATCTCTTTGGTTGCATACTTACATTACTGTGCGTCAGATTTGACATAGTTGTCTTCACATCCACGCCAATAACATTTTGAAGTCTTTCTAACGTCATAAGGCTTTCCAAGATTCCACCAGATAAAATTTATTACTTGGTACATTCCTTCATACTTCCCCTCTGTGGCAGGCATGTTGGATTTGGGTGGATTTGCCGTCATTTTCACAGAGCTGTCCGTGAGTAAGCAGGGTGATCGAGTACATTGCTCGCATTTGTTAAAATATTCCTTCTCACCGCCCTCCCCCTCTTCAAACGTTTGCATATTCAATACCCTAAAACCGTCCAACTTTGCCCAAATTTCTTGCGATTTTTTATTCTACTTTAAATATTTTTTAAAATAATATTATTTTCAATTTGTAATTGCGTTACACCATTGATAAATGTATTTTTCTTTGCATAGAACTTATGATAATATCAAGACAATTAATGTTTATGTGTTAAAAACCTTAATTTGGAAGGCGGGCCAAATATATAGTACTTTTTACAAGTTTGCCCATTTTGCAGAAACCTTCGTAACTTCGTTATTTTCTACTTTAAAGGCGTTAGATTTAAGGGTCATTTAAGTAAAATAATCAATCTATGATAGGACCTTAATACTAAACGTTAAAAGTTCATTTTAGCTGTAAAATTTGAGTGGGCAAAGTCGCAACAATTTGTTTGTAATTTTTCATTCAAATGAAAGGTTGAACTAGGGTTGTCACTTTTTTATTGATAAAAGTACGGTGTACGTAGGTACGTTACGATCACGTAGCTTGCTCTTAAACATTAATATAAAAATATTGAAACAATCATAGAATTAGAAGTATTTTAAAGCAAATGCTTACTAGCTTTAAAACAAACAATACCTATAGGTAATATCAACTCTTAATATAAACTTTGAGTCATATAAATCTATATTGAAGATAAAAATTTCTAAAACAAACAATATAATACTATAGATTAACAGTACCTCTTAGCATATCTAAGTAATAGGAATTAAATATTTTTTAGCCTTATCAAAACTAAATTAAATATAACTTAATTTTACTTTTCTAACAGCTTGCCACAGAAGTGATACAAAACAGAGACCTGTACTAAACCTGTGATTGGACTGTGTTGGAATTTCACAACTATAGTGCAGATCTATGTTTTCAATTAAATTAAATCTATATACAGTAAAGTCAACATTATATTTTATGGCAGTAAAAATTAACATCAACAATGCAAAGTAAAACGACTGATAAAACTAATTAGTAAAAATCAACAATAATCACCGAGGTGCTTCTTGAGGTTAATTATTCTTAAACAACATAGGAACATTTTTCGTGAAATTAACTTATTGCAGGAAGATTTCGAGAAGAGATTTGCGATACTAAAAAAGTGATACAAAACAAAGACCTGCACTATACCTGTGATTGGACTGTGCTTCACAATTTATAGTGCAGGTCTACGTTTTAAATGACTTATATATTAACCCAAATCTATATACAGTAAAGTAAACATTATATTTTATGGCAGTAACAATTAACAGAAAAATGCAAAACTAAACGACTAGACAAACTAGTAAAAAATCAACAATAATCATCGAGGTACTTCTTGAGGTTAATTGTTCTTAAACAACATAGGAACATTTTTTGTGAAATTACCTTATTGCTGGAAGATTTCGAGAAGAGCATTGCATGTTGGCAATTCCTTTAAATAAATTAAAATATTTTATTATCGTATGTTGTAGGAAGGATTAAAGGTAATATCAAACAATATTTGGCCTCGTCTAGAAATACTTGGTGGAGGTAATACCATTTCCACATCATCACGATTCACTTCACACACGTCCTAAACATTTGGATTTGTAAAAATCTCTTTGCCATCTTTTGCATTTTTCACTTTTCTTGCAAATTTTACAGTAGGAGTACTGTTTTTTATATATAAAACACAGCCAACAAAGTGCTTTATGCTTTTTTTTTGTCGCAAATCTTACAACTACCCAGTCCTCTTCTCTTAAATCTACATCGCTTGTAAAATAGGTGATATCACTGAATCCAAAGGGTTCAGTGAAGTTTTCTGGCTCACAGTTTTCCTTGTTGTCTATCTCTTGGAAACATGTTGATACATATTCCTCAAATGTCTCATATTCCGAATCATCTGTGTTTGCAATACTCATAATATCCGATTCAGAACTCGTTTCACAATGATATGATCTCAATTTCTTCCGTTTCGCTATCTTTATTTTTCTTCCATTAGTTACATTTTCCCGTTTTCTTTTATTTTTTTCATATAACACCACATTATTATTTTCATCGGCCACTTTTTTCGTAAGAATTTTTATCTGTAAAGCTGATTTTCCGATGACTTCAGTACCTAATTTTATTTTTTTCTTGATGTCCTTCATTTGCTTAGGGGTTACTTTAACATCTGAGGTTATTATAACTTTAGATTTAGATGAACTATTCGTTATTGATCGTAAACACTCTGGAATATCATTTTCATCATAAGGTACAAAAGGCTGATTCTGGCTGTCATTTATCAATTTTTTATTTAATACACAGACATCGGATAGCTGAGCGTTAGTATCATGCGCTGGTGAACTCAAATGAATGTTGATAATCTTGATACTAAGTGCATCAAGTGTGGCTAGATTATAGATTACCGGTGAAAATTGGGGTCGTAGTGCTGGTTTTTCCCAAGTGATGATTTCTGAGATCGACCGCCTATCGTATTTAATCGTTTCCTCCCTTCTTATCACTTCACCTGTAATTTCTTCTAAGTATATCTCATTTTCTGTATCCCACGATGCTATAATATCTTCTGTCTCTCTTTCTTGGTTGATCTTTATTGTATCTTCATTAGTATTTTTTCTTACAAATTATTTTTTCGTGCTGTTAGTAGAATATTTACTGTCGAGATATCATCAGCACATACGGACTTTCCGGATTCTGTGCGTAATTTCTTATTTCTTTTCACTTGCATTGGCTTAGCAGCCCTTGATTCCTTGAGATAATCCAATAAAGTCGTATCAAAGCCATATTCTGAATTCTCGAAATACTCTGGGATTCTCTTAAAAACATTTCGTGGATTTACAGGCCATATTCCTGTGGCTCTGAAGCCACTTATTATGTTATGGCTTTCCTTATGTTTCATATTTTCTAGTAATTGAGCCAAAAGTTTTGGAAAGTGTTTTTTGTTCAATGTGGTTTGTCCAGGATTCTTCCATTTGTATTCCAACAAGATTTTTTTCCACTCTCATTTTAGTGGGCCAAAGTATGCTACATCCAGCGGTTGTGTTAGGTGAGTGGAGTTTGGTGGTAAAAATACCAACCTTATATTGTGTTTTTGACACAATTCTACTACTTCAATATTTATGTGGGAAGACAAATTATCACCAATGACTACTTTTGGCCCGGAAATTTGTCTCGCCCAGTCAACCACTATAGTTTTGAAATAATCTTCGAATGAAGATATATCAAACCAACCAGATTTCGAACAATTATATCTGGTTCCAGCTGGTCCTCCTTCAAGCCATTCTGAATATAAATTTGAAGCTTTATAAACCACATATGTTGGTAGACATGTCCCAGCTGCACTTGCAGTAAACATAATAGAAATGCAACTTTTTGCGTTATTTAAAATCCTTTCAGGATGTTTGACGCCCCTTTTGAATACACATTTTGAAGTGCCTGGATTGTCGGACAAGTTAGTCTCGTCGTAGTTTAGTATATTCATCGGTGGTACACCATTTAGCGTTTCACGTAAATTGGTATAAAATTGCTCCATTTCTTCCAATCCTATCTCAGCCCGTACTTTTTTTATATTTTGGGTTGTTCTAATGGTCAATATCGAACGATGTCTGCTTAAAAATCCTTCCACCCAAGTGTCACTGGGTAATTTGCCATCGAACAAATCAGTCCGTGAATTTTTTTCTACGTATTTATAGACCAACATTTTTATATCCATTTTCGACATGGGACTGCCGTAATCTGCTGAAGCTAACAACACATTTGCCAGTTTTTCTTCCTCTTCGTCAGTGAGTTTCTTTTGTCCTCCAGCTGGTTTCAAGTGAATTTTTTTAACTTTGTTCAATATCGTCCGTCGAAGGATTCCGAACCTCTTTTCTGCCCCGACTTGACATCCTGCTATTTTCTACCATATCAACCGCTAATTCTAACATTTTCTATGAATAATTTCTGTATGCTCTCGATCCTAATTTTCTATTTCTTTTTCTTGTATTTTTAGGCTTAGTATTATTCATCCTGAAAAAGAGACCTCAGTAAAATTAACAAATACGCTTAACCAAAATAAGGTTATTGCTCTCCTAAAAAACCACTATATATGTATGAGAAAAAAAAATTTTTGGTTTAATACGAGTAGTATCAAAAATAAATGCAGTTAACATAATGAGAGACTTGATACACTGCTTAGTACCTTTAAGAGATAGCATAGTGATACTGTTTTAAGATGTTTCTCAGACCATTTAGAGACATTTAAACGAAAATTTCAACGAGATCAGTGTACAAAAATACAAAGAAATCAACAAACATACAAAAAAACTGAACTTAGTCAACCTAATTATTTTGCAAATAGGTACATTCAATACTTTTTATAACAACGTTTGCTTTTTTATCATATGTATTGATTATTGTAATCCTTTGTATAGCCTCTCATTCTGTCAACATTACTTAGATAGTTTCGTAATGAATGTAATTTAACATTGAGGTGACAACCCTATCGGTAATATTTTGGTGGGCAAAGTCGTAATGACTGATTTAGAATAACCAATTTGACATTGCCCACCGTGATATTTTCAACTTTAAGAGAGATTTCGCGTTGGATATTTGATATTTCTTGTGTATTTATTACAAACTAACAGTGAAAAAAAAACTTACTTACCTGCTGTAATTACAAATCAAATTTTGAAGAAAGTTTTTTGCACGACTTTTGGCCCACAAAATACACCACCAACTTCGACACAGTACAGCCGAGTGAAGTGACGTTAGAAAAAACCAGTTAGGTAGTGTTGCCGGAGACGTATTCAAATTTATTCCATAGATTAAATAATAAACGCAACTAAAATGTTGCCAGTTTTTTCTAAATATTTGTGAAAAGTACCTTGCTGGGCAAACTCAGATTAGTTGGGCAAACTTGTAAGGTTTTAGGTAACACTTAACAGTTCTCTCATGTTTATGTAATAACAAAGTTACAGCGTATCTATGTAATCCTTCCTCAGAAGTGTCATAACAGTTATTACTACACGAACAAGATATAAATAAATATGTCAGTTGCATGCGATGACAGCGCTGCGAATAAATAGATTCAGAATATTAATAACCGGCCTGTTTCCATAAGTGTCTGCTCTATTTATACTCAGTCTTGATATTTGTGTCCTCGACATCTGAAGCGGTTTTGTATTGTACACGTAAGTTGGATAAAGCCTGATGCAGTTGAATGCTCTAAATAATGGTTAAATTGAAGGTACAGGCTGTAGCGGCAGCGTTTATGGATCTGTTCAATACTTATAAATTTTTTTATAGACAAAGAGAGTGGAAGTCTCGTGTCGGTAAGCGAAGTTTTAGTGTGACCCCTACCAGACGGAGTGGTGACCTGGTAAGGTATAGGTCAGGACTGCGCCTTGTGGCGTTCTTCTGGGGAGGCCTTTGTTCAGCAGTGTACTTGTGAAGAATTGTAATGATGATAATAATTGGGCACAATGATTAACGGATACTAATCATTAAGTCTTGGCAGACGTTACAAATTGGTGATTAATATATGGTAAGAATCAGGCGTTATTTGCGTAAATTCATTATATTGTTAAAGTTGGTAAGAATTACCTCGCCCACATCTGCTTAATCAAATAAAATGATGTGTGTTACTCTGAGGTGGCTGACTTACCGGTTAGCCACCTCAGAGTCTACTTCACCTGAGGATGCCACGGGTAGAGGCGAAACACGTGTCGTAATATCGACGGTGGTGTGTTTTTACGAGCGTAGTGGTGTTGGGAGTATCGTGCTGTTATTAGTGGTGATAGGGATAGTGAGAAAAAAAAGACACATCGTTTTATATCATTGAGCGGATATGGGTGAAGTGATTCGTACCAACTTTAATGTTACAGGTTGGGCAGACGGAGGCAGAGACTTCATTGAGATTAATATTAAATATTACATATCTGTGTCATATTGTTATTTTTGTGAATAGTGTTAAAGCTGTACAGTAGTATATTTTGTGATTTGATATATTTTAGTCGCACTCCCGTATGTAGGCCATTACGTTAAGTTTCGACGTACTATGTTATTAGTAATCCTCTATGTCTAAGTTATTGTCAATAATCTTTATCTATAATTTGACGTGACCTATCTATCTATCTATATATATATATATATATATATATATATATATATATATATATATATATATATATATATATAAATTTATGTTGGGAACTAAAGCGGGTACCGGGAGACTGGTGCAAAGCCGTGATAGTCCCAATATATAAGGGAAAAGGGTCACAGCAGGACTGTAAAAACTACCGTGGTATCAGCCTTCTTAGCATTGTGGGAAAACTGTATGCTAAGGTACTAATTGAAAGAGTTATGAAAGAAACTGATGAAAAAATTTGGGATGTGCAAGCGGGATTTAGAAAGGGAATGGGGTGTACAGATCAAGTCTTTTCCATGCGCATGATCGCGGAGAAGTTTTTGGCGAAAAACCAAAGAATTTTTTGTGCGTTCATGGACTTGGAAAAGGCTTATGACAGAGTGGACAGGGATGTGTTATGGCAAACGCTAAACGCATTTAGGTTGAGCGCTGGTTTGATACAGGCATTAAAGTCTCTGTATAGGGACTCGAGTGCTTGTGTTAGAATCAACGGGGTCTACTCGGACTGGTTTGGCATCCATAAAGGTGTCAGACAGGGCTGTGTAGCTTCCCCGTGGCTGTTCAACCTATTTATGGACAGCTGTTTGGAAAATTTGAAAGTTGAAGAATGCGGGGTAAGAATGGGTGAGTTAACCATCAAATGCCTTTTGTACGCCGATGATCAAGTCATACTTGCGTCGTCGGCGGCCGAGTTGCAAATGATGGTTACATTAATGAACAGGTCATTAAAAGAAAGGGGAATGAAAGTGAACGCAAGTAAGACGAAAGTGATGGTTTTTGAAAGAGATGAAAGCAAAACGGTATGTGAAATAAGAATAGAAGGAGAGTTAATTGAGCAAGTGGATGAGTTCGTATATTTGGGATGTGTATTCAGCAGGGATGGGAGATATGATAAGGACATTGAACGACGAGTGAATGCAGGAAATAAAGTAAATGGGGCTCTACACTCTATTGTGAAAAGTCAGAATGTGTCAAAAAAGGCACGTATGGCAATTCACAGTGCTGTATTAGTCCCTACTTTAACGTATGGTAGTGAAAGTTGGGTGTGGCAGAAGAAGCACGAGAGTAGAATAAATGCGGTAGAAATGCGGTCGCTAAGGAGTATGTTAGGGCTGAATCTGAGTGACAGGGTGAGAAACTGTGTGATAAAAGAAGAGTGTGGTTTGCAAGATGATGCGGTGACCAGGATTAAGAAAGGAATGCTTCGGTGGTTTGGTCATGTAGAAAGAATGAATGCGGAAAGACTGACAAAGCAAATATATGTTGCAGAAGTGAATGGAAGAGTCGGAAAGGGACGTCCTAGGCGGAAGTTTGTCGACCAAATTGGCGATATACTAAAAATGGGCCAAATTAAGAGTACCCTTAACCGACGAGCATGTATGCGTAGGTATATGAATGTGGAAGAGGCGAGAAAGGTATGTCAGGATCGTGCTAAATGGAAGTCTGTAGTCTCTGCCTACCCCTCTGGGTGACAGGCGTGAGTGTTTATGTATGTTATGTATATATACAAATTTGTAATCCACCATTTCATCACTATTAAATATAAATTTCTTTTATAGCTATAAAATAAGCTTAGTTTATTCCATCCGTTAATCGAATCAATGTCAATAACTCGCCATCTATAATAAATAAGAAGATACGCTATGGAGAAGTGAATAAATAAGCTATTGTATGTTAATTCGTTGACATCATTTGTAAGGCTCAAAAGAATCGTCATGTTATAGGCGCGTGACGCGTTGTCTGTAGTTTGAGCGACGGGTGTTAAGTAAAATCTGGAATTACTTACTTATCGTCACGCACAATCCCTAACGGGGTAGCCAGAGAGAACAGATCGCCAAGTGTCACGATCCTTACATACCTCTTTCGCTTCTTTCAGGTTCATTAACTTCTTCATACATGCACGTCTAGGTATCCAAATACTCTTGACCCTCCCCTCTTCGAGCAATTTGCTCACATGGTCTTCGAAAGTTAGTCTCGGTCTACCTCGACACCTTTTAATATTTACTTTCGCTCTATATATTTTCTTCACCATTCGGTCTTCACTCATTCGTTCAACGTGTCCAAACCATTGGAGTACGCCCCTATCAATTTTTGATAGGGGCGGAATGGTAACCTTTAAATATGTTACATGTTCTTATCATTGTATTATGAATGAGTTCAGTGAGGTTTAATTACTCCATAAAGAACGTGAAGTCATCTAGACAATTTTTCCCTTTAGCTTAAAGCCGGAGATTTCATAAGAAAACTTCAATACTTCCAAGAGAAGATAGCTGGGTCTGGGCCATCTGCTTGGGATCCTATTATAATTAATAAAATTAAATCTCAACTACAAGCATACAACTACAAGACTTCAAGATACTATAGGTTCATACTGCGTAAATCGGAACAAAAATTAATAATTTTAATCCGGAGGTAGCCGTGGTTAACTATGACATTGGGACGTCGAACACCTCAGTCCCCCTCTGGCCATGGATGCAGTAAAGTGCTCGAAACGTCAGGAATATAAAATAAGTTAATATACGCGATATAATCCGTAAAAACTACTTTTGTTTCAATTGGGTCAAAATTTTTATTTTATATTTACGTAAACTGTCGTTATTTTAAAAGCGTATAATATATTATTGTTTAATTGAAATATCTGTTTGTCCTGTTTAAATCCATTGGTGGAAATATTTTTATAATGACCTTCTAATACGGAATGGGGATGGATCATGCCAGGGCTATTTAAATGCGCCTCGTTATTCAGATTGGTTTTTTGCAATTAGTATGTCGCCTAAACTTTGGTTAAGAGATATTGTTTGATTTTTTATTTTTAGTAGGTAAATGTTTAGAAAAAAAGTCGTATATTTATAGGTACACTGCAAATATGTTTACTAGATAATACAAAATAAAAAAATTTAAAAAAGTAGGTATTCTTTCCAAAAATAAATATTCGCTGGCATTTGTAACTTGTACCATCCCTTGAATTAGACGCAATCACATCTGCGAAGATGCAGATTATTTCCATCGGCTCAACGGGCTATTAGGTACGTTCCACTTCTAGTGTGGTGAGCTGGTGAGAGGAGAGCGTCGGCTCGACACAAAGACAATTTCTGGCGCCCATTTTAATTCAAATAAAGCTCGTTCTTTTGACTTTTATGTTGATGTCTTTAAAAAAATCGATTCCGAAAAGAAAGGTACTCAATTCGTCTGTATGTTCTATTTTTGTATGAACAATATATTCGCAATTTTTGAACCAGTTTTTTTTTTATTGAGCTTGTATATATAACCTTAGTTTACTTAGAAGTGGCCAAAAATTTAACTTTAAATAATATACTTTAAATAGTATAAAAAGTAAAAACCGATATCAAAGAACTAAAAAGAATAAAATAAATTTCCGCATGCTGGCTTCTGAAGTCGGATCTTTTATTCTACTATACAATGTATTAAAACCGAAATCAGAAGCCATTAATATCTTCAAGTTTTTCGGATAAAATATAAACTAGATTACTCCTGGCATTGCTCTCTATCTGTTCGTCAAGTTTGATTACAATCGAGTCAGCCATTCCGATGATTAGCCTGCAAAGACGGACAGACAGAGAGACAAAACATTTTAAATAGTAATACGTGTGCTTAATTGCATGTAAGTACACACCACAACCTACTCTGTGAGACTGCAGTCACGGTGTAAAAATTGTCGCCAAAGAATTTTAAAATGTTGCTAATAAATAACTGCTAACTGAATAAACTGCAAATTTTGTGCGTTTTCAAATGTTCCTTTTTTTAATGATGTGTGTAGTGCCGAATCAAAAAATCGTTTATTTTATATTTTGTATATTAGGTACCTGTGTAGTTCTATATTAAAGTGCAGTTGAAAAAGAAATACAGCTGGGTTAATAAACAATCCTAAAAATGTAACTACGATTGAATTTCGATCGTTTCGTTTTTTTTATCGGATAAGGGTGACAAATGAGCACACAGTCCACGTGATGGTAAGTGGATGCTATGACCCATAGACACCTACATTTAACCTAGATTAAGAATCAAAACGCAGATGCGTTGTCACGCTCGAGGACTAAGATGGAATGCCTCCATTCCAGTAAAACGGGTCTCCGGTTCTCTACACTCACCATACGAAACACAGCAGTTTTAAGCTCCTATTTTACGCTGGTATTCTAAGAGAGTGTGGTCTCTCCCCGGTCGAGCCGACCTATTCATGCTACGACCATAATAAAGTTGCAGCGTGGCTCTACCACGTATAATCTACACCCACTAGTATCTATTTTAAAGCACTTGTATCCTGTAAAGCAGAGAATATGTGTAAAGATTTAACCAATACTAGTTTTACGAATTTTTAATACATGCAATAAGTTAATATACGCGATAAAATCCGTAAAAACTAGTATTATTTAAATGTGTTAGTGTACGCGTAAATGTAAGAAATCATTATGTGTAAAGATCGTTATCTTTCTCTCGATATGTTATTAGCAATGAAATATTATTTTCGCAATGACCTTCACGTATTAATTGATAAGATCGAATGAGTCATGGAAACCACGTATTAAAAGCAACATAATGCGATTATACGCAGCCAATAAAACTGCAATAATAATCGAATTACGCAAACGAGCTGTAATGCCCCGTCTATACCGGTCACTCACATCTATGGCTTGTAAACATATTGTAAACACTTCGAGTGGATGCATAGGACAAAAAAAAATCTCTAAAAAAATTTTACCTCACACAGTAAGTTTCTTCTGAATCGTGGTATTTACATATATAACTTACGCACGGACGAACATTCAGATAGTTTTTTTTAATAGAATAAGGTTGACAAACGAGCACACAATCTACCTGATGATAAGTGGATGCGGAGACCCACAGATATCTACATTAATCTTCAATTAAGAATCGAAATGCAAATGCGTTTTCACCCCTTATGACTAAGATCTCATCACGTCTACGGTTCTCTACACTCACTATACGAAACACAGCAGCTGCTATTTAACGCTGGTATTCTGCGAGAGCGTGGTCCTTCCCCGGTCGAGCCGACCCATTCGTGCTGCAACTTCAATATAGCTGCAGCACGGCTCTACCACGTAAAGTAAGTTAGCACAGCCAATTGCTTAGCCACAGCATTACTGATGAAACATTTACAAAAAAAAAACATTTAGATAAACATGGTTAATTTTTTTATGTGAGTTCTGCATTGACATTTCCAATGGTTGATATCGGTAGCCTTTCGTTCTATAGTCCCTATTTCATATCTTTGTAGAGTTGCCTCATTATACTTAAATATAAAACAAGTACAGTAGGTACATATAAAACTTTTTAAGTAACAGGATAAAAGTAAGGTAAGTCAGATGGTTAGCGCTCGCTGTGAATTTCACAGTACACGAACTACCCGGATTCGATCCTCACCGACCTATGAAATTGTTAATTACAATTTTAAGTGGTTATTTACAACGTGCTCGGTGATTTAGGAAAACATCGTGAGGAAACCTGCATTTGTGTCCCAATGCATGTCTGAGAAATAGAAAAAAAAATTTCGAAGACATGTGAAGTTCGCAACACGCATTAGGGCAGCGCGGCGGACACTTCCTTGCCCTAAAACCCTCTCAGTAATGAGACGAGACCAGTGCCCAGTAGTGGGACGTATATATGCTATAACTATAACTATAAAAACTATGTAATTTATTTATTATGCACCTTATAATTAGGGATCCGAAGGGCGAACTTAATTCCTTATGGCGTTCTCTACCAGTCAACCTTTAAGTCCTTAACTGTAATGGAACATTTTTATTTATAAAACGCAACCTTAAGTACAATTCGAGTCGTCAAAAAAGCGGCCAAGAGCGTGTCGGGCCACGCTCAGTGTAGGGTTCCGTAGTTTCCCGTCCGTCACAATAAGTGTTCCCACTTATGAGTTTGTACAAAAACTGTTGTTTCCATCCAAGTTCAAAATAATTTTCCTAGAAAGTCCTTATAAAGTTCTACTTTCCAGATTTTTTTCATATTTTCTAAACTTATGGTTCAAAAGTTAGAGGGGGAGGGGACACATTGTTTTTTACTTTTGGTGCGATTATTTCCGAAATTATTGACATTATCAAAAAATGATTTTAGTAAACCCCTATTCATTTTTAAATACCTTTCCAACAATATATCACACGTTAGGGTTGAAATTAAAAAAAATCACTTCCCACTTTACATATAGGGGGGCTACCCTAATAAAACATTTTTTTCCAATTTTTATTTTAGCACTTTGTCGGCGTGATTGATACACATATTGGTACCAAATTTCAGCTTTCTAGTGCTAACGGTCACAGAGATTAAGCGAGGACGGACAGACGGACAGACAGACATGGCGAAACTATAAGGGTTCCTAGTTGATTACGGAACCCTAAAAAGGCATAAACAAAAACTCAAAAACCCCTCTTAAACGTTCGCATGTGTTGACAAGTGTATGTTTTTTTATTTTTTGTTAATCCCGCCGTTGACACAACAATTATCAATTTAGAGCCGTTCATTTCACTTGTTGGAGTCTGCTTTTTCCGTTATCGAATCCCCTGGCGACATATATGATAGATTAACATCCCTGAAATGGGTCAGGGCTGCGGCAATCGCAAAACACGCCCCGTTGTTTACCCGGTCTGTGTTTTCGATGCCCGCTTTGAAACAATGTTGAATGAATTCGTATAAAATGTTTTTAATGGTGATTTTTGTACACGAAATCTTTTAATTATATATTCCTTTTGCAGAGTCATGATGGGAATCTAATTGGCAAGAAATTTATGTTAACTATGTTACTGTCCGTCACTAGTCCACAGCTGAACATAAGCCTCCCGCAAGGATTGCCACAAAACATGGTCACGACCTGAGCCACCTGAAGCCATCGACTTCAGACCGCCCTACTGCGCTTACAAATACGAGGCTGCCACTCAAATAACCTTTCATCCCCATCGGTTGTCGTTCCTTCAAGCTATACGGCCAGCCCATTGCCACTTTAGCTTACTAGTTACACAGGCCTCGTCTCATTTCTGAGAGGGTTTTAGGGCAATGAACTATGCGCCGCGCTGGCCCAGTGCATGTTGGCGGATTTGTTATGTCTTCGAAATATTTTCTCTTATTTTTCTGACATGCAGGTTTCCTCACGATATTTTCCTTCACCGCCGACCACGTGGTAAATCGGCACATAAATATGCAAATAACGATTTCATTGGTGCCGGCGGGGATCGAACCCGGGTTGGTCGCGCGAATTTACATTCCACCTGATGTTAAGTGGCTTCTGTAGCACGTGGAAACCTGTAATCAACTTGAAACTAAGAAGGCTACAGATGCGTGGTCTCTTAGGACCAAGATGGAATGCCTTACAGCCTGTAATTATTGTGGCTATCTTAACCCTTCAGGCTTCAGGCAGAAAATGCAAAGGATACAACATCTCTTCGCACAGCCAGACTCTTACAGAATATGAAATATTAAGGCTCTCTTATACGGTGTGTATGTATAGGAAAAAGAACTGTACCTATCGAAGGAATTAGTAATAAAGCGGGGAGAATTTTAGAAAAAAAAACAACGTACTTCTATAATCAAAAATGTCACAACATCGGTGGGCGCTGACCGGGGCGGGGGGTTGTTTGATATAGGCTTAGCTTTTGTTTTGAAATGAAAAATCGAAAACTAGTTTGTAAAATTCGTTCTTGTGATGTATATTTTTATACGGTTTTATTATTAAATCTCTGCAAGGTACACGTTTAAATAGCAATTTAATGTCATCTTGATTTTGTATCGAGCCAAATTTTATGATTCGCGTTTCAAACATTTTTTTATAGAATAATTGTGACAAACGAGCACACAGTCACACAATTAATGCTGTGGTCTTATACAACTACATCTTTAATTAAGAATCAAGGTGCAGATGCGTTGTCACCCATGAGGACTAAGATGAAATTACTCATTTCCAGTACTAAGAATGTCCCTCACCATATGAGACACAGCAGCATTCAGCAGCTATTTTACGCTGATATTCTGTTTCATTCTGTTCATTAGTGCTACAACCATAACAGCTGCAGCGTGGCTCTGTGACGTATAATTTCTAAACGTATAATAATTTGTAATAAAGTTCTTGTCTGAAAATAAATTTATATTGGTTCATTAAAGTACAACAACGTCGCCTTATATCAATCAGACAAAGCACCTCAGCTATTATTCCGACGTGTTGGAAATTAGAAGAGTGCAGTAATCGTTGAGATTCATCTAAGTCAAGCAGTCTGTTTGGTTGTTATTAGGCAACAATGCGTCGTTTGCGCCCTGACGAGCTATTGTTTGTTACCATTCAATGTTGCCATATGAAATATAGCTCTATATTAGGCTATTAAGTTAATGTTGGGATATAAATGTTCGAGTCTTAAAATATCGTTGCGTCCGCGTGAAATAGGAGCTTAAATATAGAGACAGCTTATCTTCTTCATTAGTAGCCTCCAAAAAGTCCACTTTTAATTTGGATATTAATATCAAATACGAGATGATCATAATGCCATCTATCGGAAGCCTTAATATATACGCCATAAGTGGTGACTATGAGATCAGACACATCTCATAGTCACCACTTATGGCGCCTTTGCTTATTTCACGAATGGAATGTTCTTAACAATCACAGTACGAGAAGTATTATTATACATATATGTATAAAATATTTAATTTTAATTTAGGTCTAATTTTTAGATGACTAATACGTATTTTTTCAAAGGATACCTTTTCTCGCCCTGAAACTAAGTATTGCCATATATGTAAATAATGTAATATAGTGTATACACACACATCATAACGATGATTCTTCAATTTGTTCATAAATGCTATCTTAGCAAATTATAATAATTATTTATTGCATAAATATTCATAATTAAGACAAAGCACTAATTATTATTATATGTGTCTTAGTTATTCTGAACAATATTTTTCCTCCGTGCCGCAAACAAACATACTAGATAACCTATCCAAAATGTATCACATCGAACGAGTGGGGGTTTAGAGTTCTAATCGCATTTCTTTAAAGCGCTTTATTTTCTAAAAAACAAAAATAATCATATCATAATTTTTGACCGTGGCCAAATCATCCCATGCATGTCGTAAGCCGGGATAAAGGGAATAAAACCAAGATATGGGCGGAAGCGCGTTTAGAAAATAAAAAGCTGCGTTTGCCAGCCCGCCTGCTAAGTGTGTGATCTGACAAGTATCTCCCATTGGGTATGTTCAGGCATTAGAGAGCTTAGAGGAGCTGCAATGAACGAAAATGTTAATCATAATTTCTATTTTATTGCATTTTATGAAAGTCGCCAATCGCCACACCACGAGATAAATATTAGAAAAAATTCAACACATTCGGATAAAAGAAGTATTTTATGTTCCTATTTAAGCAAAAATTAAAGTAAGCACTTGGCGTTTTTTGGCGTCACGTCTCGTATTAACGCTATCAAAGTTCTACAGTGGCACTGTCCTGGCTTTGCTTTGAAATGCAAAGCTGACTCAGCCAAAATGAACACTTCTTTATTATTTTAATTTGAAGGGTCACTCACTTTTTCTAATATAAGTATATATTAAAAATATAATTCTTCCAATATAAAACGATAAAAATGCGCATATGATTTATTTAATTGCTCTTTATCTTATTTTTCATAAGCTTCATCTAATTCATAAGAATAGAGAGTTGACAGCTTAGGTAGACAGAGGAGGTAGTCGACATTTGTGCAAAATGTTTTATTATTTTATATTGCATCAGCGCAGCGTAATAACTTCAATAGCAATGGAGTTATAGACATATATCAACTTTCTTCAAACTTAATTACACGGTATAAAAATATTTTTATAAATGACACTTGAACAAAATGATTGTGCTTTACTTATCAAATTACACTCACGATCAGTTCAGGACTATACTCAGAGGATATAGGTAACATAAGACAGGAGCGGGGGGATGACAACTAAAAAAAAAGAATTCTCTTAAATTAACCGACATTTTTGATAAATAAAAGGCGATCAGACATATATAGACGAGTAGTTACTTTACTTTTTCTTAATAGCAATATTGATAGTGCAAATAAAATTTAATGATTTTATTTAACTTACAGTTAAACCGAAAGAAACGGACGCTACCAGAGAACCGACAGGAGCTAAACGGCTACATTGCAAACTCAGCAGTCTATGTTACATCTATTAACGAAAATGGTGCTATAGAAAGCAAACCTACGATATCTTCACCAAAATCACAGCCAAAATCGCTACAGGCAAAGCCCGCGCCCGTTATAGCGAACGGTGTTGCAGAGAACAAGAAAGAGGCAGAAGTTAAGGAAGAGCATGACGAGCCGGAGAAACACGAAAAGGATTCAAGTGAAAAATTGAAGATTAAAGTGGAGTGTGAAGTGAAAATAGAAAGTGAAGTGGCTAGTGCTAAAGATGTTATCAAAAGTGACGCGTTGAGTGTTGCGAGGGAGCATTTGAGCAACGGTAGATGTGAGAAACTACTGGGTGAACAGCCTGATCACCGAATAAGAGCTACAGCTGTCATTGAAAACAATAAATTGGGACCAGGAGAGAATAGGTGAGTTCATATGCATGTAAATTATAATATTTGTCTCGGTATAAATTTATTCCAAATGAACTATAACGTAATATTTCACATGTTAAATATTTTCAAATATTTCATATATTTATAAAACGTAGCCGCCGCCAAACAAACATAGCAAACTCAAAAATAAGGCTAGTTAGCCATCGTCTGACTATTTAATAATTCAGAATTTGAATTTTACATGAGAAACTTTATTGGATTTTATCCAAATTTAAGGTTTTGAATAAACTTAACGTTGATATCCACGAAGAAAATTAGAGCGTCATGTTTTTTGTTAGCAACAGTAAACGGAAATCATGCTCTTTATTGCGTTTGTCATTACCAGGTCAGTCACTGGAAAATCCATAGCTCACCATAGGCTTCTTTCAAGGAATGCTACAAAGCACGGTTTATAAAAAGTACACAAAAACTATTTACCATCACTACTGTAGACAGTAAACTTTTAGAGGCAGTTATTGCAATAAAATTACAGAAAAATTCGTCCCAGAAACTAGATTTAATATTAAATTACTTTGTTTGAACAGCTTATCGGTTTTTAGAATGAGAAGTAAACCAAGATCACAACGTTCCCCTACCAATTTCGGCTTTACTTAATTTCGTCTCAAATTTAAAAAACGTTTAATTCAGTTTAGATTTATTTGAAGCTCGCGTGAACGTACTTAATACTTTCGGTTTTAAAGTAAGAAGTCTTCGTTTTCCTTTTAATTTGTTCATTCCATTTTACATTTATCAATACATATAAATAAACCTGAAGTGGGTTTCTGATATTGAAATAACGGGCTTTTTAAGCTCATGAGTTATTTGTATGCTTTCAAGGTTTCAAGATATGTATAATATTTTAAAATATTGGTCTGTCTGTCTTTTTGTCTGTTTGTCCGCGATCATCTTCGGAATGGCTAAACCCATTTTGTGTTAATGACACGAATGGGTCGGCTCGACCGGGGAGGACCACGTTCTCACAGAATACCAGCGTAAAATAATAGCTTTATGCTGCTTCGTTTCGTATGGTGAGTATAGAGAACCGGAGACCCTTTTTACTGGAAACGAGGCATTGCATCCTAGTCCTCACGGGTGACAATGCATCTGCATTTTGATTCGTAATCGAGGGTAGATGTAGATGTCTATAGGCCACAGCAACTACTTACCATTAGGTGGACTGTGAGCTCGTTTGTCACTCTATCCTATATAAAAATGCAAATGCGTTGTCACCCCTGAGGACTAAGATGGAATGTTTCGTGAATCGAAATACTCACCGTACGCAACAGCAGCATTACCCTGGTATTCTGTAGAGAGCGGGGTTCTGCCCCGGTTGAGCCTACCCATTCGTGCTACAACTATAATATAGCTACAGCTTAGCTCTACCATGTTAAAAAAGTACTTACAGATTTTTTTAATATTTAAGTTGTTATCAGGAAGATGCTGCTGCCTCTATCCTATTGAATTGACCTCGGTCGCCTCCCATGACCCTCGCGGAATGCAAAATGGATACTGATATTCTTTTGCACTGCTGAATTCCAATAATGACCATGCCATCTTTGAATATGGATGCCGCTGCGGTAGTCGTCACTTATAGTGTATGTATAAGCAATCAAAATACAAATACCCTCGAATCTTATTATCTAGTTACATATACATATGTTAAATTAATAATATATGATTTACTGTCGATGCATCTAATACAACCTTTCATTTATCTTTTAATATCAGCGACATTAAGTTAAGGTGCGGTTAGGGCGGTGGGGTGGTTTATATAATATAGCACATAGTGCATAATTGGGCATGAAATATCGTATTAGACGCATCGGCTGAATATCATTCATAGTAAAAAGGCTAGGCTGTTAACTGAAAGGCTAATTAAGCTAGTTGGCTGCGATATATATAATCGATATAAAAATTCTAGTGTGGAGGTAATGTTAAATAAATAAATAAAAAAAGATGTTTATTGATTTATTTCAAACAAAATTGGTTAGAACAGTAATTATGTGTAGCAAGCTTTGTCTTCTAAAAATAAATTAAAATTCGCTAAGACTTAAAAATGAAACTCGAACAATCTGTCGTGATAAATATTAGATATAATCAACGTTTAACTTCCAACAGCTTTATTTTTAATGGATTTGTTATTTGTTTTAGGAAGACTTAAAAGAACGTGCTCTCGAGCTAGTCTAGAACTAGTCTCTATAAACGCTCTTGTTTTGTGCTTTTGTTGCACCTGTGTGTAAACTCACCTAAGCTTGTATAACACACATAGTTGTTTTGTCATGTTAGATATTACTTTAAACGCCTTTTCCTCGGAATAAATCTGCTTTTGTTGAATTTTCCTTTTCTAAGTGTATCGTTCGTCGTATCTTGCTTTTAAACACGTATTGTATGCATGTTCATCTTTATCACCCTATAAATGTTCAATGCTGAAAATTGCCATAGTTGCCATATATTTCCATAGTAGCCACGCTTAGAAGGCAGGTTCACCACCATTACCCTTGATCACTATCAGGAACATGCCGCTGCCCATGTCATATTTAAATATTTTTTTTTAGTTTTTTTTTTTACTTTACATCCACACTAGGATTTTCTCCTTTATCTTGGAGGCAGTTTACAAATATAAATTTCACAAGGACAAACATCCAGACCCGTAACAATTACTTGTAGACTGTAGGTACAAATACTTGTTCCGTGCGGGATTCGAACCCGCGGCCTTAGCGCTGTAACTCATTGCGAAGCCACTGCGCCACGGAGCCGCCGATTTCCTCTGTCGCCTCTTACGACACCCACGGGATGATATGGACTAGTGAGATATCAACTTAAAGCGTCGCTATACCGTTATCGTTATCGTTACAGCCTACTGCAGAACACAGGCCTCCCCCATAAATTACCTCATAGGGGAGATATTTGCCATAGTTGCCACGCTTGTCAAGCGGGTTGGCAACCGCAGTTTTTATTTTTAGTCGGTATTAGGAAGACGCTGCTGCCCATCTCCTGATTTATTTTCCTCTGTCACCACTTACGACATTCACGGGATGACGGTTCTGTTTAAGATGGTTAGGTTGTTAGTAACAATGATATTACTATTTTCATATAATATGTTTATTGTGGGCCAATTGTTGATCGAAGAACCGGCAACTAAGGAGGAAAGTTCCCGAGTGTCAGTTTCTGGCTTCTCAATAGATGGAGTAACTACCTGATAAGAGATGCAGGAAGTATGGATGCAGGTTGCCTAGGGCCAGATGGTGGTTGTGGAGTTCCTTGCGGGAGGCTTAAGTTTGGCAGCGGATTTGCGATTGGCTGTTGATGATTATTGTTATAATAATAAAGCAATAAAGACATTCTTTGAAACTATACACATCACGAAAAAAAGAAAAGACGATCAAATCTAGGGTGGTTTAAAAATACAATTTCTATGGTTCTTCATAAAGATGCGATGTGAATCCTATACGTGGTAGAGCCACGCTGCGGCTGTAATATGGTTATAGCACCAATGGGTCGACTCGACCGGGGCAGGACCACGCTCTCACAAAATACCAGCGTAAAATTTCAGCCTAATGCTGCTGTGTTTCGTACGGTGAGTGTAGAGAACCGGAGACCCTTTTACTACTGGAAACGAGGCATTCGATATTAGTCCTCAGGGGTGACAACGCAGCGGCATTTCAATCGAGGATAAATGTAAAGTCTATGGGCTTCATCATTCACTTGTCATCAGGAGGAATGTGTGCTCGTTCGCCACCCTTATCCTGTAAAAATAGGTATTCCTACATCTATATTAAGGCTTTTCTTTTCTTATTGTCTTTGTCCTCATGCGATTCAACTAAATTGATTGTAAATTCTAACGTATACCAGAAGTGTAGTACATCAGGAAGACATCGTGAAGATGCGATCAGAAGCGCAATATGATTACTTCCGTGTTAACGGCTTCGCACATTTTCAAAACCTCGTGTGACGGGTTCATTTACAGGGAGTCGTGTTCCCTTCGTGAGTGTGTGCAGTGATGGGCACCGGCCAACGTACCGTGACGGGAGCGACACGCTCACTGATTGCTGTACATATCGTTTTTATGGTACTCTACAAAGAAGCTATTTGATCATTGGAGACCAGACTAGAACAAGCTTCCATCAAAAAACAAAATCGCGAACAGACACCGATACTTTTTTTTATAGAATATGAGTAACAAGCGAGCACACAGTCCACCTGATGGTAAGTGGATGCTGTGGCCCATAGACATCTACATCAATCATTGATTAAGAATCAAAATACAGATGACTCCTGAAGACAAAGACGGAATGCCTCGTTTCCAGTAAAAAAGGGTCTCCGGTTCTATACACTCACCATACCAAACACAGCAGCATTTAACAACTATTTTACGCTGTTATTCTGTGAGAGCATATTCCTTCCCTTATTAATGAGGCTTTCGGATTATAGTTTGTACATATTATATCATCTTTAAGGTCAAAGTCATCCAGATCTTGGCCAGAAGTTTGCTATGGTTTGAATAACGGAGGCCACAGAAGCTTCCAAAATTTTTTGATCAGATTTTAGGACAATTGTTGCCAACATTGAAGTAGAGCAAATACAGCATATTTCACGTTATTTTGTAAGGATTTCAGATAATGTGCATTCCGAATCACGACTTGCTGAGCAAAATCTTGTAACAGGGTATTTTTATGCATGTCATTTTAATGTTGAGACAGCGGCTTGCACGGGCAGGGAGTAATTCGAATTATAAAGGTGTTCGGAAAATACCCTATTACAGACGTTGGCAAATTATTCCCCCACTTGCTATACCTATTACGAGACATTATTTAATGATTTGAATGCGTGGAATATCAAACACAAGAGGGTAGAAATACGCCGACCGTTTGGATTTCTGATGGTGGAAAGGGGAGGGGGGAATTAATTTATGTAATTCCAGCACAACCTCTCCCATATGTATGTATCCTATTCCTATAGAATCCGAGAGGCTGCTCTACGTCTGTGCTCGAGGACAACCACTCTTTCCATGACTGGTTTCAACATAATCAAGGTCACCAATAAGCGCGTTAGTTATGTATTGTTCCGTATTTTTTTAAAGAAGATGTAGCTAAAGATAATGGGCCTCATCTAATGGTAAATATCGAGCGCCGCCCAATTATTTTGTTGTATTTTTTTTTACTTTCTAAAAGATGTCAACGCAAAATAATGTGCTGTATGTACATCTCGTATGGGCAGTGTGGTAAGCGGTAAGCTGGATTATGCCTTTGTCTATAAAAAAAAAATCACCACATAGTCAAAGAATATATACACTACGCGAAACATAGTCGACGTCAGTTAACTATTTGCGATATTTTAAAGATAAACTCGCATTGACTGCCTCCGTACGTTTAACCACATTTAGCAATTAGAGCAAATACGCTCTGATGACGTCAATGTATTCTATGAAACTATTATTCATTATTGCGATTCTCAACGGGTTTTCCAGTTAGGTTACATCTGCTTAATACAAGTTAGAAACATATGTCAGTATTGATTGTATTTACATGATATACATAATATACCTATTCATCTATTATGTAGTTATAGCTCGGGCTTGCCTTATAATTTCCTCGTAATATAGCACCAGTGACATTGTTAATTGCCATTTTATCAAGTGCTCGGCGGTGAAGTAAAACATCATGAGAAGCTTGCATGTCGTAGAAATATTTGAAACTGTAGTGACAAACTCAGAATCCATCTGGTGATAAGTGACTATTGCAGTCCATGGACTCCATCAGCCGATTTCAATCACAGAAGGCTTCATATGCGTTGTCACCTCTGAGAACTTACATGGAATACCTCACGGCCTGATATTACACTGGCTTACTATACGCTTCAGACTTGAACACAGCAGTACAAGCCCTAATATTTGGCGCCATAAGTAGGTAAGAGAGTGATATCCACCCAGGTGGACTTCTAGACAAAAAAGAGTCCTACTTGCAGGCCTAACTGCTCTATAGTCCTGAAATTAATGAGAGGAGCCGTGTGCCAAGCATAAAGACGTATTTCGTCTCTAAAATGCAAGCTACTTTCTACTAGCATTGCGAAGTCTATTTCTCTCGTTTATGATTAGACGACTGAAGTCCGTTACTTCCTAGTTACTTTTAAAGGTGTAACCAGATGTCGCTGTAGCCCGGCACGGGTCGGCAGCGGTGTTGCTCAAACGATTCTATCTCGGTAAACCTCTGTAATTAGGTACGCGATTGTAGTCGCTGATTTTGGTCCATAACCGCGTATCTAACACGCAACTTGCTGTTTTCACTGTGTTATAAACATAAGTAAAGTTACTGTCTATACGCTCTGCTGCTGCTTTAAATGTCTAGAGTTTAAAATAGTTAAAACATTTAGATTTATTTTAGATTAACAACTACGGCAAAAGGACAAAAATGTCTAATTTTCAATGAGATATTTTCCGAAGATGAATGTGGTAAAAAGAAATATTTAAAAGAAAGTTGAAAGCGTGGTGTCTGTATAACTAAACGTGTAGTTATAGTTAATATTAAATTAAAAATAATAGTTATAATTAATATTTATATGTGTAATTATTAATAAGTTTAATATAATGAACTATGTAAATAACACTATTAGATATAAATGTACCTATTTTAAGTTTAAATACAGCAGGTACATATAATGTACATACGTGGCAAAAGTAGTTTAAGTATCAACCGACTACTTATGATTTTATGTAGATAATAAAATATTTAAATAAAGCGTCGCGCTGCTCATACATAAGATTGTATGAATCTAAAACACACATATTTCAATGTATGTATGTAACACAGATACATTATACTCGTATAGTCGAAAGCCTTAATGTAGGAATAACGTCTTTTTACCATATAGTGACGGTGTAAGAATAGCCAACTAACAATGCAAAAAAGGGGCAGCAACGTATTCCTAATAATAACTAGAAAAATAATCACAAACTTCGGTGGCAACTTTGGCAAATATCCCCCATAAGGGTCAATCTATGGGGAGGCCTTTGTTCAGTAGTGGACTTTGATATATGAATGAATGAAAACGTCTTTTTAATTTAAAAAAAAATCGACTTATTCACAAGTCTTTCTAGTAGACAGTGTCAATCATGAATGATTTGTTCGTTTGAGCTGGTGTTACACTTAAAAGTATTGATGGTTCATTCGTCTGTTTTTGAATGTCCATTCAATCCAATCCATTTGAATGATCGATCCGAATTTACTAGACTAATTCGGTCGCGAGACATGAATGATTGACACATATCTACTTTCTAGCGATATATGAAAATACAATAAAACTTGACTAGTAATTGACATTATATTGGATAGTAAAAAAGCTAACTAGATTTATTGCAACCCTAGTGTGTAAACTGTTAGTGTCTATAAAATTCTACTAAAATTTTTATACAAACACGCCGTTTGTCTTTACTACAAAGTATATTTCTGTCGCAATAAAGTTTTATTTTACAATACAATTTCAATGAGTTTTAAACTTAATATTTTTGATGACTTTTCGCTATCGTCGACGTGTTTATTATTTGATTGTTTACACCGTTCGAAAAATGCATTTTATTTGAATGACAGATGTTTTTTATTTGCCAGTGAAGTGACTATTCTATTGTCCAATTTTTGTTCAGGCCATCACATAATCTAAACACGCATAGAAACAATGAGCGTAACTTTCTAATCAAACTCGTGTTAGCTTTCCACCAAACATTTAAAAGTATGATAAGCCATCGAACAAAAAATTGTCTCAGTCTTAAAATGTATTTTTTTAAGTTATCGTAAAAATGTGTAACAAAGTTTTTAAGTTTTAAGTTTCAAAATTAAGAAGATGCTCACACTAAGAACGTAAGACACATAATTTTATTTTATTACGCGGATCTTAGCTAGTTTATTTCTGATATCTTTAATATAATGTAATTCTGCTGAAATTAATTACTGTAATTCTGATTTTTGCCTAATAATAATAATGTCCTCCAGACCGAATTTCGGTCACGGCGGTCAGCCTCCACGGAGACTAGCCATCGCCGCAGGATAGGATTATAGTGCCCAAGTGTACGCACAAGCACAGATGCACTCTCTATTCGCTCACTCTCAATCCGATGGGACGGTAAAACGACACGACCGGAAAGAGATCAGGCGCAGGACCAACGGCTTTACGTGTTTTTCGTTGGGTGGGATACTGCAAACTTCCTGAATCCGGGCAGCTACTGAGAATTTCTTTGACGGAAAAACCCAATAATTGATTTTTGGCCCGACCCGGGATTCGAACCCAAGATCTCAAGATCAGCAGTCGCCATACGACATCCACTAGACCAACAAGGCTTAATATATCCCATTACACATACATATCTACACTTTCAAACCATGAAATAAGAAACTGCCAATCACCTGCCAATCACGTTGTCCTTCATACATAACTCAAGTTGTTAGGCTATAAGCTTTAACAAAATGTAAACCATATAGATTTGAGTGTATTTTTCTATATACTATTTGTTTCTTACTGTGTAAATTATTTATACTTTAGTTTGCTTATAAATGTACCAGTGTCTACTAATACAATATGGAAGGTCTGGAAGCCTGAAGACAGGTTTACCTAGTACAGGGTTAACAGAGCACAGATTGTGTTATTTAATATCTACTCCTTATAAATAATTTTAAAAAATTGGATTACTTTAAAGTAAAGCGTATTTTTATTACTTCATCGTTTCGTTTAGGAAAGTAGAGATGTATTTTATTTTGCCTTTTCTATCTTAAATGGTAAAAATGTAAAATTACAGTCTACATACGTCCCACTGCAGGGAAAAGCACTATTTTTGCATACGTAGTAGAGCCACGCTAAAGCTACTGGTTTATATATTATTATGGTTGAAGCAAGAATGGGTCGGCTCGACCTGGAAAGGAGCACGCTCTCACAGAATACCAGCGTGAAATAGCTTAATACTGCTGTGTTTCGTATGGTAAGTGTAGAGATCCTCCTTCTGCATCTACGTTGTGATTCTTAATCGAGTATGAATGTAGATGTCTTTGGGTTATGGGCCACAGCATTCGCTTACCATCAGGTGGTCTGTGTGCTCGTTTGTCACCCTTATTCTATAAAAAATACAGACTACCATTATTTCTGAGCGGGTTATGTCTCGCACTTCAACGGTGTTTTAGCGGACTTCATCAGTTATTAACTTGTCAACAAGTTTTTGTAAGTTCAGTTCGGTTTAGTTCCAACCAATGTAAGTTCAGTTTACGATTTTTTGTTACTTATGATGACTAGTATTATCATTGCCTTTCCTATTCAAACACAAGGCCAGAACATTACATGTGTTCTTCGGGAAGATTTTTTACGCAAGCGTTATCTGTATTGTCGTTAATACCAAACTTCGATCATTATAGACCTTTTGAGATAATCTGAGATATTAAAGTTGAGAAAATTAACAATATGAAAGCCTGACGTACCAACCTGGCTATAGTCTACAGGCAAAGCACCCTGTCGTGTAGGTTGCAGTAGAAAATTCGGCCGAGTTGGTTAGGAGTTAGGGACGTTCGGATTTTTTCAAATTAATGTATTGTGATAAGTCGAGAAAAATGGTTCGGAGGTATGGTCCATTGAGTTTCGATCTTGATTTTCTTGATTGATATACGAGTGTTATTTAAATTAATTTTAATTAATTACTTAAAAATTGATTTTGGCATCTACAAACTGTAATAACTATTACTTGATGCATGTAGCCTCTGAATTTGGAAGTTTTGAATTATTTTGTGCACTATGTACAAGCTATTATGTAGAATGTTATTAATTTTTTTCTTTTCTTTGAAGTTTTTACTTTTATTAAAGTTTAATATTCTTCATTCATATTTCGTTATATAATCTCTTAATTTAAGTCCTTCATCATCATGTAGCACGCTTAAGTGGCACTGCTGCTATTTTACACAGGGTCTCGTTCACATACATACAGGCAACACTGCAGGACACCACACAACATTCTTCACTCACATGCTCTCCTTCTTCATATCATAAGAAGAGAATAGAAGAGAGAGAGAATAGATAATTGCTTAGTCAGGTGAATCAGTTTGTAGTTCGCGATCCACAGAGTGACATTCGCTAGCTCTTTGCAAGTTAATAAATCATTATTGAATAAAAACTATCTGTGTAGTACTAGGTATCTAACTAGTGTCGAAAAGGGGTATTATTACCCCGCTAGCATACCTGTACGTCCCCCCACCTGTTACCGGACCAGTTTTTTGTCCCTTTCTCACGGCTGCGCACACGCAAGGTTGCGCGCTCTTCTTCCATTTTGAATTTAGACTTTTTCGATATTACCTGCGCGTTGGACGTGTCGTTGAAAATTCCTCTTGAGTGCTGTTGTGTTTGCGACCTGTGTTTTGTGTGCGTGTGGTTTTGTGTTTGTGTTGTTTTGTGAGATGTGAATTGTGTCTGTAACAGAAAATAAGATGCACTATAAACTCTTTAAAAGGTATTTTAATTTCTTTTTTATTTTGCTAATGTTTATAAATATTATTTGCACGTAGTCAGATCTAGGTATGTAATTAGGTTTTAAATAACTAGAGACATTTTAGTTACTTTACCGAGAATTTTAGAATTCTTACGAAAGTTGAATGCAATTTTTATACATTTCTTTCAGGTTTTTTATCAAACAATAATTCCATGGATTGCCTTTTTATCAATTCGTTTGTTTCATGTACGATATTCTAACTACTTGGTACTTTTTAGATAGGATATAAGTAAAGCCGGAAAAATTGACTATTTATTTTATTATGTTCATAGAATTTTTAAAAATATGCGAAAATAACAAAATAAAGTGACTATTCCAAGAATATTACATATTGTACGCTGAGTAAACGTTAAATTCCATTGATACTGGAATTCCAAGTAACATGTAATAGGTGAGTTAATGTGTACTCCGGAAATTTTAAATGACTTTTTTAAAGAGCAGATTACAAGTTTTTTTGTGGTATCCGGCATTACTTACGTTTATCAAGGGTATAGACATTACAAAAGAGGTTTTTGCTGTAGTTTTTAGTTTTAGGATAATATTAAAGATTTAGTGTAAATTATCTTCTAATCGTATAATACTATGTGTATATAAGTATATAAGTACCTATGATTATTATTAAGCGAATGTGATTAAGGTTACACAGGAAAAATGTTATATTATTTTCTTGTATGCTTATGTGATGATGATGCGTCATAGCATTATATATACCTACTTATATTGGTATCTCTAGATCTCTCTGGGGGGCACACGCGCCTGTCACCCAAAGGGGTTGGCAGAGACTACGAACTTCCATTTAGCACGATCCTAACACATTTCTCGCCTCCTTTACATCCACATCCTACCTGTATGTTGAATACTGTGTGAATACTGTATATTCGGTTAAGTGTACTCTTAATCTGGCCTATCTTCAATGTATCATTAATTTGGTCGACAAACTTATGTCTGGGTCATGGAGGTAACCTCCATGGTCTGGTACGCCGTTTTGGAAAGTCTGGAGGTTATGTTTTTTCAATTTTAGGAGACTACATCGGATTACGCTTGGATGTTGTTGAGTTCAATCCCAATTATTTATTAAGTCTAAAATATTATCTTAGCTAGGCAGTGATGCCACGGGTTCGAATCCCGCATTGAGCAGGTGTTTGTATGACAAATATTGGTCTAACTTTGGGTGTCACGTGCAATTTATCTAACGTAAATCACCTCCACGGTACGGAAGAAAATTCCAATGTAACATTTTTTATTAAGATTATGAATCAAAATGAAGATGGCTTGTCATCGTTACTTCTGTAAAGTTAAATTGAACATTACCAGTACATAGGGTGTCGGATTGTCGTTATTCACCGTACAAAATGCACCAGCATAATGTTATGCGTGCGAGGATTACGTTTCTCGGATGAGAAGACCCATAAACATTTAGATATTCACGATGAATCCATGCATTTATTAATTTCATTCATTTTTGACGACCCGTAATTATCATTTAATAAAATGATTTTTTTTAGGTATTTTAAAATAATTTTACTAATAGAATAAATTTTACTCATTATGCATAAAACAAATTTTCGAAATATATTTGCATGCAATTGAAAAATAGGTTTTCTAATACAATAACACCTAGAACAAAATATTTGTTGACTTATTTAATTCCAAATCTCCAAATAAAGAATTTGAATATAATAATAATAATAATAATAATAATAATATTCCACAACTATCACACAACGCCATCTAGTCCCAAGCTAAGCAGAGCTTGTGTTATGGGTACTAGACAACTGATAAACATACTTATATATTTCTAAATACATAAATATTATAGATAAATTACACCCAGACACAGAACAAATGATCGTGCTCATCACACAAACATTTGTCCTGGGTGGGAATCGAACCCACGACCTCCGGCATAGCAGTCAGGGTCACTAACCACTAGACCAACAGGCCAGTCAAGTGTCAATATCATCATCATTACAGCCCTTTACAAGTCCACTGCTGAACATAGGCCTCCCCCAAGTAACGCCACAAAGCACAGTCCTGAGCCACCTGCATCCATCGACTTCCTGCATATCTTACCAGGTCGTCACTCCATCTATTTATTATTTCAATACGGTGTAACGTGTGTTTTATATTGCTATGGGTGTAACTTTACTACGAAAAATAATAATTGCAATTTTATTTTTTTAAAACTACGTAACGAAAAAATATGCATTTATGAACACTTTTATATGTTTATATGCTGCTATTCTGCGAGAGTGTAATCATTTCCCTGTTTATTTTCTACTCTCATGTATGTCAAACTAAGCCTCGTCATTATTGTAAACTTAACTTTTACCTAGCTATTATATCATACTTTCGTCTACCGTTAAATTTAATTGCTCCCTAGAAGCATGGGCTGTGGTTAGAGTGCATTACAGGCATTTTTGTATCTACCGGGAACCGAGACGAAATTAAGGAACGGTTCACACGATGCCCGGAGGCATTAGAAATATTAGGCCAATGTTTGACAATATGAGGCGTTGCTCCAGAAATGTTGGGCCAATGTTTAAGAGGGAAGAGTAAGTCAGCTCAAATTCTAATTTCGCCCCCACTTCCCCGCGCGTCGTATGCTATGTACCGATATTATGTTTGTAATCACTAATACTGTAAGTAGAAAGGTCGTTAGACACTTATTTCATTAGGTTTATCATATTAATGCCTGTTTCTTAACACCAAGCCAGCCGCTTCTTATTTTTATCACGGTTATTTCCCATTTTAATTTTACGTCGTACTGTTGCGTAATGTATATTCTGATCGTAAGCGACACAACCTCCCCGTCACAGAGTACTTTTTTATTGCTCCCCGTCCAAAGGCCGAGGCGTAGTGACCGTGCTGCGAGAATCACGCTTCAAAAGGCCAATAGTTTAGGTAATTTCTTTTTACAGTAAAAATAATGGTATTTTAAAAAAAGTAAATAACATAAGCACTGCTTTATAGTTAGTTCAGTTAGTATGCAAAGTTTCATGATCTTATTTAAAGTATTTTATGAATAACAGCGGTTTATTGTTTATTTTGGAGGTAACTTTGGATTTTTTTTCTATCGAGAAAATTTTATGAAATCGTGTTTTCGTCTAACATAATCACTAACATTAATCCTCAACTTTACCATATATTTATTTCAAAATTAATGCTGCAATATTTTCGGCATAACGAAGGATCTTGTTAAGCCATTTGACATTATATTTCCCCTTAACAATATGAGGCGTTGCTCTAGAAATGTTGGGCCAATGTTTGACGAGATAGCGCCAGTGTTTATGGTGTTTGTCTTATTTTTCACGACGGTTTAAAAATAACTTGTTTTTTTTTTTGTAATGCAAAAAGTGTCCCGTATTTAGCATAACAAGACAATTTTTTTCCCTTTTTGTGTAATTTCATTGTCAATCTTAGGTTATGGTTTATTTATTTATTCAAAATGGTTTTTAGGAACGCATGCAATAGACGAGCGTTTGTCTTTTATACCGTATGTACAATCTAGGCGTCTTCAATGCAAGAGTAGATAGACGTTTGTTACGTTAAGACTTAAGGCAGTGCGATTTACCATCTAGGACTGCATCACTACCTGCCACCAGGTGGGAGTGTAGTGAAGCACTGGCTTATAAAGTTGTCTAAATTTTGTAGAGAGCCCGGTATAATTACAGGTTTTTTTTTTTTTTTTTCATAGAATAGGGTGACAAACGAGCACACAGTTCACCTGATGGTAAGTGGTTGCTGCGGCCCATAGACATCTACATCTATCTTCCATTACAAATCAAAATGCAGATGCGTTGTCACCCGTGAGGACTGAGATGGAATGCCTCATTTCCAGTAAAAATGGTCTCCGGTTCTCTACATTCACCATACGAAATACAGCAGCATTAAGCTACTATATTTAGGTTTACAGCAGTTCATCTTAGTCCTCAGACAACGTTTTTGTTTATAGTTGGCTGTAGTTGTCCAAAACTTCCTTAAATATATAATAAATTTAAAAAAAACGAACTGACATTCGACCTGGTGTCAAGTGGCTACAGCAGCTATAAACTATAGGTTTATTGTCGCCCCCATGGAGGTTAGAGAACAGGAGAACGATCGCTACGTACTAAAGCATAGCCCGCCTGTCCCTGAAAATTTGTAGAATATATTATAGCCGCGCTGCCGTCGGTAAATAGTAATCTGCGAAGTATTTTTTTAATTAATGACAAAAAGAAACATTAAAAGATGGTGACATAATATAATATAATAATAATACCTAAATAATTAAATAATAATTTATATTTGTAATCATTTATAATATTTGTAATACCTAATTAAAATTATAAAAAACATAATTTATAATTTATTTATTAATAAATAATAATAATTTGGTTATTTTCTTTTTTTTTTCTTTGAATGCTATTATAATCGTCGCCCCTATGGACTAAGATGAAATGTTTTACAGCTATTAGGCTACACTGCAATAAAATCATTGTTTCGTTTCGTGGCAGTAAGAGGTAGGGCGATGCTACCCAGATTGATTCCGGGGTAGAGAATAAATCCTGCGGACTCTTATTAAAATTTGGTTTTTACTGTTATTCTTGTAGGCTCGTTGTACATTGATTGGCAAATAGTTGGATGGAAGTCCACACTGAAAACAAAAAGTACACAATATAATAATATGGTCAAAAGTCAAAACATAGAACAATTTTTTCGGAAGTATTGAAGTGGATTGACCTGCGTGTTGGATATTCGAGTTGAACCCTCATTCCCGACGCGTAAAAACGGCACCACTTAAGTTGCAATCCAGTTTGTACACTTCGTAGCTGTCGGGGATGTTGCCTCATAGATTTTTGTTTATTTTTAATTTTGTTAGTCTTATCTAATCTAGTAAGTCTTCCGTTGTAGAGGCGCTTGTAAAATTCACAGTATGCAAGCAACCTAAGTTCGATCCCCGTCGGCAAAAATTAAATTGTAAGTTGCATTTCAAGAGATTTTTTTTAACTATATACTCGGCGATGATGGAAACATCCTGAGGAAACCGGCATGTCTGATTAATTTAAAAAAAAATTAAGACATGTCATAATACCTATCAGAAATGAAAGCTAAGTCTTTGGTTTGTACCCGATGAGATAACGTCATTGTTGTACCTGTTGAAAATGTATTTATTTATTGATTTTACGAAACTTTATCGTATAGATATATAATATAGTTTATTGAATTTTGCAAGAATTATTAAAATGTACATTAAATTTCAAGATCCAAGGAAAACGAAGTGTACAGTATGTCGAAGAACATCTTGGCTGAAAAACTTACGCCAATGGATTGGAAAGAGCACCCGTTCTTTATTCTTAATGATCGCCGACGTTCGAAACACGATGGCACTTTAAGAAGAAGAAGAACATAAAATTTATTTATATTTTAAAATAAAAAGAAGCTAATTAATTACTTTATGAATTCATTTTTTAACTTCACTGTATACAAAGACAACACAGAAAAAATAATACTTATACAAAGACAGTGCCCATGACATGACATGACTTTCTTTCTTATTTTTTTGATAATGTATTTATAGGTAATATACGCAAAATTAAAGTAATTTGTTTATTTGTTTATTTATTACACTTTATTAATAAAAGTATTACAAGAGGTGGAATTAATGCCTTTTAAATTCTCTCCCAGTCAACAAAGGATGTGTGGAAAATTACAATATAATTTGCAAAATAACTCCATATAATATCTTTTAATCATAAATGATTATTGACCGCTAAGTTTACGGATTACTATAATTGAAAGTTTGAAACATTTTAATGTTATTTAATACCGTCATATATTAGGTTATACCTCCGGGCAATGGACGCACTTTTGCGAGAATAAACTCAGTATATTGTTTCACACGCGGTAGAGGCACGATTCAGCATTTTACGGCTGCAGCACGAACCAGTCGACTCGAGCATGGATGGACCACGCGCACAAAATACAAGCGTGAAATGTAATAACACCAGCATAATCCTGCAGTTTTATTTCTTATTGTAAGTGGTTGTTGTAGCCCATAGCCACCTGCATCTATCCCTGATTACGGATCAAAATACAGATGCGTTGTCACCCGTGAGGACTAAGATGCAATGCCTCGTTTCCAGTAGAAAGACTCCAGTTCTCTACATTAACCATACGAAAAACAGCAGAGTTAAGCTGAACGTGGTCCTGCCCCGGTCGAGCCAACACATTCGTGCTACAACTATAATATAGCTGCAGCATAGCTCTACCACGTATTAAAATTATTTGTCTTCTATAGGGCATGGCGTCTATTACTGTCGGATGAATTGACTGCTCGTTTCACGTGTCATGCTTACTTTAAAAAAAAAAGCTTAATAATTTTACTGTGACCTCACCTCATCACTCACCTGTGTCTAAGAGCGAGGACGCACATAAGGTCTTTTTGTGTCTTGAGTATTGGAGTTTGATGCAAGTGTTGTGGCCAGGGATGGCGAACCAATGGCATGCGTGCCATTAGTTACGTGAGTAACGTGATCCTGTTACATCGTGGTTACTATTGCTAATCATCATCATTATAGTCTTCACTACTATTGTAGGTACCCTTCACAAGTCCACGCCTCCCCCAAAGAATGCATAGTTCGTTTACGCATAGCATAATAGTCAATTTCGTTGACACAACTGTATATAAAATAAATCAACGATTTAAAACTTCATATGTGTCATATTTATGATTTCACAACCGCAATTTAAGTTATTTGTCATCTAATCTGAGACAACAAAAGTTAAACTAATGTTACTTTAATTTGAAATACGCGTATTAACTGAAACATTTATTATTATGTCTCAATTCAAAACTCTATATTTATTTTTGGAGTAAATAAAGAGTTTTTAGTCGATAGTATTTAGTACTATTATTTTCCCAATAATCACGAAGTCTAAATTATACGATAGCTAATCTAATCTAATTATATTACGGCGTCTGTTACCTAATTAATTTTTTTTTAAATAACACGTTGATACAACCCCTGATCTAGACTATAGTAGCTTCTCATAAAATGTTATTAAATACGAATTGTCATTAGAAATTTGTATCTTTTTAATAAATAAATATTCAGTTTCATGGTTTTTAACAAATTTTCTACATTGTTCTTATTTATATAACTAAACAAACTCTCACGCCTTTCACACAGAGGGGGTAGGCAGAGGCTATGACTTCCATTTGGCACGATCCTGACTCGCATGTATCTTCCTCTTTTACTTTTATATACCTACGCATACATGTTTGTCGGTTAAGGGTACTCTTAATTTGACCCATTTTCAATATATCGCCAATTTGGTCGATAAACTTTCGCCTAGGACGTCCCTTTTCGACTCTTCCGTTCACTTCTGCAATATAAATTTGCTTTGTCACTCTTTCCTCATTCATTCTTTCTACATGACTGAACTACCGAAGCATTCTTTTCTTAATCCTGGTCACAACACCATCTTGCAAACCACACTCTTCTTTTAATACACAATTTCTTACCCTGTCACTCAGATTCATCTCTAACATACTACTTAACGACCGCATTTCTACTGCGTTTATTTTATTCTCGTGCTTCTGCCACACCCAACTTTCACTACCATACGTTAATATATCCCCAATTTGGTCGATAAACTAACCATCTAGGGCGTTCCTTGCCGACTCTGCCATTCTCTCCAGCAACATAAATTTGTTTTTGTAACTCTATCCTCGTTTATTTCTTTTACATGACCAATCTAGCAAAGCATTCTTTTCTAAATCCTGGTTAAGACATCTTTTTACAAATCACACCTCGCATACCAAACTCTTCATGTCACCCATAACAAACTCTTTAAAGACTGCATTTGTATAATGTTATTTTTACTCTCGTGCTTCTACTGCCACACCCATCTTTATATTTATGTGTATGTACAATATCAATAAATAAAACATTAAGGAAAAATGCATCAAATTCTTAGTAAAGATAGGTTTCATGTAGTCCATCAAATAGCAATGGTTGCCTCGTACTGTCAGGCATAGTGTTAGCCTACCCCCCACTAGATGGAGTGACAACCTATTGTAACACACTGGCAGTCGAAGGATGCAGGTGGGGGGACTATGACCAGCAGTGAATTTTTATGGGATGTAGGAATAGTGATCAATCGGTATTTATATCTACCTAAATATTGTACGTCATTCATCCAATGTTATATAATTCTATAGTATCGGTTATCTATATTTGAATTAAACTTTGTCCAGTGTATCTAGAGATCAAGTCTTCACTATAATATCCGGCGTATAATTATTTCTCAGTATAACATCCATAAAATGCCTTTAAAGGAAATTTGTAACAGAAGCGGCATTGTCTTAGCCAGAGCTCTTCTTGGAGTAGGAGAGAAAATATCGACACTGTTACGCGAATAAAATTGTATCTACAAATACCGCATTGTAGAAAAATAAGTTTCTTTTCATTGTCTTATGGTTCAAAATAGCTTGTGAATAAATACCGCTTAAGACTTTTTGTTATGGTGTAGTATAACAATGGCGGCGTTTAGTATTCCTCTTTCGTCCGAATTTCCCGCGCTGTCACGTTAATATTCGAACAGGGCTTTGGATTAAGCGTCCGGGCTTCAGATGTGCTTCAAAGGTAACAGATTTTAAATGAAAAATGTTATTCATAACGATAATTATGTGATAAAAATGAATAAGGGGACTGCTGCCTTCCGGTACTTTTATAGGAATATAAAAAAAATTGACAACCTTTATTATACGAATATTTCAAGATTTTATAAAAGCGAGTAAAATAAACGAGGTAATGCGGAATAAAACTTTAAAGACCTTTGGTGTATGTTTTAATAAAATTACTAAATTGCTCATATTAAACTACCTATAGTTTACATTAATTTAGATGTTTTTATTATTTCATAGAAACACCGCTCGTTACGTTGTTCAAGCCGATTTATTGTCCATGTCCAGTAATGATAATTTGATGATAGTTATGTCATCATAGGATTAACTTATAAGGTTTGCAAAATTTAATGACTACTATGTATTACATTTATTGCAGCAGAATTTTAATGTCAGGATCTGGCAGTTGTTAATTTTTATTTCATTAGTTTCGTGATTGCTTTCATTATGTAATGCAATTAATTATGTTTTGAATTTAAGGTTAACTTATAGGTAGTTTTTTTTTTAAATCGAATCGTTGAAATTATCCGAAGGAAAGGTTCCTATAATGTGATCCCTCCGAATGTCATTCAACCTCACCCATCATCGAATAATTAGATAGCCGGCGGGTCTTCGCTCCTTTGTTGTCGATTTCGAACTCATTCGAAACACACGGTTTGCTTCGTTTTTCGTAATGAGTACAGCAAAGGAAAGGAATCATCTGCTGGCTTCTTTCTGTCCGATAACAATCTAGATGTCTTTAAGGCAAGAGTGAAGAGACTTTTGTTTTGCTAAAAAAACTTTTCACATATGGTTTCATCACCGCCTATCACAAGTTATTGAAACACTGGCTTGTAATAAATAAAAAAAGCATCCATCACATTATATACCTACCGCTACCGTTAAAGGCTATTAAAGTCCACTGCTGAACAAAAGTCTCATAGGGGGGCTATTTGCCAGAGTTATCACGCTTGGCAAGCGGGTTGGCAATCCCAATTTTTTATTTTTAGTCCCTATTATGAAAACGCTGCTTTGCTCATCTCCTGATTTGTTTCCCTCTCTCGTCTCTTACGAGTCCCTCGGGATGATATGGGGTAGTGGGTGTTCTCACACCGCCACTACATGGTGATCACGTTATAATGAAGTAAATAAAAAATAGGTTTTTGGATTTATACATTACAAAATCACAGGCTTACAAGATGAATATAGGTAGTACTAATAGGTCAATGGATGTGTCAAATTTCTTTATAAAAATATTATACCTTTTTTAAATGTTGTTCAATAAAACTCACGTGTTGAGGCAAAAAGTTATAAAAGGGATCTGCTCTCGAAGACTTAAGTAGTATTTTTTCCTAATGATGTAGGAAAATGTATTTAACATTTCCTAAAATGCTGGGTTACCTTTTTTTCATAGTGTGTGTACTTGGAACGTAAATTTTTATGTTTCAGCGCCATTTCAATATGGCTAAGCTATTATGGACTTTGTGTTGATTGGAGCAAGACTAAAAACAATTTGACTCAATTGCTCTAATAGGTAATGCGCAGCAGCAAGTCCAAGTGGTGACATCTTCAAGTGATACCATTGAGCCTTTTTAGTTTTTGTAATGCTTTTAAATTTTAACAAGTATAATCTTTTTTGTAAGTGTTAGTTATGCAAAATTGTTCTCACGATCTCACGAAGAAATACTAAAATTATTTCACTTGTTTTTTTGCAACCTGTACTCATAGTGTGTGATTAATGATTATATATTTTATCTTGTTGGCATGGAAAGGGACGAAAAGATTATGTTTTGAAAATTCCGTAGAACTCAACATATTGTCGAAAAAACCTTAAATATAATGTTAGTATGTTATAACTTTTTTTATCTAAAAATAGGAAGGGAAAAACACGCTACTTTTAATATTAATTATTTACCTTTATGCCCGCGTTGCACCGGTTTCTGCAGCATTTCTCGTTTAAATATTAAGTTTTAAAAAAAGAATATCGTCGGTGTTTTCGTGTTTTGTATTTGTCTTCAACTCTACATTTTCTTCATCGATCGAAATACATAGTTGATAGCAGACGGATATTATAGAAATATAAATAAGTAGGTACCTAAATTTTTTATCATTACCTATAGATTATAAATCATACTCTGTACTTCAGAGATATGGATGAGATTTAGAGATGGATATGGTTAATTTACCACTGGTTCGGAAAATATCTTTGTCTTGGCTGAAACCAGTAAGAAACCTAGTGGAAAATTTTATACGTAGTAAAAGAATAATATTAACAATCACGTATTATGTTACACACTTAACTATACAAATCATATCAAACTATTAATCAATAGTTTGATAGCAATTACCTCATTAACAGGGATTATTCATAAAATGTATAAATTCCTTAATAAAGTTTTTGAACTTGGCAAATTTCAATTTTTTTCCAGTATTTTATGGAAAAAGCGTATACCTATATTGCCTCAAGAATAAATTACTGACTTTGTGGAATCGAGTAACTGGTTTAAGTAGGATGAATATAATTTTTTTTAAACTACATGAAAAACTACACAGCACAAATAACAAATATTCTTAGTCGTGAGGTTCCACTTAAAATTATATTACAAAAACATTTTGTACGGGCGGAGTTATTCCGATGGTTGAGTTTTCCCAGCTTTCGTCTGGTGCAGTCACGATGTGCCGCTTCGGATTATAAAAGGTAAAAATCAAAGATGGGAGATTACGACCATTCGTCCAGCTACGCTCTTAACCTTTTGGGGCATTAAGATAGGTTCTTTAATCTTACTCGTAATTTACGTCACATTTGTATTTTCTATCAATAATATGTTTTACTATCATTGCATTTAGAACATTAAATTTGTTTTTGTTAGGACTGCCTAACCAGCTGTCCTCAACGTTTAGGTTAGTAAAAGTTTATGAAAAAGTATATAGTTTATTATGCCTTGTACCGATAATGGAACTTTAGGGCGGCCCTTTGTTCGATGGAAATACAACATGGTATGAAATTCAGGAGGATCAGGAGTGTCCTTTGTGTCATTCCCTGGGATAGGCCTAACAGTTGACTTGTGAGAGGCCGTAATGATGACAGTGATGATGTTAAGTCATATTACTGCCCCTTTTTTGTAAATTGTAAAGTGATCGATGTATCTTATCCTGTCGCTTATTTAAGTACTTATCTATTTATTGAACAGATAGACGCTACTGTTATACCTTTATAATAAGTAACTGTATTAAGTTAAAGTAACAGCCTACCACATCCCACGCGCGGGTAGAGGCCTCTGGTAAACCAGCATTTAAAATTGTAATTAACAATGTCATTGGTGCCGGCGGGGTTCGAACCCGAGTTGCTCGCATACTGTGATATTCACAGCAAATGCCAATTCTGAGCTGTCACGGCCCAAGAATGTCATATCTAATAAGTCTATAAGATCCAAAATACGGTGATAGCTCAACAATACAATTTAATATGGTCAATTTAAAAAAAAAATAGGAAGGTACATATTATGTAGGTAAGTACAAAAAGATTGTGTCAATGAGAGTTTATAGGAACACGTATTCAGAGAAGATTTGATGAATTGCCTTAATTCGCTAAAATATAACTACCTCAGTTTGTGAAGAATATATTAGAATACAAAACTTTTCTTGGAAATAAATTATAGTGCTCATGTTTTAATTAATTAGAATTGTTTTTAATTAACATACCCCCCCCCCCCATGAGCAACGATACAAATCGACGGCCCACAGTCCCCGGCGGCCCTGCTATTCCTGGCTACGGTGGCTACCATGGTAACGGACGGGGCAGGGGATGCTAAGAACTTCCGGTGGAAGTTCGTTTGTCACTTACAACGACTCGACCTTACATTATAACGCACGCACCCTGAGGACTTACGAGAAGATCCTGGAGCTGGAAAAAGAGATAGACAAGTTGTAATCTAATTATCTTTAATATTATAGGATTATCCGAGGTCCGAAGAGAGAGGAGGACACGGTGATTCTCGAATCCGGCAACTTGTTCTATCCCTTGTCTTGTCCCAAGGAGGTATTGGATTTATCGTCCAAAAGTCTCTCGTCAACAACGTTGTAAAGATTGGGAGTGTGTCGACGAGGGTTTCGTACCTGATACTCAGAATCACTAAACGGTATTCGCTGAAGGTCATACAGGTTTACGCACCAACCTCGGCATATCCCGATGAGGAGGTGGAGGAAATGTATTAGGATATCTCTATAGCCATGCATTTCTCCAAAACCCACTATACGGTGTTGATGGGAGACGCAAAACTAGGCACAAGAGAAAGCGGTGAGCTGAAGGTAGGGAAATTTGGGATAGGTCAACGGAACCCAAGTGGCCAGCAGCTGGCCGACTTCATGGAGAAAGAGGGATTCTTTATGATGAACTCTTTCTTCCAGAAGCGGTCCTACAGAAAGTGGACCTGGTCGAGCCCCGACGGTTCTCAAGGTTTGGACTTGTGAAGAGCTGTAATGGCGATAATGATGATCATATATACTTTGTTAGGATATTTTTATAATGATTATATATTATAAAAATATATATTATTAAATATATTTAAATATTTAAATCTATCATTCATTATATAATTTGCATTCATAATAAAACGATAAGGCTTATGTAAAATAACTAGAAAGTGAAAATCTCTCGCTTTCTATTCCTCATTTATGCTGTCACCATATTTCTTTTTCCAGAAGTCACATTTAATAGCAAAAGCGATTAGATAATTATTTCGCATCGGACTGTCGATTTACGTGTATAGTTTAAACATAAATCATATTTACATTGCGCCAGTGCCAGTTGCATAGTTAGACAAATACCTTATTTCATGTCTGTAATCTTCAACTCTCGATTTATTTATCCAGTAAAATAAGTAAGAACTTTAGTGTGACTTTTCGAGCTAATTACAAAAGTAATACGAGTAAGGGTGATCGCTACCAAGCTATTTCTAATTTGTCTTGTGTTGTTAATTGTCAACATGATTTTAAGCTATTATTTGGAAAAAAAATATTCCGGCTAGGTTTTTTGCTGGTTTTTCCCAGGACGGAGGTTTTTCTTTGCGAACCAGTGGTAAGTGAAAAAAATGACTTTCAATAAGTATTGTTTATAATCTACATTGAATAAAAGGGTTTCTGTTTCTGTTTCAGTATTATAGTGTACCTACTTATCATATTACACATTTATAGTTTATTAAATAAAAATCAAGTTCACATCAAAGCTACTTGACCGGTTCTTTATTTTTTGTGTTTCATGTAGTAATAACAATGTCCGTAACGACGCATGTGTCGTAATCGACTTGAGTACTAAAGCATCATCCACGACTCGCACAGCACAAAAAAGGATAATTTAAACAAACCTGGTACGGTGAGTCCGGCGAGATGCAGTCGTATGAACATATAGATGCGGAACATGTAGATGTAAAAATATTGGAAAATCCAAAACTGCACGTCTCGTGAGTGTTTTACTTAATTTTGATGAAAAATATAAATTAAATTTATAATTTAAATTTAGCGCTCTATTATTTTAACAGATAGTGTCTACAGAGAAAAATAATGTTTACCAAAATAAATCGATTACACAAAGTATAAAACGGATATACTAGGCTTTATGGTACATGTTCTTTGCCTGTCAAGGGCATAAAAATATAAAAGCGCCTTAAAAAATTTAATACCAATAAAACTTACAACAGTTGACAATCATTTTATTAACAAACTACGCGTACTCGTCTATTGATATGAAATAGGGAACCAGCTGATGTAATTCTGAGGCTAATTAAAAAAACCGGTCTCGATACGTCAATTTTTCGGGAGTTATCGTGACCACATACAAAATTAACATCCGCAATATAAAATGTTTTTTTAGAAAATATAACATAGATTAATTAGAGTATTTTCTTGATATATGGCTACTCATATTATCGTATAAGTGCAAAACGAATGTTGGAATATGCTAGAACTAAGCTAGTAAGACAGCTTAGAAACCAAATTAAGGTTTGAAGTTTGAAGCCACATGTCACTTGAATGGTCTGTGGAACTGTCATCATCATTATCATTGCTCGTTGTAAAGATAATTAAAAAAAACTACGCATATATATGCCTAGTTTTTTAGTTATCTAACTAACTAACTAACTAGTTATATAACCATGATGAAAACCGTGAAAAGACCAAGATTGCCAAAATTAAGGACCGAATAGTTTTGTGTAAATGTTTTTTTTTTAAATTTCAATTGCGTTCTCCATTCTAATTTATCGTTTTTTATTCTTCTGAATGAGATATTAATTAAAACATGTACTTTCATTTAAAGTTTTTAGAATTTTAAATAAAGAACTTAGTCATTATTATCACTACAGCCTATAAAAAGTCCATTGCTGAACATAGACCTCCGCCATGGATTGCCTTATATTATCATAGTTGCTACGCTTTGGCAAGCAGGTTGGCAATCGCAGTTTTTAACAATTTTCAGTTGTTATCGCGAAGCTAGTGCTCATTTCCTGTTTCAGTTTGCACCTGTCGCCTCTTACGACACCTACGGAATGATTTAAGTAGTAGGTAGATATTCTAACGCGATCTCACAAAAGCAAATAGAATTTTATATTAATTAAAAATTACTTGATGCGCTTTTCACTAGGACGGTATTGATATGTATTTATTTTGTAATTTTTAAATGAGGTAAACGTATCTATACCTTATTAACACTGCTGGTAAAATGGCGCAGCCGACTACGAGTCGTGACGTCACCACTCGGCATCGGTTACCTGGGAGTTTTTTCGGGAATCACCGGCGATTACTTCGGAATGCGGAGGTTTTGTGTCTTTGTTCTTTTTATGTATCGGATGGACGTTTTGTTGATTGTTTTCGGAAAGTCCGAGTCGGCTTTAGTGTCCGTGAGAAATTCTAAGTTTTATGATTTCTGCGAACGATTTTGCTTAGTCTAATTCCTTATTTAGAAATGGGATTTCTAGGGATTAGGCACTTTTATGAGGATATTGTTTAATAAAGATCAGTTACCTTGTAATGGATCTATCTAGCTTATACAGGGTTACAAGAAAAATCGAGATCCGTTAAGGGTGTCCGAGTAGTCCGGACCTAACCCCTATGGATTTTCGTGTGTATGGGTGCACGAAAAGTCTTGTGTACAGCGAGCCGAATCCAGTATCGTCGGTGAAAGACTTAAGAGAAAGGATTGTGGATGCAGCAAATAAAATGAGGACCATGTTGACCACAGGAGTAGTGAAGACTGGTCTCCGTAGAAGGATGCGACAATGTATCAGAAATAGAGGCGGCCATGTTGAACATGAACTGTAGAATAAGAAAAAGTTGTGTGAAAACCTTTAATAAATGACATTTCGTGCTTAACTATTGTTTTATTTTACTTTTTTGGGCTAAGTATAAATTTTCTTCTCCACTGTCGCCTATGAAACTAAAGTTTTTTCAATGCATATGAATAAAACCTTAGGTTATTATACCTCGTTAGATAGCTGATGAAACATAGATATTTAAAAAAACATCTGCCGAAAAATTGCCATAATATTATTTTTAGATATCCCTTAGAGAAAAATAAAGTTTCTAATAATTTTTTTTATTTCTTTACTTTTACGTGTCTACTACGGTCTATTCAATTAAGTTATGCACTATTTTAATGATTTAAGTCCTAAAGCATCTTATTACACATGTAAAAGTGCAATAATAATAATAATAAGATACAAAAAATAAACAAAAATAAATGTAGTAGCCTAAAAATCGGCAATTTTCAATAAAAAAAATTAAAAGTCGAATATCTCGAAAAGGGTTAAGTTTAGGGTAGGGTGTTTCATAGTGAAATAAGTCAGAAATGATGGGTACTCCACGCCCTTAACGGATCTAGCACGATTTTTTCTTGCAACCCTGTATAATGAAAACTAATATAAATGACTCCTGTTATTCTTTTTGTTCCTTATTGTCGTCCCATAACAGTCCACAGGACTGCGGCGGAACACTGTACCAAAAACAACTTATTTTATTGAATAAACTACTTTTATGGATTTCATCACGTTTAATTTGCTTTATTGTAATACCCGACGTTTCGGATTCTTTCTAGCACCAATGGTCACGGGGGACTGAGGTGATTGACGTCCCGATGTTAGATATAACCCGGAGAGTATCTTCAGCTGCGACTATGAAAATTAAGTAAATTAAACGCGATGTAATCCGTAAAAGTGGTTTTGTTCAATGTGTAGTGTTTGCGTAAATATAATAAATCAATATATTAACACGTAGGTACAAGATCACCATGTCTTTTTGGTCTTTATTATAAAATTGCTGTTAGGACATGTTCGGAACGAAATAAGGTGATCTTTGATCCTCAACCATCAAGACGATGTTTGTTTTGTTTGTAATATTTCCTAATTATAGTTAATGGTAATTGAAGTGATATTATTTCATCCTTCGTATTTACCAAACTTTATCAAACATTGAATGAAGTTAATTGTGTCATACATTGTCCAGCGAAGCGTTGATCTCTCCTGTAATAAATATAAAAATAACGTGTCAACATAATATTCAGGATGACAAGTCTGGTACAGAACTGTTATAAATATGTGTTTTTTTTTTTTAAATTCTATTTTATTATTTACATATAATCTATGAATAAACAATTGTGTACGACCTTACTTGTCCTTAGACAGTTTAGCGCCGTGCTGCGTAAAAATTTACACAAAGCAATATTTTTTGCTGAAATAAATTTCGGGTTTTTCTTAACCCTTCTCGTGCCATATTAAGGTCAAAGAGGCCCCGCATTATTATTTAAGTTCTACGCTCCTCAAGAACTCATAAATAACAGGCGGTGACGGGAAAAGTTAATAGACCGTAGGGTTTCCATTATTTAGTTTAATTTAACGGGACTGTCATTTGGTTCACGTTTAGGCACTAACACATTTAGTCAGCTTAAGAGGAAATATAATTTCAAATGGCTTAGCAACATCCTTCGTTATGCCGAAAATATTTATATACAGCATTAATTTTGAAATAAATATATGGTAAAGTTGAGGATTAATGTTAAGGATTATGTTAGACGAAAACACGATTTCGTAAAATTTTCTCGATAGGAAAAAAATCCAAAGTTACCTCCAAAATAAACAATAAACCGCTGTTATTCATAAAATACTTTAAATAAGATCACGAAACTTTGCATACTAACTGAATTGACTATAAAGCAGTGCTTATGTTATTTACTTTTTTTTAAAATACCATTATTTTCACTGTAAAAAAAAATTACCTAAACTATCGGCCTTTTGAAGCGTGATTCCTGCCGCACGGTCACTTCGCTTCGGCCTTTGAACGGGGAGGTTGTGTCGCTTACGATCAGAATATACATTACGCAACAGGACGATGTAAAATTAAAATGGGAAATAACCGTAATAAAAATAAGAAGCAACTGGCTTGGCGTTAAGAAACAGGCATAAATATGATAAACCTAATGAAATAAGTGTCTAGAACGACCTATCTACTTACAGTATTAGCGATTACAAACATGTCGGTACATAGCATACGACGCGCGGGCAAGTGCGGACGAAATTGGAATTTGAGCTGACTTACTCTATCCCCTTAACAGCAGACACCATTTTGGTTAAAGAATTTAGAAAAATAAATAAAGTTCATTCACAAGAGTGTATCACTAAAATTATCACCTATAACCGTCTTTATATCAGACATCTACAACTAATCATCACCATCATCATTACATAATATCACAAGTCCATTGTCGAATATAGGTCTCCAACATTTACACAAATATAAAATTGTTAGTTTTATATAGGTATTAAGGTTGATTAAATCACTGTACAGCACAATTCACGCGAATATGGCTTTAATAATGGTATAAAATGTCGTTTTCAAAATAGCTGATTGTTGCTTTTTTAATTAAAAATGAACATAGTGAAGTTTGCAAATGACTTCTGCTGAATTTTTTTTTATTTCAACTATCACACAACGCCATCTAGTCCCAAGCTAAGCAGAGCTTGTGTTATGGGTACTAGACAACTGATAAACATACTTATATATTTCTAAATACATAAATATTATAGATAAATTACACCCAGACACACAACAAATGATCGTGCTCATCACACAAACATTTTTCCTGGGTGGGAATCGAACCCACGACCTCCGGCATAGCAGTCAGGGTCACTAACCACTAGACCAACAGGCCTGTCAAATAATTAAATATTCTATAAATTACATTGAAATTAGAATCTGTCAATTAAGCAGGTATTTAAAAATTAATGTTTATGAGTGTGCTTATTAAAAATATAAGATCTGTTATACAGATCTTCAGATAGTTTGACGTTTTTCTGCTTATTAGATTTTTCCAGGTAGTTTTGCTAAGTAATAATTTAGAACCGCACTGTACGTAACTAATTTCTAATCTATCTTTCAAAGGGTATATTATTTTTATTTGATTTGATTTAGGACATCAAATAATTACATAATAATTTTTAAACCAATTAACAATTTATAAATAATATTAGTGGTTTTAGTAATCAGCACCGTTATCCACAAAGTAATATTAAATTTGTAATAATCTTAGAGTATTAAACCATAGGGGCGGCGTCGCAAAGCATACCCCTCAAGGTAACAATAAATAATAAATGCACAGTAAACAGAGTTTAAGTGAAAAAGAGAAAACAAATAAAATTGACAATACTCAGCAACACGAAGATGTCAGAATGAGACAAGAAGAAAAACATAGCCAAAAGATAATAACCAATTTATCTTGTGAAATATTTTGAAATACATCAAATTTGTACGTCAACCTATAATCCAGACAAATTATGTATGTTACTACCAATTATTAAAAAAATACATTGATACAATGCAATTCTTTTATTTAACATTTAAGAATCTACTACCACTTTAATACAACTATCAATGGTATGGTATACTATCTTGGAGTTATATGGTAAAAAAGAAAAATATAATATTCATGAATTAAAATTTTAAGACACGTTGTGGTTGAAAATCGATAGTGTGTTTCTAATAGACTTCAAAAGGGAGGAACTATTTTTTTTATTTATTTTAAATAACACAATATTAATGTTCGGTAAAGGATTTTGCTAAGTTAGCTTTGCTTTATGAAGCCACCCCATATTGATATCAAGATCGCAGACGTTTGAAGTAAAATTTTATTTTTTAATGATCCAACTATTGGAGTACAACTTTCACTGCCAGCATGGTTACACTAACGTAACTTAAGTAGATGGGCTATGTTCTTAACATTCCTTGGGCGTAGATTAAGGTGCGTTCACACGATAATACGGTAAACAAAGCTGCTATCAGGCGTGCCGCTGATGGTTTAAAATAGTTAAAATATTACTCACTAAAATCTCATGTGGGTACTATATGTTGAAAAAGTACCAGTGGAATTTCAGTGGTGTACGTGTATCTCAATATTTAGGTTAAATTATAATTCATAGTTTACCAGCTAACCATCTGAGCTACCAAGAGCCGTGGTAGCTCAGATGGTTGGCGCTCGCTGTAAAGTTCACAGTACGCGAGCAAACCGGGTTCGATCCCCGCCGGCACCAATGAAATTATTAATTGCAATTTTAAGTGCTGATTTATCACGTCATCGTCTGCGAAGGAAAACATCGTGAGGAAACCTGCATGTCGGAGAAATAAGAAAAAAAATATTTCGAAGACATGTGAAGTTCGCCAACACGCATTGGGGCAGCGCGGTGGACAATTCCTTGCCCTAAAACCCTCTCAGAAATGAGCGGAGGAGGCCTGTGCTTAGCAGTGGGTATATAGGCTGTAACTTTTTTTTTTATAATTCATAGTTTTAGTGTTTTTTCTACTTTAAATACAGTACGTGAGGGTAATATGGTGTTCCGGTTAATATGGTCACTTTCTTATAACTCAAAAACTACAGCCTTGTTTGTATAGATCAGCGCCATTTTGACACTTGAAATTATAGTTAATATTTTAGTCGATTTTAGTATTTTGTAGCGTAGTTCTTTATGTTGTTATGTCTTTATGTCTTTAAGTTTTTTATGTTGATTTTTCGAAGTGTTTCTAATTATTGCCAAAGCTTGTTTGCTATTGTTTTCTTAATGTATTAGTTATAGTATATGACTTTGTTTTTTTGTCTCTGTCCTGCTCTTAGTTTTGATTTTATAGGGCGGCAGAGCTTAAGGTGACTTATTAACCTTACTTACGTACTTACCTTATTATATGTAGGTAGTTACTAGTTTTAGGTAACGTGGGGTGAAGGGATTGAACAGTATGCTATATAAAGGAGAAAGGATGTGAGTATTCCTGCGAAGGTGAATCGGCAGCCACTTGAGACGTTTACGAAGTTCTGAAATGTGATCATATTTATTGGGTCTAAATATGAATCGTAAGCAAAAATTTTGAATTCACTCAAGTTTATTTAACTGCGCTTCGGTAACGTCCAGATGGCAAACATCAGCATAGTCAAGAATAGCATATCCTAATTGATAAAAACCCTTAAAAAGGAACAGCAAAAAATAATTAGGAAGACAAATGGTGGAGTTAAAAAGGTTCAAGATGCGGTTAGATGCAATAGAGAACTTTATATAATGTAACCGCGAATACTTCTTTTTAAATTGTTTTCCTACAGTTTACACTTTGCAATTCGTTGTAAACTCAAAGGATAAGTGCACTTGGAATAAGTTCTAAAGAATATTTCTACACGGGTATTCAAGACACGCCTCGAGCGATGCACTTTATCTTAATGGTTGTGTTGAACGCAATTGTGTACGTAGGGAGACTGCTTTTAAATAACTTCAAGCACTTTTCGAGTTTGTTAAGTTCTTCGATAACTCGATATATCATATTTTATTAAATTGTAATGACAAACGAATTTACAGTCGTCCTGATAGTGAATGGTACTGCAGCCCGTGGGCATTGACTTACCATTAGAGGGACTGTGTGCTGATTTATCACTATTACCTGAATCATCATCACAGTTTATCAAGACTTCTGCTGAACATAGGCCTCCCCCAGTGACCGCTTCGTAGAGGGGATATTTGCCATAGTCGCCACGCTTGGCTTGCCGGTTGGCAACTACAGTTTTTTTTAATTATTTCGTGTTTTATCAGGAAGATGTTGTTGATGGACTGCTAGATATTCTTATACCGCAACTACACATTTTGATCTATACGTTTTAATTAAATTGAAGTTTCTGTCTGTAATATCAAAATAACTGTCTTATATTGAGTTGAGGGAGTTATGTGCATGCCATTATAACATGAATATTCATTTTTGTCTGTCTGTCAGTGCGTACTAATGTTAGGAATGGCTAAACCTATTGTAATGGATTTTCACGAACAGATAGAGCAATAATGATTTCTTATATTTACGCGAACACTACACATTGAAATAATACTAGTTTTTACGGAATTTATCGCGTATATTTAACTATTTAATACCCGACGTTTCGAGAGCTTTACAGCACCCATGGTCACGGGAACAAAAGGAACAAAAGAACAAAAGTTAAATTTTAATCTATGGTAACCGCGGTTAACTATGACATCTGGACGTTAAACATCTCAGTCCTTCCCGTGACCATGGGTGCTGTAAAGCTCTCGAAACGTCGGGTATTAAATAGTTAAATATATGCGATAAATTCCGTAAAAACTAGTATTATTTCAAGATAGAGCAATGCCGGGAGTGAAGCTACTTAAATTTTTTCGTAAAACTTAAATGTTTTTTAAATCAAAAAATTGATAACGTAAGTTAGTCTATGATTGTATTCAATCTAAATAACTCCAAATTATTAAATACTATTTTCGTAATTATTTACGCGCTACACCCGCGCTGCAGCTACATTATCGTTGTAGCACGAAGTGGTTCGGTTCGATCGCGGCAGGACCACGCTCTCACAGAATACCAGCGTAAAATAGCAGCTTAATGCTGCTGTGTTTCGTATGCTGTGTGTAGAGAACCGGAGAGCCTTTTTACTGGAATTGAGGCATTCCATCTCAGACCTCAGGGGTGACAACGCATTTGCATTTTGATCCTTAACCGAGGATAAGTGTGGATGTCTATGGGCCACAGCATTCATTTAACTTATCAGGTGTACTGTGTGCTCGTTTGTCGCCCGATGCTATAAAAAAGTTATATAAATTGGTAACAAAACGTTATTAAATGAGTAAATCAACGTCACAAACATACGGTACTTACGTACGTACACACATACACACATATGTGGCATGTACACCGTGTACCTCCCGTGTGTCGGAATGTAGGTAAGATTTCTCGGTCCTAACAAGTAAGACGTCAGGTTGCATCGCAGCCACCGGAGACGTAAGACAACCCGC